>BSBM01000361.1:42572500-43097500 GCA_027924585.1 Larix kaempferi | reverse complement strand
CATAATATTTTCTTAAAAAAATAACATACCAACCTTAGGAGAACCCCATTTTTTGGGAGTTATACTTAATTTCCGTAAATAATATTTATATATTCCAGAAGGTAATCGGATTTTCTACATTTGATCTTCTTGCACCATATTCCAAAAAGTTGTGTAGGTAGTTCTAATATTGCTTTTTGACGTTCGGATTTCTATTTTTCCAGAAGTCCATTGCGACTAACGCGTCATGAGTGGCCAGCATTAGCTTGCACCAGCCCATAGAGTTAAAATGTAATTTAAGTTTGGGTATTCAACCCAACATGGTTATTTTGGTTGGTGGACAAATCATTGTTCATTTCAACATTAATGTTTTCATAGTGATTGCAGGTGAGAGCTTATGGTTTTCCACTCTTTGTGCATTACATGATATTTTGTCCAACAACCACCCTTTCTTAAATCTGAAACTATCATGTTTTTGTGAGGAAAACATCCAACTTCGAAGGGGAGATCTTATGTATAGCTAATGACCAATTGAGAGAACCTAAAGTTTTATTTATTGCAATAATCCTCTTTGACCCCTTAGAGACAAATTATTTTGTTGTAGTTCCATACTGGACTTGGGTTGTGGAACCAATGAAAGAGGTTGGTTTTCCCCTCAATCTAGCATCAAATTCCTATAATTGTCATATTAATAAATTAAAGTATCAAATTCCTATAATTGTCATATTAATAAATTAAAGCATCAAATTCCTATAATTGTCATATTAATAAATTAAATCATATTCATATCATTGTCATATCAATAAATTAAAGTATATTAATCATAAACGACATCTAATTTTGTATAAAATTTCCATCTACCATGAGACAAAAACTTATATTTCCCGTTGATATAGAACTTTTATCAAATTTTTAGCAATCTGATTCAATTCAAAATTGAGAAAAGCACTTAAAAGAATTTTTCCACCTTGCATGGATTTTGGATTGTGATATAACTTCATTGATGCTTGAATTTTTTTTCCATATTCTTATCAAATTTGTGTCCCAAAGGAGGGTCAATTTTATATATGACTAGCTTACTCCAATAATAAAATGCATGTCATTGATGTATAGCCATTGTATAAAGTTTTTCAATTGACTTAAAAACATTGGTTCGATGGAAGAGATGTCTCAAATGATTGTAATATTAACCAATGAAAAAAAAAATTCATATTAGCATGGCTTTATGAATCTATGTGTGATTTCGGCAAATAATTTTAGTAACTTGTGCAACTGAAATGTTTCATTGTAAAGATAATTTTAGTGACTTGTGCCACATAAATGTTTCATTGTAAAGATAATTTTAGTGACTTGTGCCACATAAATGTTTCATTGTAAAGATAATTTTACTGAATTGTGTCACCTAAATGTTTCACTGTAAAGATAATTTTGGTGAATTGTGTCATCTAAATGTTTCATTCTTGTGCAACAAAAATGTTTCATTGTAAAGATAATTTTAGTGAATTGTGCCACCTAAATGTTTCATTGTAAAGATAATTTTAGTGAATTGTGTCATCTAGATGTTTCATTGTAATCTTTCATGTTGGACAACACCATGTGCTTATGTTACTGAAAAACATATATCTAATAATATTTCACTAAATTATTTGTTTACTTGTGTTGACCAGCAATATGTAGGCAGTGATGCACTACCAAAAAAATATATCTATTCATAACTAACCTAAAATACCTAGTGTCAAGCAAAAATATTCAAACCCTTGCACCGATAGTGTCAATCCAAGTGTCAATGAGGGAACCCATAAACCATTAACTACCCATTTTGGATTATGCACCAAATCATTTAATTATTCCAATAGGTAGTTGGGGTAGTTATTATTTGGGGAAATGGAGAGGGATTGTTGTCCAAATTTCGTGTATGGGCAAGCCACCATCTTGTAAAAATCGTGTTTTCCTTCTTGGGCATGAAAAGGGGTGTTTTTTCTTCACATTTTTCTTGTGTTTCCTTGATTTCTAGCTGGGGAAAGGGTGTTTTTGGTGTTGCATAATAGCTGGGAGGAAGGGAGTTCGATTTGGGGTTCCATAGAGGTCGTTTTTGGCCATTTGAATGCTCATATACCCGTGGAAGAAATCGTTTTCTTCCCTATGGTCGATTTCCCCTCCTCACAACTTGTTTTTGGGCACCATGATTTGAGAAATCCATGGACATCTTGTTTTGTGCATCTGAAAATTGAAATCTTTTTTTGATTCCCAACTTTGGTATTTGATGTGTGTGTGTGGAGATAGTTGTGAATTGGGTTATGTCTATCCCCTTTTTTGGATTGAACTGTGTATAAGAAACTAGGAGTAGAAGAGGAGTAGAATTGGCTTGATAAACCTAGTGAAGAGTGTAACCTCACCAAAGATCAAAGGGCTCTGGATACTTTTCTATGCACACCCTGAAAAGCACTAGGATGGAAGGTATGGCCTCAGGGACTATGTAGCAGTGAAGGGAATATTTCCTTGTGTTGGGTGTGTAGGTATTATGGGTTCCAAGCTAGCTATATCTTGTAGAGGTATCAATAACTCTATGGATGAGCTCACTATTTTAGCAATTCTTCCCTTCTACTACCTTGGCATCCTGATAAACCCAGTTTGGGCATGGCTTGGATGATATTTTGTGTTCATTTGGTTGTGCACGAGTTTTAGGTTCCCTTTTTCCTTGTGGAAATCATTCCCAACGTAGGGGTGGCAGTCGTGTTGAGAGATTGATGAGCACAAATGGCCTACAGTTGGGTGGAACATTGCAGTTGCATAGCCAGTTGCTTGACACATCTTCATACCAAGATAAGTATTTCCTTGTATTAATTATGCAATGTCTTTATTTAATGGCTATTATGAATATGTTGAATGCATGCTAGATGTGTAGTAGAATTTTTATTCCACTCTGTTTATTTGAATTATACATCTGCACATGTATTTATTTTGCTTATTATGTATTTGAAAAATGATCATGGGGCTAGAAGCCCATTTTTAGTGTCATGTTCCCTTCCCATAGTGGAATCGATGGAAGGGACTAACTTAGGGGGTTGTTTTAATCATCAATGGTGAAAGGTTAGTGCCAAATCAGAATGATGGTGGAATTAAACACAATTGAAAAAATGAAAAAATATGCCGACCACAACAGATGCAAATATGGTGCAACAAGTGTTGCGGAATCCGGAAATTGGAAACCTCATTTCGCAACCCGAGGTAAAATCACCTTCCGACTTCTGCAATCCGCAAACCACCTTGCGGATTCGGAAAGTTGGAATTCCAACACGCAAACCACGTGGAAATATCCCTTTTGACTTCCACAATCCACAATCCGACTTGCGGATTCAAAAATTCTGAAGTCTAACCACGCAATTGCGAAGATTGGTCCTCCGATCTCTGCAACCTGCAATCCGCATGCAGAACTCGGAAGTCAGAACCACCTACCCGTGCTCCTGGAAAATTTCCAGGGTGATAAATTCTTCATCCTTATGCCAAATTTGGAAAATACGGTACCGTTTGAAAGCTCTTGGAGAGCTCTATGCACTGGTATAATCCCCTAATACATATGAGGCCTTCGACCTTGTCAATTTTCCAACTGAATCATAGCTCAAACTCCCTCAATGCTTCTTTACCCTTCTGCAAGGAGCTCTTCTTTCCCTCCACCATGGCTTCTCCCTTCACTTGACCCACAGAGGATCATGAAACACAATAGGGTCTATCTAATTCCTTCCCCAAGTCCAAGTGATGCCATGTTATCCATCTAAAATTGTATGCGATCCATAACAAAACACATATAATTAAACTAAATCTAATCAATGCATCTACAACATGCAAGGTTAGTAGCACATTAAGCTCAAGCAAATGATGAAACAATCAAACATGCCTCTGCCTCGTACTCAGGATCATACATAATATTCCTCTTGATCATTTTCATGTAATCATTCATTCAATAAAATTGAATATAACAAGTAGACATCACATAGGGAATTAAAATCATTTAACACCACAATGTGCACTTATCTTTAAACTGAAGTTGTCCAAGCAACTGGCTAAGTGAGAGAAACATTCCACCCAACCATAGGTATTTTTCTAGCCTATACTCTTTCAGCTGAGAGACCACAACCAAGATGGGCTGTGTATCCACTAAGGAGGGCTAAATAGGCTCTCTTCATAGTCAAGGCTTCACACTAATTCTAAGCCAACATACAGTTGGGTTTAACAAGCATGCAAGCAAAAATAGGGAGGATGATGCTAAGCCAGTTAGCTCAACCACAGAGCTATGTTAATATCAAACCATTCAGCAGTCATGGTGATGAGCCCAGGATATAGGTACTCCATAGACTCTGTTTATGCCACACATAAGCGAAGAAAGGATAAGAAAACACCTTTTTCTGTAGGGGAGGATGCATTTTGGTTGATGATTAAATGAATTAATTTAGTGATTATCTTTTCTTATGTTTTAGCGCATTTATTTACTACTCATATGAATGAAGACATGTGTGGACAAGGCGCAGGTGACCTGGCAGAATAACAAATGACCAAGCTCCAAATTGAAGATCGCAAGAGACACAATGATCCCATTTTCTCCTGATTCGTAGGAAAGAATCCTGTTATTCACGATCGTGATTTTCATTGTAAAGATAGGTTAGAAGTAATGATAAATAGAGACACCTGAGTAGCAGGGGGTCTGCGACATATTTTGGAGAAACAATCTTTTAGCATTTTTTGCAGCTCAAATATTTTAATTTTACAGTTTTTACAAACCATGATGGGATTTATGAATTTATAATGAAGCTCCAATGTTTTTATGATTTCGCGAGTTTATAAGTTTCCCTTCCTCCCGTGATACATGTTGGGGAGGGCCCACTCAATATGTAGATCATTATTTCTACATTTTATTTCAGGTATTTTCCATGCATTCAATGATTTATTTATAGTATAATCATGTGTATATTGATTTCAACATTTCATTCAAATATCAGATTTTGGTTTCTTCATAAGCGCTATTATGTACGTAGTTCTTTAGTATTGCGTTTGTAGTTCCGAAATACACTATCTGTAGTCTTGTAGCTATCATCCACATGAGCGATTTTTAGACCTTCATTTCCACTTTTTATACAGTAGTTTCAAATGAGATCGGATCTATATTTTTGTACTTTGAAAATGACGATTTGTGATTACAGATAAATGGATCCTTGCTCCTTTTAGATTAAGTTTATATTTCTTAGTTTAACTTTTCATGCGCTTTCATAAAAATTTATATGCTTTCATTTCCTGTTTTGATAAAATAGATTTAGATGCTTTCATTTCCTGTTTTGATAAAATAGATTTACATGCTTTCATTTCCCGATTTGATAAAATAGACTTACATGCTTTCATTTCCTGATTTGATAAAGTAGGATTTATCTTGTTTCGGCACTTTATTTGATCAAATAGGATTTATCTACTTTCATCATTTGATTTGATAAAATAGGATTTATTTTCTTTCAGCATTTGATTTGATAAAATAGGTTTATATGCTTTCATTTCCTGCTTTGATAAAATAGAATTTACATGTCTTCATTCCTTCATTTTATAGAATACTACATCCATCTTTCTTAGGTCATTTCATGCCTCCGATTTTCCATAGAACAATACTTCCTTGTTTCTTAGAGTATCCATTAGAATACATAGGACACTTAGAATGACGAAGATTATCTCATAGTGCACATACAGTGTTGAGTACCCTTCAAGTTTGTATGTTCCCTAGTCGATATTTAAAGTACAATTCTGGCATATATACCTCAATATGGTACACATTCGTAGAGTCCACCACTTTTTGGATCTATTTCCGGGGAGGTACTTAAACTATAGGAGACATCTTATTAAAAAAATCTTTAAAAATTACCATGAATGCCTCGACGAAAGAGGGATGAATTTGTACGTTTTCTGCCTAACCTCCCTATGAGCAATAGCAGTTCTGAACACTCTCCATTTGAATTCCTCAACTCTGATGAAGAAGCTAATTCCAGCTACGATCCAAATCGTGATAACTTCTTCGCTAGCTCTAGCTTAAACAATACTATGGCGGAGGAGTAAGATGAACACAGAGAACTGTTTGCTTTCCCTATTAGTGTACCTCTTGGGGATGCTAGAATGAAAAATATCAATCCCAGTAATCTTCCAAAATTCCATGGCCTAACCTCAGAGGACCCTGACACATTCTTATATGAATTTGAGGTAGTATGTATGTCCTTTGGTTATACCACTGATGCACAAAAACTGAGACTCTTTCCATCCACATTAAAATATTTATCACTCATATGGTTTATGATTCTGGAAGGAAACAGTATCTTCACATGGGACCAGATGAAACAATTCTTCCTAGAAAAATACAGGGATTACTGTAAATCAAAAGACACAAGAGACGAAATTTTCAGGATGCAACAGGGAGAAAAAGAATCCCTTGAAGACTATACACAATGCTTTCAACTTAGTTATAAATGGGCTAGTCACTGTACCATGGATCAAGAATTATTGAAACTAGTACTTCTTAGAGGAATCAAGGAGGAATACCTAGAATTCTTGAACTTGTTAGGAGATCGGGATAAATTCCAGAAAACCTATGATCAAATCTTGCAAATATTCAAAATTATTCTAGATCCAGAAAAGGTAAAAATGGAATACGGGATACACATCCATTAGAAGGAGGAACATCCTTTTCAGGCCAAAGCCTCACAAATTCTGACCTAGGAAACCTTCTAGACGATATGAAAACAAACATCCTCCAGTCCTTCGCTATGTAGTTAGATGCACTCCAAATAAAAAGGTAACAAGATGAGATCAACCAAGCACTAGAAGTATTTTTCCCATGATGTAGAAAGAAACATGAAAATGGACAATGCCCATTAAATGCAATAGATATCTGTGGGGTCTGCATCGATGATCATACCATGGATAAATTCTCTTTTCTACCATCATGCACAACGTCCATACAGGATCCCACATCAGAAGGTATTATGGAACAAATTTGTTTTGTTAACCATTGAAGGAACAATTTTGCTAGGCCCTTCCATCCCAACAACCAAGCATATTTTAATCAAGGGAGTAATCAATAGAATTGGATCCCTTCGGCACCAACTACATGGCCAGCACAAGAAACTCCAAGCCAATGGCAGAAAAACCTAACATCGTATCAACAACAATATTATACCCAACCTTATTCTCCATATCCCCACATTTTTCTCAGCCACAGGTGAATTATGGAAATCCATATCTATATTTAGCAAATTGGAGGACTCCATTGCAACAACCACTCATAATTCCACCTCCATAGAACCAGCCACCCCCCATAACACCTCCAATCGCTTCCCAATGAGTTCCAAACCCAAATAACAATAGAATAGGGAATCAACAACCCTATAACAATGAAGTAGTGCAATTTCCTACCTATGTCATGGATGCACTAGAATTAAATGAAATCAATCTCAGATCTGGAAAGCCGTTGCAGGGCTCCCACCCACAAAACAATCAAGAACATACATACAATGAATAACCCACACCTTTAGAACCCCAGCAACCTATAGAGATATGCCACCAAGAAGAAGAAGATCAACCTCAATTATTGAACAGAAACCCTCCATTCCCTGAGAAATTGAAACAAAATACCAAAGAAGAGGAAGAGAATGCTATACTTAATGAATTTAAACATTTAAGCATTCAAATTCCCATTTTACCAGCAATAAGGGATGTCCCAATATGTAATAAATTTATAAAAGAAAATTTCTTAAAAAAGCCTGGGCGAAGAAAAAGAGATCCACCAAGTATAAATGTGGTAGGCCAACTAGTAGACTTGATGTTGGGTATCGTTGTTAACCGTAAATACCTCGACCAAGGAAGCCCCATTGTCAATGTAACCATAAACAACAAACCTATTTCAAGTAGTCTAATCGACCTAGGAGTTGCAATCAGCGTAATGAAAAAGGATACAATGATAGCCTTAGGTCTCCAATCACTAATTAGACTAACCAGTACTATGCTACAACTTGCTGACACCTCCACTGTCAAAACTGAAGGAATACTAGAGGATATCATCATAAATAATGAATCCTGGGAGTATCCAGCTGAGTTCATAGTTATAGAAGTCAAGAGTAAGCTCAGTGGGTAACCAATCATCCTAGGGAGGCCATGGCTAGCAACAACAAATGCCTATATAGGTTGTCGAACTGGCAATATGACAATTACAAGTGGACAAGCTAGGAAAAAGATTACAATATACTCACCATCAAAAAGGTCTACAGACACAGAATACAAAAAATGGACGTATGACTATGATGATTTAAATGACCAAAACATACTACCTGTGCTCACCATATAAAAGGCTCTAACTTTCAAAGCTAACTATGAAGATGGTCATTTAGATAAATTTATTCAAAATGTTTGTCCTAACCATGATATGCTTGAAGAAATTTTTGAAACAGGGGAATGACAGGAAGTGTTGAATTATCCTGTCGATACTGACAGAATGTGGACATAAATACTCTCCATTGAACAACAACAACCATAGGTTAAAATTGTAGAGATCCTTCTTGGGAAAACAGTCAATTAATGCAAATTTGGAACCAGAACAGGAGCAACAACTTATAAAAGTACTCTTAGAAAATAGCAAGGCTTTTGCATGGAGCTATACTGATATAAAAGGAATACCTCAAGATATTTGCAAGCATTACATATATATCAAAGAGGGACCTGTACCTATCATACAACCCCAAAGAAGAATGAATCCAGCACTAAAAGATATAGTTAAGATGGAACTACAAAATTTATTGGATGCAGGATTCATCTACCCAATCTCTGATAGTGAGTGGGTCTCACCATTGGTAATAGTCCCTAAGAAAGGAGGGAAGTGGAGGATCTGTGTAGATTACAGGGAACTTAATAAATCAACTAAAAGAGACCACTTCCCTCTACCATTCATTGTCCAAGTATTGGACACCCTGGATGGAAACAAATTCTTCTCATTTTTGGATGGATTTGGTTGATACAACCAGATCCAAATCCACTCTGCTGACCAAGATAAAACTACATTTACCTGCCCATGGGGCACATATTCATACAGAGTACTACCTTTCGGAATTTGTAATTCCCCAAGAACCTTTCAAATGGCCATTTTCACTATATTCTCTGATTTTATCAATGACCGGATCAAATTCTACATGGATGACTTCACACTGTATGGGAAAAAAAAATTCCAAGCATTGCAACATCTAGAATTAGTCTTAAAAAAATGCATTGAAATGATTTTATGCCTCGGCAATGATAAATGCATGATGTTGATGCAAGAAGCAATAGTTTTGGGACACCATATCTCCCAAAGGGGTATTGAAGTAGATCAATCAAAAGTCACTGTTATTAAAACACTCCCCCCACCTGTCAAACAAAGGGATGTGCGCAGTTTCCTTGGGAAAACAGGCTACCACAAACGGTTTATAGAAAGTTACAACAAAATTGTTGCACCTATGTTTTCCCTTCTGAAAAAAGATACAGAATTCATCTAGACCAAACATTGTATGTCAACATCAACTCAAAGATAATCCAATCACGACCCCAGTCCTTCAAGGACCCAACAGGAAACTACCATTCCACATCCATTCGGATGCGTCTGACAAATCCATCGGGGCGGTCCTTGGGAAAGAAGAAGAAAAGAAATCTTATGCAATTTTTTACATTAGAAAAAATTTAAAGGAGCAAAAATCAATTATACAGTCATAGAAAAAGAATTTTTGGCTATCAGACATTCTATAAATAAATTCAGGTACTACATCACTGGGTACCTAGTCTTTTTCCATACCAATCATTCTGCAATCAGATACCTCATGAATAAACCAAATGCTAGTGCTAGAATTATTAGATGGTTGCTCCTCTTGCAAGAATTTGACATAACAATTTTGGACAAGATAGGAAAGAATAATGTGGTAGCCGATTTTCTATCTAGACTGACCCATGGATAGGACAATAAGTTGGTAAATGATCACTTCCTCGATGAACACCTCTTTAAATCTCCACACAAAGACCATGGTTTTCCGATATAGAAAACTACTTGGTATATGGAAAATTTCCACAACATTATAGCTATCAAGAGAAGTGAAGAATCATAAGTCAAAGTGTGACTTATACATGGATACAAGGAATTATTTTTAAGAAAGGGCCAGACCCAATATTAAGGAGATGCATAAGAGAAGATGAAGTCCATTATATACTCCATGCCACTCACAGTGAGCCTTGTGGAGGCCATTATGCTGGAAAAATAACAGCCTTTGAAGTACTAGATACTGGATATTACTAGCCAACAGTGCACAAGGAATCCTATGATTATGTATCACATTGTGATGATTTTCAATGGATGGGGAATCCTACACAAAGAGAAGAAATGCTCTGCATCCCCAAATATCTTTGGAAGAATTTGAAAAGTGGGGATTTGACTTTGTTGGTCCATTGAATCCCCCATCAAATCAGAAAAAATACATTTTAGTATGCACTGACTACCTTACAAAATGGGCAGAAGTGGCAGCACTTCCAGCAAAAAATGAAACAAATGTAGCAAAATTCTTCACTGAACAAATATTCCAGAGATTTAGAGTTCCTAGAGAGTTAGTTTCTGACCAAGGAAAGCAGTTTACATCCAACCTCAACGAGGACCTACTTCGAAGAAACAAAGTTAAACATCGAAGGTCCTCCTCCTACCACCCACAAGCTAATGGTCAAGTTGAAGTTACAAACAGAGAGCTTGAAAGAATTCTGAAAAAAACAATGCATTTACATAAAAGGGATTGGGAAGACAGGTTAAGTGAAGCGGTTTGGGCTTATAACACAACATGGAAAACAAAAACATGTTTTACCCCTTATGAGCTGGTATATGGGAAAAAGGTAATGCTCCCTATTGAATTTGAAATCAAAATGTTGAGAATTGCAGCCAATTTAAACATGCAACTTTCAGAAATTCAAGAAGAGCATATCCTCCAACTAAATCAATTGGCTGAGCGTCTCCAATAAGCCCTCGCTCACATTGAAATTATCCAGCAACATAAAATGAAATGGCATGATAAGAACATCAAACAGAAGAAATTCAGAGAAGGTGACTGGGCACTACTATATGATTCTCGGTTTCCAATTTTTCAAGGAAAACTCCTGACCAAATGGCTCGGCCCCTACATTATTGATACAACTTATGACAATGGTGCAGTTAGAATCAATACCATAGATGAGACCGAATTCCCCATGTTGGTGAATGGACATAGACTCAAATTATATAAGAAACCACAGTCAAGGGAGGAATTCCCACAAACACTCTATCATAAAAATCTAATGCTGATAGAGGACATAGATAATCACTAATTATTTTTGAAAAAAAAAAGAAAAAAAATAAGAGATAAAATATAATAAAAAAAAGAGAGGAAAGAAAAAAATAGAAAATAAAAAAAGAGGAAAAAATAGACAAAAGAAAAATAAAAAAGAGAAAAAGGCAATAACAAATCATCAAGCAAGCCAGCAGAAATTCAAGAGAGCAAGTGAGCCAACATCAATACAACCAAGCAATCAGGAAAATAAAGATCGAACAAAATCAATTTAAAAGCGAGCCAGTAGTAAATTCATCCAAGCAAAAGAAAACATCAAATGAGCCAGCAAAAAAATCAAGAAGCACAAATCAACCAAGCAAAAGAAAATATCAAGTGAGCCAGCAGCAGAACATCATAAAACCACAACTATAGATATACCAAAAATAAATACGGACAAAGATATAAGTACTACAGAACCATGGGTCCGTACGAAGACGCCCACATCATCAGCTAAGGTACGCTAAGCATAAGAGGTAATCACTAAATTCTTTGTTTGCATTTTCAATCAGATCATTCTCCTTGCAAAAAAAATATTTCTAAACTAATGACAGCTTTCAAGTAAAATCAGCAGTACGGTTCAGAGTATCCCTACTAGATAATGATGACTGACCACAAGTAACCATATTGAGTCATGATGATTTACCATATCCAAGTCAAGGAAATGACGACCTCCATATCTCACCGCCATATCCTTTGATAATCAAAGCACCAATAAGATGTGCAATGATGAGAATGAATGCATAAAATAGAAAATAAGACAGAGAGGGATAAGTAAGAAGATCCAACTGGAGATACGAGTTTTCTAAGAAAAGGAAGGATACAAAAGGAAGGACTCGACACTCAACCAACAAACCAGTGATCGATCCCGAGCAGACAAGTAATTCATTCACCCCCAAGGTTGTGGTTTGATGCTATTTGGAAATTACATAAAATGACAAAAGTGTTTAAGAAAAGTGAGTCAAACGACCATACACCCATATATGAAAAACCTTAGGTATTGACCATCCTCCGTACAATAGGATGAATGTCGTTTATTACTATCCTAAGAGGATATGACATGGCAATATCCTTAGAGTTCACCCAAAACTTGAAACATATAAAGGATGAGCAATACGTTACTCAGGTAAGGGGGTTAAGCATCACATTAGATGAAGAGTCAGTTGCAAAACATACAGGCTTTCCAATGGGGCTACATTGGGGAAGGGATGACAGAGGATCCAACCTGAGGGAAAAAGTGACTTTCTTTGGATAGGGTGAGAGGTACGAAGATGATAAGAACAATGTAAAATAGATACTATGCCTAGACCATGGGATGCGGTGGCTTCCATCATCCTGAAATATATCACATGCAGGGGAAGGCTCAGCTACATTCCAACTTTTCACTTCAGAATTTTGGACCTCCTAAGGAACAGGTGACATATCAGGTTGAACAACAACATTAGTATCCCTTTCTACCTTCTGCAGTCCCTCTAGGATATGAGTAGAATGGTAGTACAAGGAAAGGAGGATGTGTTGGCTCATCACAGACTAATCAAGCTGATCATTTGTGAAGAGTTGAAGGTTCAAATCCCATAACTCTCATGGGAAGAATTCTTCCTGGTCTTGGTTGAAGATGTCCAAGGGATGAAAGGCATGCCGAATATAGGCACAGCCCTTGTCTCAGGATCAAAGGAGGAAAATTCCACCATTGTTTCAGGAGTCAAATGAAAAATCAACCTAGATAGTGATAATGAGGTGATGGCGAAAACTCTTATCAAAATAAAGCACTCCGAGTATGCCTCCCGCCAGAAAACCTCAGGGACACCTGTTGGCAAGCAAAGGTTGAAGCCGCAGAGGGATAGGTTGGTACAGCAGGCCAAAGCCAAGCAGATGAAAAAGAAATAAAAATAAAGAAGCCCCATAGTACAGCACCTGCCAGACTCTAAAGACAATGGGGCAGAATAGGAAAATCCTTCTACACCTATAAAGGAAGACACCCTCCAGCAGAACTTTGCAAATGAAGAGATGAACACTGAAAAGGATGATCAACTGACCGAAGCATTGACTGAGTTGGAGAAGGTTAGAGAGGAGTTGGCCTCCATGAAAATTGAAGCATGACTCCACATAAACCAGTTCGTTTCATCGGCTTTGCCACCATTCATGCACGAAAAGACCCAAATCCTAAGAATGCAGCACGCGGGTCAATTAAAGCAGATGGAGCAGTCAAATTTGGCACTAAAAGAAAAATTAGGCCAAGCCGAGGAGGAATTGACCCAGAAAGACCAACGAATCCTACAGTTAGAGGAAAATCTAGCCATGACTGCCAGGATATATGAAGAAATACTGGGGTACAGGCTGCCATCCCAAGTCTACACAGTCTATCTAAAGGAAAAATGGGGTCGGTTCCAATTACAAAAACTGAAGCAGGCTTTACCCTTTGATTTAACCACTCCTAAGGAGTTTGTAGACACCTCCCTATCTTGCACTGAGTTAGAAAAATATCAGTTATGTGAATTCTTCCTGCAAAATCTAGTGGTACCGAGCTCAAAAAATTGGTCACCGAACCCCTACATGGGTGATTTCCAACTCAAGGCGTTGTGCTCTTGGATGAATCATGAAGTAGAAAGAGCCCAGAATATTCATCTCTACCAAGCATAAGAATGGCAGAATCTGCTATGGATAAGGTTTGAATCTACACATCCTGAGAACGTGATTTAGGATCACTTTTCTATAACCTATGATGAGGATCTGATCCCCATCCTTATCGAGAAGAAACAAGAAGTAATCTCACACTTCGACAAAACAACCCAGAGCACCTTCAACGAATTTCAGGAAGCTATCATTGATAGGTGGAAAATAATTTCAAAGTACTTGAAAAAGCGGGATCCTCACTCCCCCCATAGACTGGAAGTCGCACTCACCAGAGCAAGGTTGTACAGGGAGTCCTTGATAAAGAACAAACTCAAATGGATAGGATTGAAATTAATCCCACCTTTCTTTCTTTCTCTGGATATTAAGGAACAGATCGATGAGGATGAGGAAAGGAGAACCTCGGACAAAGAAGAATATAACCAAGGTTATTACAGACAGGTGGGGGCTCCTAGAGTTGTTTCCTGGGATATCAGGGAGGCCATCGTGGAGTAGGATGAGTAACCCAAGGATGGGTAACATCTTCAAGTTCTGGGGAGATGATGAGCCAGGATATAGGTACTCCACAGAATCCTTTTATGCCACACATAAGCGAAGAAAGGATAAGAAAACACCTCTTTCTGTAGGGGGGAAAGCATTTTGGTTGATGATTAAATGAATTAATTTAGCGATTATATTTTCTTATTTTTTAGCATTTTTATTTACTAATCATATGAATGAAGACATGTGTGGACAGGGCGCAAGTGATCTGGAAGAATAACAAATGACCAAGCTCCAAACTGAAGATCGTAAGAGACACAACGATGCCATTTTCTCCTGATTCATAGGAAAGATTCCTGTTATTCAGGATCATGATTTTCAATGTAAATCTAGGTTATAAGTAATGATAAATAGAGACACCTAAGTAGTAGGGGGTCTACAAAATATTTTGGAGAAACAATCTTTTAGCATTTTCGTAGCTCAGATATTTTAGGTATACAGTTTTTACAAACCATGATGGGATTTATGAATTTATACTGAAGCTCCAGCATTTTTCTGATTTCGTGAGTTTATAAGTTTCGCTTCCTCCTGTGATACATGTTGGGGAGGGCCCCCTCAATACATAGATCAAGAGTTCTGCATTTTATTTTAGGTATTTTCCATGCATTCAGTTATTTATTTTTAGTATAATCATGTGTGGATTGATTTCAGCATTTCATTCAAATATCAGATTTTGGTTTCAGCATAAGCGCTATTCTGTTCATAATTCTTTAGTATTGCGTCTATAGTTCTGAAATACACTATCTGTAGTCCTGTAGCTATCATCTGCATGAGCAATTTTTCGACCTTCATTTCCACTTTTTATACAGCAGTTTCAAATGAGATCAGATCTATATTTTTTTACTTTGAAAATGACGATTTGTAATTAAAGTTAAATGGATCATTGCTCCTTTTAGATTAAGTTTATATTTATTAGGTTAGCTTCTCATACACTTTGATAAAATAGTTTTACAAGCTTTCATTTCTTGTTTTGATAAAATAGATTTACATGCTTTCATTTCCCAATTTGATAAAATAGGATTTATCTGCTTTCAGCATTTGATTTGACAAAATAGGATTTATTTGCTTTCAGCATTTGATTTGGTAAAATAGGATTTATTTGCTTCCATCATTTGATTTGATAAAATAGATTTATATGCTTTCATTTCCTGCTTTGATAAAATAGGATTTACATGTCTCCATTCCTTCCTTTTATAGAATACTACATCCAACTTTCTTAGGTCATTTCATGCCTTCCAATTTAAATAGAACAATACTTTTTCTTTCTTAGAGTATCCATTAGAATACATAGGACACTTAGAATGACGAATATTATCTCATAGTGCACATACAGTGTTGAGTACCTCTCAGGTTTGTATGCTCCCTGGTCGATATTTAAAGTACACTTCTGGCATATATACCTCAATAAGGTAGACATTCTTGGAGTCCACCACATGGCACCCACAATACCTACCACACCCAACACAAGGAAGCCCCCCTTCTCTACTGCACAGTCCCTTAGGTCCATTCCCTCCAGTGGTATTCATGGTGGGCATAGAAAGGTCCAAACTGCTGATTTCATGAGACTTTAGCCTTCACTGGGTTTATCAAGAAGATCCAACCTCTGCCTTGTCTTCTTCTCTATTATTCTAGCAGGGATCTTCTTAGGGTTGCGGTCGCAGCTCTGTCTCGCAACTCCATTCTCTGCGATCATATCAAGGTCTTCTCAAGGTATTTCTAAGCTTCTCATGCTCTTCAATTCACCCCAGGACTCAACTGCATGTCTTTCTCCAAAGAATATACTCCCCATGCAGGTTTTCTATTTGTTCTTGGCTCTGCAATTCGTGGCTTACTAGAATCACGATTTTTCTCTTTCTTTCTTATTGCTAGATCTGTAATGTGCATGATAACTGATGTTGTTGGTCAACAATGGGTTAGGGATTAGGGTGAGCAAATTACCAAGAGGTAGAGTGTCTTAAGGAACAAGCAAAACAGAGCCATACCCTGCCATACGGATTTCAGGGCCGCTCCATACTCCATCAACCTCATGAGCATCTTTTCTCAACCACCTCCTTACAGCAGAATTAAATGTCAGCAAGGGCATCAAATGGGTTCACAAAATGACATGTGGCAGCATGGGTTCTAGTCCCACAACTCCCTCACCTCTCCTTAGTGGATACACATGGCCCCCTCTTATTGGTTTCCTCCATAACCAGTTTTTTTGGTATTTTATTGCAATATTAATATTTACATCATTTGCAAGGTTCCATGGCTTCATAGCACATGGATAACAGAATGTCAAATACTTTCCTTTTTAAATAAACCCTAAGCATCCACTAGTGGGGCCCTGGCCTTGAGCTCCACATTAGGGAAAACACACATTGCATGTATACAATATTTACATTGATGCCAATAAACCCTAAGGGTAAAAAATGGGGATGTTACAATTCCCTCGCCCTTAGAATAACACTGTCCTCGTTGAATAACATTGTTCTCGGTGTTCTCAAAACTGAAAAATAAAAATGGGAATTCCTCTCTCATGGAATCCTCCAGCTCCCATGTATCCTCCTCGGGACTAAGGTGCTTCCATTGCACCTTCACCTATCCAATGGCTCGGTTCTGAATCAATGTGACCTTCTTGTTGAGGATGCACATAGAATCCACTTAGAACTCTCACTCCGGTTCCACATGTATCACATGCCAATCAATTATGTGATTAGGATCATGTACATATTTCTTAAGCAAGGAAACATGGAAAACATTATGAACTCTCATGTTAGTAGGCAATGCAATTCTATATGCAGCTGGACCTATCCTATCAAGGACTTCAAATGGCCCACAATATCTTGGTGCGAACTTGGCACAACTCCCTAACTTTAGGGAAATTTTCCTTGCCTTCACTCTTAAGTAAACATGGTCCCCAATATGAAACTCCTTATGCACTCTTTTCAAATTATCATAACTCCTTTGCTTGTCGTGGACTTCCTTCCAATTATGCTTGATTTTAACAATTTCTTGTTCCATTTCCTTGATCATTTATGGGCCAAGAACTACCATTTTCACCGGGCTATCCTAATTCACTGGAGTCTTGCATCATTTTCCATACAATACCTCAAAAGGACTCATCCCCAAAGGTGCTTGATATCCATTATTGTATGTAAATTCTACCAAATCTAGGTAGTCCTCCCATTTGGATGGTTTATCCATCACATACATTCTCAGCATGTCTTCAAGAACCTGATTCACCCTCTTAGTCCGACCATCTGCTTTAGGATGATATATTGTACTAAATTTCAGCTGAGTTCCCAATTCCTGGAATAATTCCTTCCAAAAATTGGAAGTGAATTTTGCATCTTGATCAAAAATTATTGCCTTGGGAAATCCATGCAATGTGAATATATCCTTCATGAAGATATTTTCTATGTCATTTTTCTTATGAGTGGACTTGAATGGAATAAAGTGAGTTACCTTTGATAGCTTGTTCACCACTACCATAATTGAGTCATGATTCCTTACTGTCATTGGAAAACGTATTATAAAATCCATAGAAATCACCTCCCACTTCCATTCCGGAATGGGAAAAGGCTGCAACAATCCTGATGAATGTTGATGTTCTTCCTTGAATTGTTGGCATTCTTGACACCTAGAAATGTATTATGTTATTTCCTTATTCATCCCATGCCAAAAGTGCTGATTTCTTGCTGTTGTTATAGTCTTTTGATATCATGGATGTCTAGAGTATGGAATTTGATGTATTTCATCCATCACTAGCCTCTTCAAATCTGTACTATTTGTAATATACATTCTGGTATCTTGATAAATGAGAACATCATCTTTACCAAGCTGATATCCTGCACATGTTTCATCCACATTTCCCTGCTGCAATTTTTCTTTGATTTTAAGGTAAGCTTCATCACTGGTTTGAGCTTTAAGAATCCTTGCCTTCAAATTTGATTTACATATACTTACTACTGCAACATCAAATTTTCTTCTAAGTGCATCTGCAACCTTATTCTCCTTAGCTTTGATATGTTTAATATCCAAATCAAATTCACAAATAAATTCCATCCACCTAGTTCTCCTAACATTCAGGTTTGGCTGGTCAAACAAGTATTTCAAGCTCAGGTGGTCTGTCCTAAGTTCAAATATTCTTCACAAGAGATAATGTCTCCATCTTTTGAGAGCATGAACTATGGATGCTAGTTCTAAATCATGTATCACTCAAATCGACCCTAAGTTTGTGGAAAGGTCTCTTTAAGGTAACACGCAAACCCAAGCTTTAGGAAAGAGAGTTGGATTCTATATTTCCAGAGAGGGATCTCTCAATGTATGTTTATCAAGGCCATATATATGAATTAGAATTAAAATCAGATTTGTGGTTTGGTTGAAACAAGGTGAATATTCATTGGGAAATGGAGTTAAAAACACTTATGATGATAAAGTGGCAGTGTTTTGCAAAAAATTCGTAACATAGGCAGGGTAGCTACTCATTTACAATCAAAAAGCTTCTTTTCTGGTGATAGAGAAGAAAAGAAGAACAATCCATTAACATAGAGCATTGTAAAAATGAATTCTGCATTAACTTTAGTAGAACAAGTTTCTGGATGCTTGGAATCAAAGAAACAAAGCATAAACATATGAATTTTGCCTCAATATACACTTATCCAAACATCAAAAGAAAACAATATGGCATAGATAACAAGGAAACATTCACATGGGGAAAAGGAAATATAGACTGTAAAACAAATAACACAAGAATCTTTGCCCAAAATACTTGCCCAGCTCTGCCAAATTTTATTAAAGGAGCATCTCAAAATACATAGCACAAATGCTTCATGGGTTTCAACCCGTTTCTCCTCATTACATATGAATATATATGAGAGGTGATAACCTCAGCTCTCAGGCTCGAGATATTCTACCCTAGCCTCCAAATAGAAAGTTGTTACAAAATTCGATGACACCTATACAGGCAATTTCATCCTCTACAAGAATTAGTTACAACAAAAGAACAAAAAATGATGACAGGTAAGCTTAATATCCATTACAAGTACCCTCGAGCATCTACTAGCTGGAAACAAACTCTAGTAAATAAACAAAATGCCTTAGTAACTACTTTCTCAAGCTACAAATCTTCATGATCCTCGAATCTTCATGCATGCAGTTTTAGTTTTGCTTTCCCATACTTCTCAACGGTTTTCCACTGCTCTGGAGCTATCAAGTGTGTTGTGGCCACCTCCTTCATCAACACTCTCATTTCTGTGTGATCCCTATATGAATAGCTCCTAAAGTGTGCACAAGCTTCTTTGAAGACGCAAACTAGCTCAAATTCCTTTGCTAACTTTTCCACCACTATTTTTCCTATCATAGGTTGGTTCATGTCAGCAAAGCCTTCATGATCCAATCTGCATTCCCATAACTTTCCCTGATATTCTTCTTGTGTCCTCATGGTTCCATCCTCCTCCCAAAAGAGAGGAAGTCCCTTCTTGAATAAATGATCAAACATCTCTCTAAAAAGATTTACTTGTTGTGCTAAGATGTCTATCTTTGCATGAATGGTGCCCTACTGGTGATGCCTGTTCATCACTTTCCTTTCCCAAATGATAATGGAAAGCCTATCCTTGATGTTAGCATCCTTCAACTCACCCTCAGTTAATCCATTCAGGAAATCTATGGCATCTGAAGCACTCTCAATTGGCTTCTTATTTAGATTCTCTTTTACTGTTGCTATGCTTTGCTTGGCTAGCCTAATTACAGCTTCCTTGTCCAAAATGAAATCAAGATATGGTCTTAGCTTTTCTGCCTCTGCAATAATTTCATCCTAAATAACTTTCTTTGCTTCCTACAGGGAGGTCTGACCTGTGGCCTACTTCACCAATTCCTCATTTTTGACCTGCATCTCCTGGTATTTGGTTTCCCAAGCCTCCTTTTCCTACTCTGCCTTTGACATCAGGGTTTTCAGATTTGTGTTTTGCTTCTTTGACCTTTCCACTTCTAAGTCTCTGAGACTTGTGTAGCTAGGGTTTTCACCCTATCTTGTGCAAATGGGAACCTACTAAGGAGAAGGGACTCCTTAGTAGCAGTTCAGTAAAAATGGTAAAAGCAAGACAGTAAATAAAAACAGTAAACTTAAACTAGCAGGTGCATAAGACAACAAAAGATATTAAAAATTGTTTTTGTATTAAGTATACCTCAAATGTGAGGTTGGTGGAGCCTTTGCAGTAGTCCAGGGGTTGTTCCAATGCTCCAGTGTTGTTCCTTCTCCTTCTTCCAAGGTGTTTTGGACATGGGCCAAAGGGGTTCTCAAATGGGAAGTTAGCTCCGAGTGGAGAGCTAGGGTTTTACGAGAATTTTTGGGAGCGTAAGGATGGCGAAATTGGGGATGTGAAATGGGGAGCCTCCATCACCTATCTATAGGTTTTTAGTGGTGGAGTGCTAACCCATGGTTTTGGGAACCATATGGTTTAGGTCAACTGTATAGGGTTTTTGCTTCCTTTTTTCCCTCTTTTTCCTCTTTTTTGTATTTTTTATTCCCTTTTTAGAGGGTTTTTTCTATTTTGGAGGAAATTTTAATTATTTTGGGAAAAAGGGGAGGTTTTGGCCTTTTGGAGGCTTTTTTAATGGTTTTTTGGCCTTTAGAGGCTTTTTAATGGTTTTTTAAGGTTTTGGAGGCAAATATGGTAGGAAATATGGACAAATGAGTCATGAAATGAGGGAGATGAGGTAGTGAGCACTTTTTGAGTGTTAATAGATTGCCCCCTGATGTGTGAGGGCAAGAGCTCATCGTATGGCCGATAGACATCATAGTTCTTTTATGATTTTCCTGGGATGTGGAGAGGAGAAGAAACGAACTAGAGCCCGGAACAACGGTCCCGAACAAACTGCAAAAACTGAAAATACATGACCTCAATAATGAATGAGGAATAATCTCAACATATGGACAAGCCGGGCATTCCCATGCTCGTATCAAGATCTATAACAAATAACAATGAGGTCCAAAAAATGGGGACTTGAAAGATACATGGCCTCAAAAAATGAATGAGGAAGGATCTCAATATATGGACGAGGTGGGCATACCCATGCTCGTATCAAGATATATATAAACAAGAACAATGAGGCCCAAAAATGGGGACCTGAAAGATCCATGGAGAACCACTGTGTACATCATAAGGGTCCAGAGGGGACACAAAATCTGGGATATACTGCTGGGCTGACCATGTCTGAGCTAAATAACTAATACACTGGAATAACAATAGTGTTGCTGAGTGTGGTACTATAGGAACTGATGAGCTGCTGGATCATAATAATGGGGAGCCATACCCTCAATGGTACACTGGACTGGAGTTGAACTGGGTACTCAAGGAAGCATATAAGTGGATGGCTTCCAAATACAATCGCCAATGCAACCCGGACATCCATGGGAACATATAACTGGGTGTTCCAAAGTGATTCACCAATGTGCTAGAGTCGGGGTAAATCCGGGGTCTTCGACCAATAACTGAAGGGATATATACCCTGCGTGATTCTCAACGATGCGATCAAGGTGTTGAAGTCGAGCATGTGAGAAACAACCACTCGGAGAGGCACTGATGACTCCTCTCAAAATGGTCCGTAGGCACTCACCACAGATGGTGATGAGTACAAGGCGTAGGGACCTCTGGGTCTATCCTCTAGAATAGATGGGCTGGCATCGACAAAGGGAGACCTGCAACTAGCAATGCAATGATGTTTCCTTGATAGAAGCACGAGGTGGAGAACCGAAATCTGAGAGTATTGATGGTAGGACTGACATACTCTGGGGGTGGGGAATAACTGGGCAAATAGAGTGGGTGGACTCAAACTTCCTTTGTTCAGAGTATGATGGCGAGGGTGATTAGGAAGCATATGAAACTGACTAGTGGGAAAGGGATCATAGCTGTAATGGACCAAGGATGGTGACTGGGATGAGTGATACTCAAGTTGGTGTAAGATGGCAGTAGACTGTAGAATACTCTGAACAAAGGCGACCTTATTGGGGGTGCTGTCAAGTTGATCGATCATAGTGCCGAGAGGCACGGGGGGACTTCTTCATGGGTTAAGGAACTAGAAGAAGTGTGTTCAAAATGGTACTGTCATGTGGATTTATACAAGCCCAGGACAGTTCATGCTCGTGATTGCTTTCAATTTTAAGGAGTCTGAAAGCAATACGAAGACTCTGAAATAATGGAATGGTACCGTCGTGTGGATTTGTACGAACCCAGGATGGTACGTGCTCATGGTTGCTTTCAATTTTAGAGAGTCTGAAAGCAATAAGAAGACTCCAGGGGGGTGCTTTTTCGTGTGTTAGTTACCAAGGCCCGAAGAAACATAAAAGGATGCAATGAAGAACTCTTCTAGCCAGTGTGACTAGAGTATTCCTTTTTCGTAATTAGTCTACTAGGTCCGGAAAAGGGTTAAACTTATACCAAATAAACGCCCTTTCAGGTACTTTAATGAGCATGAAAGGAAGAAATATTGCTTGGCGACCTTTTCATTCTTTTAGGAGTCAGAAAAGAGCTTAACAGAAACTCCCTAAGTGCCTTTTTTGTAAAGGACTTATTCAGCCCGAAAAAGGGATAAAATTATACCGAACAAAAGGAATGGCCAGGCAAGGAGGAAGTGCTCAATCAAGGAACATCGATGAGAACCAAGAACGAGGGTGGGGGGGAACATTGGTGGGCCTCCTTGCGGGATGATGAATGGTGGCAAAATAACGAAATAATTGCAGTATGACTGGAGTGAATGGCTCATGTAAAAATGTGTAACAATTCGATGGCAGCCGCAAACCAAGGCAGCAAGGTGTCGGGACACGATGTTGGAACTGTATCAGGTGAGAGCGAGAAATGATCTCAAGCATCATCACGAGCTCGGAGAACTGAATCCGGTGATATAAAAAGTGTCAAAAATAAATGACGGTCGAGTGGCATGCAAACCAAGGCGACGGGGGGCGTTTTGGAAAAAATGCCCAAAACATCTGAGGGTGAGAGTGAGAAATGATCTCAAGGATCATCACGAGCATGAAAATATGAATCCAGCGATATAAGGAACATCAAAATGGACAACGACCAAGGTGGCACGCGAACTGAGGCGACGGTGGGCATTTTGGAAAAAATACTCAAAAAATATGAGGATGAGAGAGAGAAATGATCTCAAGCATCATCACGGGCTCGAAAAACTGAATCCGATGGTATAAGGAATGCTAAAAACTGACAATAGCCGATGTGGCGTGCAAATCGAGATGGTGACATGGGGCATGGGAAAAATGCCCTAAAGTTTTTGGTGAGAGCGAGAAATGATCTCAAGCATCATCATGGGCATGAAAATATGAATCCGGTGGTGCAAATGGTGTGAAAAACGGATGTCATACAGACTCTGGAATGGTCAAAGGAAATAACTAGGTTAAAAAATGGTTACAAATAAAGGTGAGCCCACTAAGCGAAGGATGCAGTGGTGGGGAGAAATGATGGCCTACAGGGGTGAAGCACTAGGCATATCAAATCAAATCAAATATACAAGTGATATGTGACCTCAAAAATAGTTGAGATCACGCATGTGAAAAAGGAACAGGGTTAATGACCTGCCCCCATGCTATGTGCATGGGGTTTATGATTGTGTATCACATATGTGTTGGTTTGAACAATGGGTTCATTGACGTGCTGAGATAGATGTGATGGGGTAGGGTTAAAATGATTGATCATGCCCCCTATCGGAGGTTCGAGGTATTCTATTATTCCCCCAAACTCAGAGGTGTCAATGCGGTGGAGATGCTGTCTTAGAGAGGGATCAATAGGGCATTGACCAACTACTGGAGGGGTGGTGTACCATGAGGTTGTGAGCCGCGGTGGAATACAGAAGTGATGATATGATGATGGGGGATTCCCATTGCGGGGTGGATGCCCCTAGTATCGCCGACAAGAATGACGATGATGATGAGTAGGAAAGGTTTTGGGCCTGCCCCCATGCTGTGGACATGTGGTTTCCTCTTTGATAGTGGAGTCAAGACAAGGCATTTCGGTGTAGGACTAGGAAAAGACATCGTGGAACTCTTGGAAAAGTTTCCTTGTACTCTCCGATCTCGTACTTGGTGTAGGAGGCTCCCAAAGTGAGGATTTCAGGGGCACCGGCTGGGGCAGAGGTATCAATGTGGATTGTGGGTGAAATGTTGGCCATTTTACCTTCCTCGAAGGCATCGGGAGCGGGAATGGGATCTTTAAACTAGTCAACTTTGGTGGGGAGTAAATTTTTGGACTCAACCGAAAATTGGGTGGTTGTGGTGGGGGAGGACTCTTTCAGGAGGAAATAGGAATGATGGTGCATATCCTCCCATGGGTAATCAGGTGCAGTAAGAGCCTCGAGAATATCCTCATCATTATGGAAACTTTGGGTCGTCAAATCGGTTGATGAGGGAGTGCTAGTAGAAGAGATCATATAAATGGTATTAATCTCTCTAGTTGGCGGGGATGTTGGGGGGTGGATCTCTTCAATGGTGGGGGGAGCCGTCTCGAGGTCCAAGTTATTCATCTCGTAGAAGGCTACTCTATAATCTGGGAGATCAGGACAGTGATGTGAGTAATGGCCGTAAATACCGCATATTGCACAAGGGTGGTTGGTATGCAGTGATTTATCACAAGGCTTAAGGGTACGGTCAAGTTGGACAACCAGAATGTTGTGGTCATTGTCAAGCATTTGCATGTGATCTTGTAATGCGGGTAATTGTGTACATTGATGGGTAGGATGGCCCAATTCATCACACAACAAGCATTTGGGAGGAGCACGAAACACGAGGGGGTTTTTAACCATTTTGGGTGGGGGTAAAGCAGTGTATGGTTGTGGGCCTTTGCCCCTAGTGTGCTTGATAAGAGGGGATGGATTAGTGGACGAGGAAGGAGTAGTGACACCGGGAGGTGGTTTCCTAGTAGTGGTGAAGGGTTGCACCGGTTGTAGGATGAAATTTGGTGTCGGGGGGGAAATAGGAGGCGTGATATACCACACAGGTAGTCCTAAAGTTAACCCCTGGAGGCTGAGAGTAGCCATAACCGGGGCGCTTACTACTCTCGAAGGATGGAATAGGAAGGGGATTGTGTGGATAGGTGTAACACCAACATGAATAGGTACCAATGTTGGTTGGGGTAGCAAGGGCAGTTGATGGTTGGGTGGTGGTGTATTATAGGAAAGGGTACATAAGTCAAATATTTCGGTCGTTGGTGACAGGGGTGGAATGGATTGAAATGTTGAGGTCATCGATGTATCTGAGTAAATACCGGGTCCCACTGAGGAAACCAACGAGGTAGATGCACCAAAAACAGGTTCTTCAACCATGGGGAGAACATTTTCAAGTGCAGAGGGGGCATTGGGATCATAATAGGTGAGTTGGTCAACCTTGACCACGTGTCCGTCATGGGGGAACATCATGATACGAAAAATAGATGAGGCAACCACCCACATGGTGTACATGTAACTGCAGCCAAGTAAGAGGTTATAATCAAGTTGGGCGTTGATGACCTCTATGTCAATAAGCACTGTTTTACCAGCCAACTGGATGGGGACATTAGCTAAGAGACCTTGGGGTTGAGCCGAATGGCCATCGTAGGCTCGCAACGCAGTTGTGGACTACTGGAGTGTAAGGGATCCAAACTTCTGCCAAACGAATGTGGACATAACGCATGTAGAGGCACCCTCATCGATGATGCACCGATGGATGACAAGATTCCGAATGGATACAGAAACTTGGAATGCTAAAGTGGAAGGCAGGCGTGGTTCGGATTGGTCCAAATCGAAAGCCATCATTCGTGAATCATTTGGGTCAATAGCACCAATGGCTAATAGCAAAGTCTTGTGCTATGTAGGATAGTTTTTTAAGATCTCCAATGTAGACATGGCTGTGGGGTAATGAGCTAGATCATCTACAATGTTGTAATTAGACGCAGCGCAAGCATTGGGGTTATTGTTGATGTAGCGAAGTGGGAAACGAGGGACCTTGGAGGCACCACCTAGTGGAGCTAGAGGTATGCGTAATGACTAATCGGTGGGATGATTGTTGGTGTTTTTGTTGGTAGGAGAAGCTTCAGGGGTGGATCCATAGTGGTACCTGAGTCTATCATGGGTTGATCAGGAGCAGCATAAGTGATTTGTTGTTGTGGAGGCGCGTTTCCTTGAGTGGGATCCAATGGTTGAGTGTTCACTACATGTTGGGTTGGTAAAGGGATTTGTAGCACCAAGGGTTGAGTCTGAGGTGGTGGGGGGTTAGGTGGTTCCTGAGGAGTTGCATGCCCTTGGTGGTGGGCATCATCAGTCCAGAGTTGTCGAGCCCGCTCCAAATGTGGGAAAGCGTGTGTGTAATGGCCATTGACCCCGCAAATAGAAAAAGGATGGTTTGTTCGCAAATTAGGATTTTTAGCTTGTTTGGGCGGCCGGTCAGGGTTTTGGTTGGCATTTGCTGCATTATTATTATTCGGGGGATTAGGGGGTTGACCGCCTTGGTTTGGAGGGGGGTTGTTCCTGCAGTTACGTCCTTTGCCGCGGTTTTGCTGGCCTTGCTGGCATTGGTTATTTTGGTTGGGCTACGGATTTTGTTGCCCATACACTTGCCCTTGGGTGCCAGGTGGGTTCTAGGGTTGTGCAGGTGCGGGAGCAGGCTGCGGTGGATAATAATTGGGTTGAGGCGTTGCAGGTGCTGAACCTTGTGGGGGTTCTTGATACGTCTGTGTAACGAGTTGTGGGTTTGCCATAGGTGTTGCCTATGGAAGATAATAAACAAGGGGAGCTTGAGAGGGTATAGGAGCTGGTGTGGCCTGCAGGTGGTAATATGGCTGAGGTGCGACCGGGGGGGCGTAAGCAGGGGATGCATGGCCAAAGCACTGAGGTGGACATAAGGGTCCGTGGGAATGGTGGTGATGTGCCATGGGAGCATACGAATTGGTTGCTCTAGAGTGGGATGTAGCCCGTGAAAGGTTGCGGCCAGCATTAGTATGTGCTATGGAAAAGGGTTGGTTATGCAAGGCAATACGCCCAATGATGCCATCTGTGGCATGGGATGCCCCTGGTGCATCGTGTTAGGAAGAATCACCGTAGGGGGCATCAAGTATGATGGAATATAGATAGCCAGACTGGGCATAAATAAGGTCAAATTGCTGGGCTTTGAGGATGGCCTCTTCTTCGGACTGGGGTCACTCGGATGCCACATCCTTGGCAATAACAGGAAGGAGAGATTTTAGAAACCAATCTAAGAAGATACAATCATCTAACTTGATTTTGTAGAGGCTTCGGCGTCGACGCCACTCATGAATGTGGTCGGTGATGTGGGTGGGCGTGTTTTGTCTGCAATACAGTAGGATCTCAACTCCCGCGTCATAGCGGACAGGTAACTGAAAGAACTGCAGGAAGGTTGAGGCAAGGGAAGTAAAGGTTGCATGGGTCCCATGGGGTTGCTCGATGTACCATTTCGCTGCAGATCCAGTGAGGGTGCGTTGTAACAAACATAGTCGAACAGAGTCGTCCACTATGGAGTTGGAGGAACACCATAGATGGAAGGACATAATGTGGTTCTAGGGGTCTTCACCTACCTTTCCCTCAAACTTAGGGATGTCTGATGGGAGTTTGGTAGGCATGTGAGGCCACGCAAGGTCGTTTCTGATGGGATCATTAGTCAGTCTGGCTAGGTTAGGAAGGTTGAGACTAGCCATGAATGGAAAACTAGTAGAAGGATGTGACATACTGGTGGTTGTGACCACGTTGGGGCCAATGCCCCCAAGTGGAGGGGCTAGGTTTGGGTTGGGGATGTTGCCACCAAGGGGAGGAATGAAGGTGGTATGGGACGGTCCTGCACCACCAAGGGTAGTGTGAGTCACTGGTGGAGTGGGGATGGGTATGCTAGCCACGGGAATGGGCACAGTGATCGGAATGGTGGGTGTGGGCCCCATCGACGGCGTACCCAAAGTGGGTGTGGTAGCTGGGGTAGTGGTGGATGCTCCACCAATGGTTCCTATAAACAAAGAGCTAGAAGTCATGCCAGCCATAGGGCTGGTTGGTGCAGTATACATGGGGTTCTCGGACACTGCCTCAAAATCAGAGGTAAAATAAGGGGCGTCAGTGTCAGGGGGCGGAGCTCTGCGTCGTCGACAAGTGGAGTCGAGTGATGAAGCTCTACATCTATGACGGGTGATGTCAAGTGAACTGTGCTACAGGGTATCACCCCGGAGGCACCGAGAATGTCTCGGGGACTCAATGGTGACAGATGGTGTCAAGTATCTGGGGGTTGTGTCGAGTGAAAAAACAGCTCAAAAACCCTAATGCAGCTGAGTGTGCAAAAGGAGAGCGCAAAAAATATGGCACTCAGGCCAACAACCAGCTCAAAACACTCACTGTAACAGTTGTGCTACAATAAGTGGAGCATCAACAACAATGGTCGGAATACCAACAAGCAACAGGTTTCCTAAAAAATAAAAATAGTGGACTCGCTAGACCAAAGGGAGGTAAGGGAGGATGCAAACACCTATCTAAATAGTATTCTGACTCAACCAAACATATCCTCTGCAAGGTGATGAAATCCAAGTCAGAAAATATGGATAGTAGAGCCAAGTGGCTAAATATATCCCCCTACCGGGAGGGACACCGGGTAAGACAATACTAGAAGAAAGGCAACTAAGATACCCCGTTCATGACACGTCCAGAAAAGGTGAATCTGCAGCTCTGGTCCTATCACCGTGTGGGCCTAAAGAGAACACCACACGCAGACTAATGAGTAGGTAGCCTTCAATTACTGAATGGATTGCGGTACTCCACTCAGGCCTTCGGAACCAGTCTGGCTACTTCAACCCTCCTAAGGGAGAGGCCCTCTAATAAACTGGTTGACTATGCTAAAAAATACTAGGGGATTTTGGTTCCCTAATGGACAACAACTATGTCTCAAATGTAAGTGACCGAGGGGTGTTATTTGGATGCCTATCCCTCGACCCTACCTAACTACAATATTCTTATGTGTTCCCCAGGTGGGGTTAGAATGTTGGTTGTGTTAAGTAGTTTTTTAGGGCTCACTTGAATTAGGTGACAGAGTGTGTGAGTGTGAGATAACGAACCCAAGTAAAAGTGCTACGAGGTGGGAAACTTTCTAACTAATAATAACAATGCAAAAATTAAACTTTGAAATGAAAAAATTTCTTTTTTCAATTGAAATGTCGAAACTTAAAAAACTTTGTAAATGGAACAGAAATAAAACTACAGAAAAAGGCTATAGGTAGGTATGGCTACAGATAGGATAGGTGGTTGTGTAGGTGCAAAAAATATTGCAGCAAAGTTCTAGGTTCAAACAGGGAAAAAGTGCAGAAAACAGATTGCGGGTCTGCAGTGAAACTGCGCAGTCGGATCGCGGGAAACAGGCTGACAACTGCGGGGGAATCACAGGAAACAGGCTGAAAGCCACAGGGAGATCGCAGGAAACAGGCTAACAGGCGCAGGGAGATCGCAGAAAATAGGCTGAAAGCCATGGGGAGATCGCAGGAAAATTACTGAATGTTGCGGGTGGATCGTAGGAAAATGGCTGAAGGCCACGGGCAGATCACAGGAAAATGGCTAAATGCCACAAGCGGATCGCAATAAAAGGGATTAAGGCCGCAGGCGGATCGCACGAAAAGGGCTGAGAGCCACGGTCGGAGCATAGGAAATAGGTTGAGAGCCGCGGTCAGATCACAGGAAATAGACTGAAAACCGCGGTTGGATCGCAGCTGTGGGGAAAAAATATGCGATTTTCGGTAGCAAACCCAACTGCTGAAAGGGACAGCCGAAAGAGGAAAACAGAAAAATATTGCAGAAAACTAAAAATTTCTAAAAAACTATAACCAGAAATTCAAAGGAACACTAGCGAAGTCGCCAAAACTGTAGCTAGGGTTTTCACCCTAGCTTGTGCAAATGGGCACCTACTAAGGAGGAGGGACTCCTTAGTATCAGTTTAGTAAAAATGGTAAAAGCAAGACAATAAATAAAAACAGTAAACTTAAACTAGCATGTGCATAAGACAACAAAAGATATTAAAAATTGTTTTTGTATTAAGTATACCTCAAATGTGAGGTTGGTGGAGCCTTTGCAGTAGTCCAGGGGCTGCTCCAATGCTCCAGTGTTGTTCCTTCTCCTTCTTCCAAGGTGTTTTGGACATGGGCCAAAGGGATTCTCAAATGGGAAGTTAGCTCCAAGTGGAGAGCTAGGGTTTCACGAGAATTTTTGGGAGCGTAAGGATGGAGAAATTGGGAGCCTCCATCACCTTTTTATAGGTTTTTAGTGGTGGACTGTTGACCCATGGTTTTGGGCACCATATGGTTTAGGTCAACTGTATAGGGTTTTTGCTTCCTTTTTTCCCTCTTTTTCCACTTTTTTGTATTTTTTATTCCCTTTTTAGAGGGTTTTTGCTATTTTGGAGGAAATTTGAATTATTTTGGGGAAAAAGGGGGGTTTTGGCCTTTTGGAGGCCTTTTTAATGGTTTTTTGGCCTTTTGGAGGCTTTTTAATGGTTTTTTAAGGTTTTGGAGGCAAATATGGTAGGAAATATGGAAAAATGAGTCATGAAATGAGGGAGATAAGTTAGTGAGCACTTTTTGAATGTTAACAACTTGCCTGTGCCATAGCCCCCATAACGGAGAAGTCACTTGATTCTATGGAGGAGGGTGTGGCCATGTTCTCCAACTCTTTGCTCTTCTCTTGTAGTTTCCTTTCATGGTCTTCACACTTAGATTAACACTTCTTCTCAGTCTCCACCATGAGAGCCATATCACTTAGCCACAACTTTTCCTTCTCTTCAAACTTCAACAATCTAGCTTTGTAGTCTTTTAGTTTATTTTTTAGATTTCCTCTCTTCTCCTCCAGTTCTGTCAATTCATAGGATTCCACCAGCTAGGTGGAGGGGATTTTTAGCTTCTTTTTCAATGACGGAATGGTGTTATCTTTCTCATTGAGCAGGTTTTGGATACTAGCCCTTTTGTCTACTTGGCCTTCAGTGGCCACTAACTCATTCTGCAGCTTCTTAATTTGTGCCTTATGGGCCTTTGTTATCCACTCTTTCTTGCCTAAGATGATTTTGAACCTTTTTCTTACTGACTTGCAACTTGGATAATTCTAGTGCAGCCTTTAGTAGTTTCGCATAGATAACCTCCCCTGTCTCTTTGTGCAAATTGATCATATCAGGAACAGGAATATCTTCCAAGTTTACTTTTAGCTCAGTGGCTTTGTTCTTGGTAGCTAAAGCCAAGTTCAAGGTGTTCTGGGCATAGCTCCTGCTAGCTACCAAAGACACATCTTTATTGGAAATCTGCCTCACCTCTGCATACAGCTTAGACTCTTATGAATCTTCCTCTTTCCTTTCTTTATACTCATCCAATAGTTCTGCTCTACTTTTTCCTTGTGTAGAGGGCCCAGTAGCTGCTTTGTTGAATACATATTCCCTGACCTCAAAGGTAGGCATCTGGATCTTCACCTGCTTCTTTTTGTCTTGACTTGTTGCCACTGGCACCAACTACTGCTCATGTTCTTCTACTTTCTTCCTTTTTGATGCTCTCTCTGTGTCTTTATCTATATCCATGGGATCGTTGCCTTCCAATTTGCTGGATTCCCCAGAGCCACTGGAAAATGGTAAAGCTTCTTTAATCATTGGGACCAGGATGGAGGAGATAGGTAGTGGGGAAGTGGATTTTGGTACCAGGGAGGTGGATTTATCACGTGTATCTACTTCCATCTGAATTTTGCCAGGATATTCTAACAAATTAGTAGTCTCAGCTAGCCCTGTAATTTCAAAATGTATAAAATATTTTTTGTTACTTTCTTTTGTTCTATCTGAGATGATGTGGTGGGGGTCATAATTGATGGCTGCCTTTGTTCTGAATCCCAAATCTCTCATCACACCTTCAATGGTTGGAAGGGCAGTCTTGTTTTTAACGATGAAGCCTCCTTGTCATCGAAGAAATGTTCAATTTCCACTCTCAGCTTCTGTCTGATGAATTCCAGTGTAAATAATCTAGGGGTTAGAAAAGCTGGAAGCACATAGGGTGCATGGGAAAACCCATAAATTCTTATTGTGGTGTTGTGTCCTGAGAGGAACTAGTCGCCTATCTTCTTCTCTGGAGAAGGTCGCAGCATCTCTTTCATTTTTGTTAATGCCCTGGGCAGTTTCCTTTAAAAGATAACATTGTAGACTTCAGACATGATGTTGTTCATGAACTTGGTGTAGTCTGTAAGTGGCTCCTTATTGAGCATCATCTCAGGCATCTGTAAGTTCTCTCCATTAAAGGACAGGAACATTCTCAAAAGGTATGACTGGAATCTGAAGCTTCTCGTTTTGGGAAACTCCACTAGATGAGAATGGATATTCTCATCTAGGGCCTCATCAAACGTAAGACAATCACACTGGATGGACTAATTGGGATCCTCAGGCTGAAGAGGATATCTGCTCATGACAAAAAGTAGGCTTATTAAAGGCTCAATGATATACATGTCAGTATCTAATCCTAGGAACTGGGCTAACATGGTGATGACACATTTGGACTCTTCAATGAATAGACTGACTTCACTAGGGAAAGGTTGGTTCTGGAAGGAGACATTTTGTTGTAGGCTAGCATGGAAGAAACTTTGCTTAACCTCGGTTGGGGCCTGTCTGAAATGTTGAATTGGGGCTTCTTCTTTGCATTCTTTGGATTTTTGGTAGAACTCATCCAGGATTGACAGGGATTTTCTAACAGTGAGGGGATTGACCAGGAACAGGATCTTAGAGCTAGATGCATCCATAATCACCCTCTCAGAGGAGGAGTAATTGGTGGCGCACCAGTCGACGAACTTGGGACAATTTGGGGTTTGGTCGATTGCAAACAAATGAAAAAACGACTGGTAAACCTTATGCATGTCTATATTTTGTTCCCTAATGATATTCAACCTGTCTTCAACTGTCTCAATGGATTTTTTTATCAACACTGTGTCATAAATCTAGGCATCTTTATCCTCAAACAAATTACCCATCCTCCGGTATTCAAAACCTGGGGGTTATATCTCGCTCATTTCAACCATTTAAATAGTTTTGTATGGAGACAGGAGGCCTACTTGGTTATCGACAGATGGTCTGAGAATCTGGATGAGTTTTCTGCTACCGCACAGTCATCTTCTTTTGTTTTCCGATGCACAAGTCAAATAATACTTAGATCCCCGTGCAACTATATTTTAATATTATTTATGTTTTCTTGTCAGTCTTGCATATCCTGTAGTGAAAAAGCTTCCAAGCCATCCATATGCACGATCAAATCTGCGTCGCGGATCTCTGTCTCTATTTAACCCCCATGGCCCTCTGCAATCTTCCTCCTTCAAGTGCTTCCTTCCTTGCACTTTAGATCCACGAAACCACCGTCCACTATCGATCTAGATCTCACCCACATCTTGACCGTCAAAAGGTGGGGCCCCTACCAGGTTCACAGATTTGGAAAACATCAATGCTCCGTGCATGTTCAATCTGCGAACCAATCTTCCATCGTAGATCTTAACTCCACCAAATATACACCATTGCAAAACGCAGGGCCTATCAAAACTTTGCAAATCTGAAAATGTCAATTCCCCGCGCATGTCAATGTTGATGTATTTGTAACTTCGGAATGTATTTCACATATGTATATTGTACTCCTATAGAGATGGTATTATTCCTCTATACGGAAGTGTCATCATTTATATTGTAAGTGTCGTAACTTATACTTGATGGGTTATTAGAATAGCTTGATGGGGTCGGCCCTGTATAAGTCATCTGGGTTAAAGGGTTATTAGACCACCCTATTGGGGGTCGGCCCTGTCAGCATTATGTTAAGTGGTTAAGTTGATGTCGATCTATTAAAGGATATTAGACAAGTCAAGTCAAGTATAAATAGAGTACAGGAGGAACTATATTTGATCATTCACTTCTCACATACACACTCATTGGAGAGTGGCGCACTAGTGGAGGAGGAGAAGCCGCTGCCAGGAGACTATCTCTTATGCTTGGGTTTTGTATCATTGCTCTATCTATCTTTGAGGAAGTTATTGGGGGTTTTCACCTTTATGGTTTTCCCCAAGAAAACTATCTGTGTCTATTGCTCTTGTGATTGCTTCTTCTGATTAATATGCTGTACATGTTATTCTTTCAGTTAAGATCCTAGATCATATTGAATTAATGCTCAAAATTAACATGGTATCAGAGCTAACTTGAGAAGAAGACATTGTGCAGTTGCAGAAGCTAGGGATTCTTGTTTATTGGGTTTATCTCCACAAATATTGAAAGGAAGTAGGGCATTTTGACTCTCCTCAGCAAGGCGCATCTTTCTGTCCAATCAAAATTCAATTCTGAGCACTTTCAGTTTTTGCCCTAAAAATTAGGGTTTCCACAAAAGTTGGAATTTCTGAAATCTGAGACCATGGCTAGAAGCTCCTCAGAAAAATCAAATTTAAGAGCTTTGGATCGAACTTTTTGGTTGGGTGAAGCTCCAGGAAAATCAAACCCTAGTTTGGGGTCCTCTCTAGTGAAGCCGAAAATTAGGGCTTTTGCAAAAGTTGAAATTTCTGAAATCTGAGACCATGGCTGGAAGCTCCTCTGAGAAATCGAAGTTTAGAGACCAAGATCGAACTTTTTGGATGGGTGAAGCTCTGGGAAAATCAAACCCTAATTCAGGGTCCCCCCTAGTGAATCCAGAAGTTTGAAAAACAAATTTGAGGGGTGAAACTTTGCAGTTTTCAAATTCTAAGTATACTAACTTGATCAACTTATCAAGGCGCATCTTTCTATCCTTTCAGAAGTTTGAAATTCAAAGATTGAATTTTTAGGGGTTCTATGACAAACCATAATCCAGCTCCAGATCTAGATTTATGCAAATCAAGTGGTAAGACCTAAATCTTTTCTATTTCCATTTGAAGTACTCTTTAAAGATGTATCACCACACCAAGCTTGAGGATAAGCTTGGAGGGGCTGATAACTTCCAAACATGGAAGTATAGGATTGGGTTAATTCTAGAAGAGAGTGAATTGGACACCTACATAAGTGAAGAGGTTCTAGTTCCAGAGGGAGAGGAGGCTAAGGCCTTACACAAGAAGAACTTGGTCCAGGCTAAGAGGGTCATTGCTGAAGACCATCTCATACCCCATGTGTCTTCCCTAAAGACACCTAAGGATATGTTTGACTCATTGACTAAGTTGTTTGAAGAAAAGAACATAAATCAGAAGATGACTCTATGGAACCAGTTGAAAGGGTTAAAGCTTCAGAATGGAGAGACCATTCAATCCTACTTTTCTAAGGTCTCTCAAATCAAGGAACAACTTGAAGCTATGGATGAAGTGGTGGAGAATGGAGAAATGATCATGACCACTTTGAATGACCTACCTAGGCCATGGGACTCCTTCATCCAAATAATTTGTGCAAGAAAGAAATTTATCTCTTTTAGTAGACTGTGGGAGGAATGCTCACAAGAAGAAGCTAGGCTTGTGGACCGAGAAGAAAAATGAAGATCAAGCTCTCATAACACATACCAAGAAGAGGACACTTTTCCTCATATTGTCCTAAGAACAAAAGGAACAACAGCAACAACTACTACAATCAATCTGACAGGTATGATTTACAGGTATGTTTTGAAATCTGTTCATGATTAAGTTTATAATATTATTGTCTTCATGTTATTGAGTTTAGTAACAATCTTCTTTAATTTTAGACTTGTCTTATCACCCTAGTAAAAGTATGAATGCATGATAGAAGACATTCATTGATTAGGGTTATGACACTTATGATTGTATCATGATTGTACTAATGCATGGTGGTGTTGTATGAGCAGAATGTTATCCACTAACATGAAGGTACAAATCAAATTCCAAGATCAAGACCATGATGACATGAAGACAAAGACTCATCCATATTCATGGATCACATAGAGGTATGTATAATTTGGTTCTCCAATGGTTAAATTATGAGTTATGCAGGTCATTGAAGAGAACAAGAAAACATTCCTAGACATAACTAGAAAATATGATGACCAGGTATGTTTTTCCTATATCAAGTTAGAATCCTACCCTATGTAAGGACCTTATACTTTTGTATGATTGATAATGATTACTCATGAAGCTACAAGGTTGAGTAATCCAGGGTTTATGCATATTATGTTCCTTACTTTGATTAATGATATGACTAACCAGAAAAATCCTATATAAACCTTGAATACTAATGCTAATGATCTGTGTTTGAAATGATCATGACTATACATGCTTAAGATTATTGTGTTTTGATAGTATTAAGGTTATACTAATAAATGTATGATTATGTATAATATCTACAGGATAATACAATGATGATACTAGTAAGCATGGATAGTGATCAAGGATGGATATAAGTTCAAGGATAGGTAATCCAGGAAGAAAAGATCAAGAGGGAGCACACTCCAGTAGTTCCTGCAAGGAAACAAAGATTGAGAGGGAGTCCACCCAACAAACAAACAAAGATAAGTATTTGAATTGTCATTTCTTGTATATTTGATTGTTTAAATAATATTGTTCAAAGATGTATATACTTATGTTCCTAGACTTAGGCTGTGTATTATGCATATTAGAATAATTGCATTAACAAACAATATACTACTAATACGCATGCAATGGGTAAGTGGCCTATGGTACTGTAAAACATTTCATTGCTACTTATCTAGAATGAAACCTCTTTGCTAACATGTTGGGAGTTGTGCACACTCTTAACAATGTTTTGGTAGAGATTGGAAGGCATATAGAAAGTTATGGGATATGGATAAATGTTGTATTAAAGCATTGGCTAAGATAATTGCATGATTGTATGACATATGTATTTATGAGTAAGAATTTGTTCTGAAATATATAATATGTTTCTAATCATGCAATTGAACTTGTGTTGTAGGAAAGACTGTGTACCTACAAAAGAAGGACTACAACATTTGTTCCAGCAACAAAGTTCAAAGAAAACTATCTATTGAAGATACTTCAAGGAAGAAGTGATGGCACACATTTGCAGGAGCCATTCCAAGCATGGTGAGAGGAGGATCCTTCCCTTGGCTATGGATGTAAATGTTGTGTGATGAGCATCAGGACGATGCTCCAATTACTACTTTCGATATGCATCAGTTGGATGCTTTGTATGATCAGTTGGATCATGTATATTAATATGCATCAGTTGGATGCTTTGTATGATCAGTTGAGTCATGTATATTGATATGCATTAGTTGGATGCTTTGTAATATTAGTTGGATCATGTATATGTATATGCATCAGGGCGATGCAGTGACGATTATCAGGATGATCATGTGTGATGAGTATCAGGACGATGCTCTGGATGACATGCATTAGGATGATGCAGTGACAATGATCAAGATGATCATGTGTGATGAGTATCAGGATGATACTCTGGATGATATGCATCAGGACAATGCTATGATGATGATCATGATGATGCATTACTTTCTAGGAATGGAGGTGTGGTAGAGTGCAGATGGGATCTTCCTTGGACAAGGGAAGTATGCAGTAGAGATCCTGAAGAGGTTCGGGATGATGGACTACAAGGCCATGGACACACCTATGGCATCGAACCTGAAGCTTTTGTGTGATACTTGATCTGAGCCGGTTGATGCCATGATGTATCATCAGATGATTGGGTCCTTGATGTACCTGATGAATTCAAGACTAGACATCTGCTTTGTGGTGAACACCTTGAGCCAGTATTTGACAGATCCGAGACATGTTCACCTGATAGTTGCAAGGCATATTCTGAGGTACCTAAAGGGTACAGTTCACTATGGGCTCAAGTATGAGGCAAATCAAAAGTTTAACCTAGAGGGTTATGTTGATTCAGATTGGGAAGGCAATGCTGCAGATAGGAAGAGCACTTCAAGATGCTACTTCAGTATGGGATCAGGTGTGATCTCTTGGTTCAGTGGGAAGCAGTCCTGCGTAGCACTGAGTATATTTGAAGCAGAGTATGTTGCAGCTTGTTCGGCTAGTTGTGAGGCAGTATGACTGAGGAAGCTACTGTCTGAGTTATTTGATCTCCCGTTGGATGCTGCTGGTATCTTTTGTGACAACCAGAGTTGTGTGAAGCTGTTTGAGAACCCCGTGTTCCATGACAGGTCGAAGCACATCGAGATCAAATATCACTATATCAGCGATATGATGCAGAGAGGAGCAGTGAATCTCTTGTATGTTGCGACGGACGAGTAGATAGTCGATGTGTTGACCAAACCACTGGCCAGAGTGAAGTTTGAGTACTTCAGAGAGAGAGTTGGTGTACTTCAAATCGAGATTCCTTCTAAGGGGAATTGATGAGTCCGGAGACACAGATGCACATGAGCCATTCTCACATGGTGGTAGGTGTGTCCTCCCATGGTGCAGATATAAGGGATGGGGCCATTCCAACATGGATAAGTGTGTCTTCCCATGGTCGTTGATGTAAGAGTTGTGCCATTCGAGCATGGTTGAAGTGTGTCTTCCCATGGCTGCGATATAAGAGTTGTTCCATTCGAGCATTGTTGAAGTGTGTCTTCCCATGGCTGCGATATAAGAGTTGTGCCATTCGAGCATGGTTGAAGTGTGTCTTCCCATCGCTGCGATATAAGTGTTGTGCCATTCCTAGCATGGTTGAAGTGTGTCTTCCCATTGCTATGGATATAAGTGCGATGCCATTCTTGCATGGTTGAAGTGTGTCTTCCCATGGGGTAGATATAAGTGCTAAGCCTTTCACGGATGGTTTAAGTGTGTCTTCCCATGCCGGTGAATGTAAGTGCTATGTGATGTGCATCTGGGTTGTGCTCCATGGACTATGAGGTGATCTGAAGTCGATGAGGTGACAGTATGGTACACAGGTTTTGTAGAGGCATATAATCAGTCCTGAGATGCTCTTGTAGGTTTTGCAGTGGCAGTGTAATCAGTCCTGGGAGATCTTGCAGGTTTTGTAGAGGTAGTGTAATCAGTCCTGAGGTGTACCTACTTGATGGCTTGCTCGTAGAGATGATGAAGACCTACATGAAAGCTAGGCCTACATCCAACATGAAAAAGGGCTTGCTTTGTAGATGTTGATACATATAGCATGAAAAAGGGCTCGCTCTGTAGATGTTGATACATCCAACATGAAAAAGGGCTGGATCTATAGATGTTGATACATCCAGCATGAAAAAGGGTTGGCTCTATAAATGATGAAGACCTGCAGGTGGTGGGCCTACATCCAGTATGAAAAAGGGTTGGCTCTATAGAACTTCCTATGATGAGAATATTTGAGATTGATTGAGATAGCAGTAGCAGTGACGATGATACAGAGAAGAAGACTTTTGCTAGCAAATCTGTGTCGAGAAATACCTTCCTAGTTAAGAGGGAGTGTTGATGTATTTGTAACTTCAGAATGTATTTCACATATGTATATTGTACTCCTATAGAGATGGTATTATTCCTCTATACGGAAGTGTCGTCATTTATATTGTAAGTGTAATAACTTACACTTGATGGGTTATTAGACCAACTTGATGGGGTCGGCCCTGTATAAGTCATGTGGGTTAAAGGGTTATTAGACCACCCTATTGGGGGTCGGCCCTGTCAGCATTATGTTAAGTGGTTAAGTTAAGGCCGACCTATTAAAGGTTATTAGGCAAGTCAAGTTAATTATAAATAGAGTACGGGAGTCACTCTATTTGATCATTCACTTCTCAGATACACACTCATTGGAGAGTGGCACACTAGTGGAGGAGGAGAAGCTGCTGCTAGGAGACTATCTCTTATGCTTGCGTTTTATATCATTGCTCTATCTATCTCTGAGGAAGTTATTGGCGTTTTTCACCTTTATGGTTTTCCCCAAGGAAACTTCGTGTGTCTATTGTCTCTTGTGATTGCTTCTTGTGATTAATATGATGTACATGTTATTCTCTCAGTTAAGATCATAGATCATATTGAAATGATGCTCAAAATTAACAGTCAAATCACCAAAGTACCCACTGGCCGCAGATCTGTCCTTCCGCCCGTTGATAAGATTTCCAATTTGCTCGCGTGCTAGCACACTCTTCCCATGCTTAAACTACGCCATCCTAACTTTGTAAGGCTGCCTCTCAGTCGTCGATCTTTATCGCCATAAATCTACACCCTTCACCAGTGCCACCATATAACTGCGGGCATATTTTCACATTTTTAATACCCTCTGCAATGCTAAGACTTAGGATTCTGAATCATTTCCCCCCCGAACCTAATTATAAACATTCAAAGCTTATCCTCTCATTCCTCTAGGTCGTATGACTTGAAAACCTAGGACCTTCTCCACTATTTTTAGGGATCTAACCCTTCCACTCGTCCAAGACAAAAATGGTGCCAACATGTGGCATAGTTCTTCTCATGTTCCTTTAACTTTCTTGACTCATACAAAATTACAAATCCTTCTTGCATGAGCACTCCACCTAGCCCTTCAATGCAAGCATCTGTGCAAACTACAAAATCCTTCTTTGGATCTGCAATCTTCAAAATAGGAGCGCTAGTAAGCAATTCCTTTAGTTGTTGAAATCTTTTCTCACATTTTTTAGACCATAAAAACTTGATATTCTTCCTCTACAATGTTGTGATTGGATGAGCTATCTTGGAGAATCCTTCAATGAACCTTCTATAATAGCCTGCAAGACCATAAAAGATATAACATATGTAACATTCTTTGGAGTAGGCCAATCCATTATGGCTTCAATCTTTTCTGGATCCACTGCAATTCCTTCTTCTGAGATGACATGACCTAGATATTGTACCTTCTTTTGATAGAATTCGCACTTGTTCATATTTGCATATAGTTGGTATTCTCTAAGAACTTGCAAGACCAACCTTAGATGTTCATTATTATCTTCTTCATTCCTTGAATAAACAAGAATGTCATCCAAGAACACAATCACAAACTTATTCAAATACTTGTTGAAGACACTATTCATGAGACACATGAATGTAGCAAGTGCATTAGTAAGACCAAATGGCATCACTGTGAACACATAATGGCCATATATTGTCCTGAAAGTTGTCTTGTGAATGTATTCTTACTTTATCCTCACTTCATGGTAGCCAGAACTCAAGTCAATCTTGGAAAACACCTTAGATTCCTTCATTTGATCAAACAAATCATCAATCCTTGGCAATGGGTACTTATTCTTGATTGTCACTTTATTTAGCTTCCTGTAAGCAATACACAACCTTAAAGTCCCATCCTTTTTCTTGACAAATAAAACTGGTGCTCCCACAGGAGATACACTCGGTCTGATATGCTCCTTGTCCATTAATTCTTGTAGCTGCATCTTTAACTCTACCAATTCTGGTGTGCTCATTCTATAAGGAGCTTGGAAATTGGTGCTGCCCCTGGAACAAGATTGATGGAAAAATCAATATCTCTCTTTGGTGGCAATCCTAGTACTTCATCTGGAAACACATCTTGGAACTCTTGCAACAAATGAAAGTATCATATCCTTGGTCCCTTATCTTCTAATGAATATGATATGTGAACTGCATATAATTGACAACCTTTCTTGTAAAACAATTTCAACTATAAGGTTGAAATCTGGCTTACTGAAAATTCCTTGGGAATTCCTCTTACCAATATTGGTATTCCCTCTCCATCAATGCATTCAAGTACCTTCTCATAGCAATCTATCTTGGCTCTATGTATTTCCAACCAATCCATACCTATTAGGGCATCATAAGATCCTAATGGTAGGACATTCAAATTTACCTTTGTGAGGAGCCCATTCAACTCCATGGGGCACTCCATCACTACTTCACTCACCTTTCTCTTGGTCACTGTGGCTAATTGAACTAGCCAAGAATTACTATGCTTCACTTTTCTAAGAGAAAAACCTTCAACTACCTTTGGAGAAACATAGCTATGAGTAGATTTTGGATCAATCAAAACAGAAATAGATTGTTTAGCAATATTACCTTCAAATTCTACCACTGTTGATTGATGGTCTGCCTGATGATCATCCAATGCTGGATAAATTAGAGGGGTTTCCCTTTCCATATCTTCCACTGTAGTTGCTTCTTCTAAGTTGTGCAAGCTCCAGGGATTCTCCCTCCGATGTGGAAAATATCTAAGCATATGGTTTCCTCCACATCCTCAACAATGAAGTGGTCCTTTTGATGCTTATTTTGTTGCTACTGCTGGCTTGAATCCATTTCTTGCTTGTTGTCCCTGTGGAAAATTTTTGGGCTGATTTTTGAATGGTGGATTGAATCCACTTTTCCTTTGTTCAACCCTCCCTCTTGGCTTTCCTATCCATGTTGGTTGAACCTGTGATTTTCCTTTGATCTACTCATAGCAATGCATTTCCATCCTGATGGATTCATCAAGACTTGGTGGATTGACAAACTCAATCCTATCTCTGAAATTTTGAGGTAGACTACCAAGGAAACATTGGATATTTATTTTTTCATCCTTGATGTAATCTACATACCTAAACAACTCCAAAAACTTGTGGACATGTTCTTCCATGGAATTTTGTCCCAACTTGAGTTCATTGAACTCTTTCCTCTTGTTATCATAATACCTGGCTAATAGGTACTTTTAAACTACTCCCAGCTAATCCTCTTCTCATTGATCCTCTTCACTTGCATGAGGTGCTCCCACCAAACTAAAGCTCTGCCATTTAGATTTTAAATTGCAATTCCGGCCTTTTCATTTCCTGAATAATCATGCATTTTGAAATACTTCTTCATTCCAAGAAGCCATGCCTCTACCTCTTGGCTAGTCTTACTTTCTCCATCAAATGTGGGAGGCCTTGCCTTCTTGAATTCTCCCTATGGGATCCCTCTAAATTTCTTTCTTCTCTAAATTCTATTGGAAGTATGCCTTGGACTTCTTTGAGAATCTCTGAAGTCACATGACCTGCTGGAAAAAGATCTTGAGGAGGGTGTTCTGTGTTTTTTTCTCACATAACTCTTTCTAGGGCTTGGAGTCCTCTTCCTAGAATGACCTCGAGAGAGATTCTCTACATCTCTTCCTTCTTTGCCTACATTTCTTGGGATGGACCCAAGTTTTATCCCCTGATGCATATCGGTGAGGCTTTGCAAAATGGCAGCATTGAACTGTTTCTGTTCTTCCTGAGCCTTCATATATCTTTCATTAAATCTCACCATGGTTTCAACTAAGTTCTGGGGAGTTATTTTCTCCCTTCTTCCATTGGATTCGGTTTCAGTATGTGCTTCTTGCACATTCTCTCCCAACACTTCTTCCCCATGCTCATAAGGATCCTAGGCATCATTTATGGTCACCATTTCCTTACTTTCCCTGTATGTTGTCTCTGCTGTAATGATTCAACTACTATTAGCTGCCAACATTGTGCATTAAAGAGACATTTATTATAAATTATAAGAATTCATATAAGACACAAAACATCCATAAAAATCTAAAAATTACTCATATGGACAACAACAATAATAATTGTTTATCAAAACCATGCCATTGGCACTCTTCTGTATGCAGGCGCATTCACAATTCAGCCCAATCAGCCTCAGTGTCGCAACCTTGGGATCTGATACCATTTTTCATGTCCTCGATCCCCTCAGTTCCCTTCAGAGGTGATGGGAGACAACCTAAGAAACCATTGTTTTTTTTTCTTCAAACTTCCATAACTTCTACAAAAACCATCCTCGGTCCGCAATCCACAAGCCACAATGAGGAATTTGGAACGGCGGAACACCAATTTCATAATTTCATAGAAACATCCCTCCGAATTCTGCAATCCGCAATCCACCTTGCAGGATTTGGAAGTCGGAACCACAAATTCAAACTTTCGATGAAACATGCCTCCGACATCCACAATCTGCAATGCAGAACCCGGAATTCAGAATGAAAAACTCTTCCACTATGGAAAACTACTCGTATGAATTCCACAATCCGCTACTCGTGTTGCGGAAGTCAAAAGTCGGAACTTCCAATTTTCGATGCCAAGAAACATATCTGTCTAACTTCAGAAATCCGCAATCCGAATGCAAAACTCGGAAATCAAAACCTCCAATTTTCGTCTCGGAAATTTTACTCTTCCGAATTCCACAATCCGCAACCCGCTTTGCGGAAGTCAGAAATTGGAAACCTCATTTCACAACCCGGGGGAAAATCACATTTTGACTTCCGCAATCTGCAACCCGTCTTGCGGATTCGGAAATTCGAAAGTCCAACATGCAAACCCCATGTAAATTTCCCTTCTGAATTCCGCAATCCACAATCCACCTTGCAGATTCAGAAATTCAGAATTCTAACCATTCAATTCCAAAGATTGTTCCTCCAACCTCTGCAACCCACAATCCACATGTGGAACTCGGAAGTCGGAACCGCCTATCCCTACTCCTGCAAACTTTCCAGGGTGATAACTTCTTCATCCTAAGGAAAAATTGACAAATACGGTACCGTTGGAAAGCTCTTGGAGAGATCTATTCATTGGTATATTTCCCTACTACATCTGAGGACTTTGACCTTGTCAAGTTTCCAACTAAAGCATAGCTAACAATCCCTCAATTATTCTTTACCCTTCTGCAAGGAGCTCTTCTTGCCCTCTGCCATGGATTCTCCCTTCACCTGACCCATAGAGGGTAATGAAACACAACAGGAGATATCTAATTCCTTATCCAAGTCCAGGTTATTCCATATAGTCCATCTAAAAGTGTATGCAATGCATAACAAAACACATATAATTAAACTAAATCTAATCAATGCATCTACAACATGCAAGGTTAGTAGCACATTAATCTCAACTAAATGGTGAAACAATCAAGCATGCCTCTGCATCATACGCAGGCTCATACATAATCTTTCTACTGATCATTTTCATGTAATCATTCATTCAAATAACTTGAATATAACAAGTAGACATCACATAGGGAATTAGAATCATTTAACACAACAAGGAGCACTTATCTTTAAACTAAAGTTGTCCAAGCAACTGGATAAGTAAGAGCAACGTTCCACCCAACCATAGGTCTATGTCCAGCCTATACTCTTTCAGCTGAGAGACCACCCCCAAGCTGGGATGTGTATCCACTTAGGAGGGATAAATAGGTTCTCTTCACATTCAAGGCTTCACGCTAATTCTAATCCAACATACAGTTGGGTTTATCAAGCATGCAAGGGAAAATAGGGAGGATGATGCTAAGCCAGTGAGCTCAACCATAGAGCTACAGGCATCTCAAACCATTCAGCAGTCATGGCACCCACAATACCTACCACGCCCAACACAAGGAAGGCCCCCTTCCTTGTTGCACAGTCCCTCAGGGCCCCTTCCCTCCAGTTCTCTTCAGGGTGGGCATAGAAAGGTCCAAACTCCTGCTTTCATGAGACTTTATCCTTCACTAGGTTTATTAAGCAGATCCAACTTCAGTCTTGTTTTCTTCTCTGTTATTCTAGAAGGGATCTTCTTAGGGTTGTGACCGAAGCTTTGTCCCGCAACTTGGTTCTCTGAGATCATATCAAGGTCTTATCAAGGTATTTCTAATCTTCTCATGCTCTGCAATTCACCCCAGGACTCAGGCTCATGTATTTCTCCACACAATTTACTCCCCATGCAGGGTTTCTGTGTGTTCTTGGCTCTGCAATTCGTGGCTTACCAGAATCACGATTTTTACCTTTCTTTCTTACTGTTGGATCTGTAATGCGCGTGATAACTGAGTTTGTTGGTCAACAATGCATTAGGGATCAGGGTGAGAGAATTCCTAGGAGGTAGAGTGTCTTAAGGAACAAGCAAAACAACACCATACCCTGCCATATGGATTTCAAGGCCACTCCATACTCCATCGACCTCATGAGCAGGTTTGCTCAACCACCTCCTTACAGTAGATTAAAATGTCAGCAAGGGATTCAAATGGGTTCACAAAATACATGTGGCAGCATGGGTTCCAGTCCCACAACTTCCTCACCTCTCCCTAGTGGATACATATGGCTCTTATTCGTTTCCTCCATAACCAATTTTCTTGGTATTTTATTGCAATATTAATATTTACATCATTTACAAGGTCCCATGGACATAACACATGGATAACAGAATGTCAAATACTTGCCTTTTTAAATAACATCTGAGCATCCACTAGTGGGGCCTTATCCTTGAGCTCCACACTTGGGAAAACACACATTGCATGTATACAATATTTGCATTGAAGCCAATAAACCCTAAGGGTAAAAAATGAGGATGTTACAAGTGAAATGAACTAAAATAAGTGGAGTTACCATAAATATTGTTGTGAAAAATATTGCACAAGGGTGAATCCTTCCCACTTGGTAATGGGAAAATCCTGTTAGGTTGCAACAAGGCTTCAGTATTAGGTTCCCGTGTTGTGTGGGTGAGTGCTCCAAGTGATACTCCAAGTGGTTGTTAGCAAAACAAGAAATAAACAAATATTATGAAAATAAAATGAAACAAAGAACAAAGGGGTAGGAACACAAAATCTAACAACCAATAGATGCCATACCACTTTTATATTTCCCAATGGTCAAGCATGTACAACACCTGGGAGATGTGAGCTCCAATGGATACAAACAATCTCTCTTAGGTAGGTGCATCTAGTCCACACTAGATGATAAGTAGCTTGAAGAAGAAATGATAAGAAAACTTTCCCCTTAAAGGAAGGTGGCAAGGGATCTTGGTAGATACTAGACAAGAGGGAAGAGTTGAGCCATAAGGGAGATCAAACACAATTCTAGAAGCATAACCTCACTTTGATTTCGCTCTTTCATGAGCATGCCCATGGCTTTTTTTTATAGTCCAAGAGGTGGCCAAAAAATAACTAGATACCAATGTGAACTCCTTGATCTCATGATCTACATCTAAGGTACACAAAGGGGGCCATTTAAAAGGAACCCCAAGTGTGTCAGAATCCAAATTAAAATTTGTGGACATAATGGATATTTCATGAGTCTTTAATGTGCCATGGGTGGTTGATATTCCATTATTTCTATCAGTTGTGTGGATGTCAAAGGAATATCCACGCTGGTCGTGTGGTCATAGTTTTGGTAACATGTGGAATAGTGTGCATTAATAGATATGTGGTCACACAGTTGTAGTTTTTGACTATTTTTGGACTCATGCTGCTTCTTGGATATTATGAGGATGTATTTGGTGGGCTACATGCCATATGTTGATGATGTTTTATCGTGTATATTGCAAAAATGTTGCATGTGTGCGATATTTCAACGTTACAAGTTCATTTCACTTTGGCAAGGAGGAGTTTAGAAGGAATGAAAATAAGAAGAGACTATTGAACCATTGTCCATCTATGGGATTCAAGTGGCCACATGTTGATAAATTTTTCACAACAAAAGATGTATTTAGGATATCCAAGACCATAGATGAGTTGGAAAAAAGGAAAATAAAAGGCAAGTTGGGAACCTCCAAAGATAAATCAGCAGAGGAGGCCAAGAAGAAGAAAAAATAAGAAGAGGAGGAAAGATGAGAACACACGTGAGAGGTAGAAGAAGATAGTGAGACTGTAGTGAGACTATATGGTCATCGCTAACTATACATAGGCCAATATGTCATTGTAGAAGGAGATAATTGCCTTGAAGTGTCAATGCTTTCATCAAGGAGTGGGAAAAGTACTGGAGAGATGTCAACTTCCCTTATTTGGAGTGATTGACAACATGAGGCCAGAGGGACAAATAATTTTTGATTTGGATACCTCCAAGAGAAACCGATACTCGACACTCGGGGCCATCAACGAAGTGACAATAGAAGCCTTGACGGAACACATCTTAGTGCCCATGCTTGATATCAATTTAATGGTATCCTGCAATTCATCTCTAAAGAAGAGATTGTATACTCTCAATGATAGTCACTAAACATGAAGTTGCTTTAGAATTTTTATAGACACAACAACTCAATATTATTATGTATCATTTCGAAGTTTGGGATACTCTTATAAAATACAAAGATATCCCATGCCCTATAATTAATGTTATGTATTAATTTTTTATTTTTTATTTTAAAAAACAGTCACTTTATGAGAGTTGAATAGTCTCAAGGGAAATGAAAAGATGTAACTGCTTAAGGGAAGTTGAAATATCAATACAACAATTATCTTTCTGTAAAATCTATAAAAATATGAGGATGGGAAATAACAGGGACTTTTGGCTTGTGAATATTTTTCTAGAACCATTTCATGCTATATGAATGAGAAGAATTCATTGATTGGCCAAATTTTAGACCAAAATACTCTGCTTACATTGGTGAATTGCAATGAACTACTTCGTGTTGTTTGTCATTTGCATATATGATGTAAGATATTAGAATTTTGTGGCGACTATTCTATGCAGATTTTCTTGCTTTCTTCATACATTGTTCATGTGCAAAATTTTCTTTCCTATCAACTGTGAAACCTGAATGGTATCGAGAAGAAATTTTCTTTTGAATCTATGCTTTAATTCTATTATTTATTTCATTTAATTTCCTAAAAAAGTTCCTAAACATTGGATAGAATATAATAGAGTAGGAGTCATTTAGTTTTCTTACTTTGCATTTAGAATAGGTTATTCTTTGCATTTCATCTACTGTAAAGAAAATTTATAAACAACACACTAGGCCGCAATTGGTAAATCCCCATATTTAACAGTTATCAAGCCAGAATCTAGACAAGTTCCCTATTTCAAATGATTTAACATCTAACTAGGACATTTTACTAGCAAGAACCCCTATTGTTGAATCCATACACTACTATGCATCAACAAGACCCTAAAATTTCACTCTATTTAAAGTTACCAGATGATATTTTAGTTCTAGTACATTAGTGTGGTTTTCATAATCTCGGTGAAAGTTACCTCCTCTATGTCCCAAATATCATCTTCCCCTTTTGGGAGCATCAATAAATTCATAGAGAATATGCAATTCTATTCAGATCACTTAGGTTCAGTTATTGCCCAAAATATTTTTTATGTGACTACTTCATTTTTAAATAATGAATAAATCATAAAAAATTTATAGATATTAGAGGTATGAATTGAATTCATCTATAAACTATCATGGATATTCCACTAGAGTGGTTCATCACAAAATATCGTAGAATATTATGGAAATCCCTTACTATGTAAAGTCTTATTTAGATCTTTAGATTTATTTGTTTCTAGCCTAATGCATGAAATACTAATTAAATTAAAATTTAAATGATAGAAGTTAAGAAAATAATACTAAATAAATTAAAATTTAAATGATAGAAGTTAAGAAAATAATGCATCATTCAGATAAGAAACATAAGATATACCCTAAGAAAAACCAATATGGGAAAATCCCATCTAGAGGGTGAGGCCTATGCTCTATTATTTTCTTCTTAGTTATGAAATGCAAATACAAAGAAAGGGTTGCTCACTATGGATTTTCCATAGACTTTGTGGTTATTATAGATGCTACATGATCTTCTATGGAACAATACACAACACAACAAAAATGGAACCTCTTCTTTTCCCATTGGGTCAATATTTAATATAGACTAAGTGTTGTTTAGAGTTATGGCTAGGGATTTTCTATACCTCAACCCCCAATTAATGTTAACTTTTTTGACCTTTTAGAATATTCTTGAAAAAACATGTGTGAGTAATGGAAGTTGACATGCATATGTCTGGTACCATAGTGGCAAAATTATAGGTTAACTTGTGGGAGGCATAACTTCTGCATACAAACTCTAGTTGAGGTGATTTTCACATCATTGGAAATATTTTTTTGTGTAGAACAACGTCACAAGTTTGAGAACTAATATCACAAAAATTTAACAAAAAAATGGTCAGTAAAGACTTAAAATAAATTCTAGATGTTTTGGATCTGAAATCACCAGCGCAGGACTTATCCCTAAAATACAACCTACAAGCCAATATGTCTATTTTTTCTACCTAAGAAGTGCCAACAAAGATGGAAAACAATATAATGATCCATTTTGGATCATATATACATGTTATCTAAGAGTGGGTAGTGTGTTAACCTCTATAAGCATCTCACCTAATGATTGTTGTTACAAATTTGAATATTATTTAAGAACATACTTTGTACTTTGTAGGGAATTACACTTAAGGAACAATGGTAAGAAGAGTGGATTGTTAGTGATATTCAAAGAATGCACAATTTATCTCAAATAATTGTGGACATGTACTCATAAGAATGTCCAACACCTTACTCTCTGTCATTTTTCTCCTGCAATCGTCTCACCATTCTTACAGAGAGATCTCTGTATGGGCAGAGAGATTTGTTGACATTTTGGGGAGCTTCAAATCATTGAAGGAACTTGATATCTATTCTTGGATTTGTTGACATATTCGGGAGCTTCGAATCAGAGAGATTTGTTGACATATTGGGGAGCGGTCCTCTTATCAATTTCTTGAAGCGGCTTCCTGATCTCGAGCTTAATTGGGCTTACCATTATCTTATTTGCTGTGCATCCTTCAAAGTTGAACACATTTTCCTGTATGATGTGCATGCAGAATCCATGTGCATGGTTGTCTCGGACGATATGCATTGGAATTCGTGTGAATGCTTGTGTGGGACAATATCCATTGGAATCCATTAACTTATTTTTTGTGCATGTTTGTTGGGGATGATATCCATTCGAATCAATGTGCATGATAAGAGTCGATGTGCATGATAAGAATCAATGTGCTTGTGTGGGAGGATATCCATTGGAATCCATTAACTTATTTTCTGTGCATGCTTGTTTGGGATGATATCCATTCGAATAACCAGCTGATTTGGTTTTTGCCTGTCTGGAAATTGTAATGAAGATAATGAGATGACTGGTTTTTTCTTTTGTATGCAATGCATTGCAGGAGTGGGAAATCCATGTTTCGTACATTCGAAAGGAAATCGCTGTTTTGAAATGCTTTCTCCAAAACGCCCTTGCTCTTGAGATGAAAACGAGGCGGGGGAAAAGTTGTCAGAGGTTTTAATAAAACTGTCAACACCTTTATTAAAAACCAACGCTTGTCTGGGACGATATGCATTGTAATCCGTGTTAAGATTCTTTAGAAACCAATTTTAAGTATTTATATTTTTGGGATTTCGTTAGATGTTTATGTCGTTGTGTAAGAATCTATGGCTGACTTTATGGAAGGTCCAGGTTTTATTCTTAATATTTTAAATTTTACTCTTAATATTTTTTTACATAGTTCTATTTGTTTCTGATAATATAATTTTCTATGCTACTGTACTATCAACAAGCTTATAATATTTTTTTACATAGTTCTATTTGTTTTTGAATATATAATTTTCACATCACATCTGAGACTAAGGTTAACTCAAGTCTTAATTTACTACTGTATATCAATAAGCTTATTATGTTGTATAAGAAAAATTACATTTAAAAGCAAACATGAATAGTTATGTGAAAAATGTCACTTTCATATTCCCATACATTTTAATAATTTTAATTCTTGTTTTACTTTTGCCAAATCATTATATATGTATCTATCTATCTATATATATTCAAGAATGATCATATACATTCTAAAGAAAGCTTAAATACATGTTTTGAAACGTTCATAAGAGAATGGTTCTCAAAAGTGATTTATATTTATATTACATTGTTCATGTTATTTTTTACCATGTATAACTTTTTAATATTTAGAAATTGTTTTACACATTTATATTTGATTACATATTTCATTTATACATATTCATAAAGATTTAGTATAAGAGAAGATTGTGAATTTATAGTTATTATGCATATTTATTTCAAAGAGTTAATTATTGGAATGTATTTTTTATTAATGTTTTCAATTAATTTGTTATTTTATTTTTAATTAAACATGTTTATATAATTTTTGGTATTATATGCAAATTATTAAGTTTTTATTTGATGAGGGAATGTTGTATATCATTTACTTGCATTATGTGAATTTTTAGTTTTTTTATTCACTTCCTTACATTGTTTACCTTAATTTGAACATCCCTCCTATAAATAGATTTGTGAAGAGAAAGTCCATCTCCTCTGTTGCCAAAGCTTTGGCTTTACAAGCCTAGGTCACCTCCTTTAGCAAGTCTTCATAGAAGCACATGCTATCAAGATTCATGAAGAAGGCATCCTTAATGCATGTCAACCTTCCTCCCTCCGTGTTCCTTTTCATTATGGTCTCATCTCTTGATGACAAATATATCATTGGTTAGTTTATAGGTTTGTGGTCCTCTCCCAAAGCAATGAACTATTGGATGCAATTAAAGTTAAATAATAACGGTAAATGGTAACTTCTTATATTTTTATGTAACATAGGATTTTATACATCCTTGTTTGAATTGAAAGAAAACATGGACCTTGTCTTTCAAAGTGGTACTTATTTTATGGATCAAGACGAATGTATCTCAAGAGGTAGACTCTAGATTTTTTATTTGGAGGTTTGTGTGGTTACTATGATCCTAGTATGGGTAAACTACGTCATCTTCCATTGCATTGTTGGAATGATGAGTCTCTTGAATCCATTCAAAATACCCTAAGGAAAATGCATTGACAAGTCAAAACCGAGATTAAATATGTTTTCATGTGCAAGGATTTATGTTGAAGTAGATTTGGAGAAAGGGCTCTCATAAGCAATAACTTTATATTTGGACAATTGGACTCATCTATAGAAATTTGATTATGAACAACTTCGTTTTCAAGACAAAACTTATCATGAGTATGGACATTTTTACAAAGACTATAAATCATCGACTACTACTCAAGCTCCTTAAAACATTGAAAAATGATAGCATGCTAAATGTCACCTAGAAATAAGTAAGCCGACTCCACATTGAACTATAGTGAGAAAGGAAAATTCATTCAATATGCTAATCATTTCTCCATTTTGTCCAAGCAAGATCAGGAGCCCAAGACACATTGATTTCCTCTTCTTCTCAACTTATGGTAATTGGGCCGAGAGGCCCTTTCTATAGCCCAATGTGGATGTTCGATGTGTCACTTCTTTCACATGTGGGCTCCAAATTTAAATTGGCTAGATTGTAAAATATATTTATATAAATATACATTCAATTTCAATTTCAATTTCCATTCATGCATCCTCAAATTTTAAATAATTTGTTTTCATAAATAGTTACAAGAATAACTATTTTACTTCATAATCCATTAATGAATGCAATTTTTGCATATTTGTAGGGTTTATGTGTTATTGTTTATGATCCCCATTTGAAATAGTTGGCACGTGGATGAATATATTGAAATATATTGGATTATGTATCCACGTTAAGTTAATAATAGAACAATAAGTAAGATGTTAGTTTTGTGATAATTGCAAATTAATCAATAATTGGGTAAATTCAAAGCATTTTATTTCACAATTAATTAATTAATGCAACTTTTGTGTATTTGTAAGATTTATATGTTATAATTTGCAACATGAAATAGTTGGCACTTCACGATTAAATTTGAGTAAATGACTATTTTAATTCATAAATAATTAATGAATGCAATTTTTGCCTATTTGTAGGATTGGTGTGTTATACTTTATAACATGTAATAGTTGGCACTTCTACCATTAAATTTGGGTAAATAACTATTTTACTTCATAATTAATTAGTTAATGATTTTTTTTCTTATTTGTATTATATATGTGTTAGCATTCACAACATTTACAACATGATTCCAAATTGGAATAGTTTGTGGTTAGATTTTAGTTTTGGGTCAATGTCTCTTTTCCTTCATAATTAATTAATCAATGCAACTTTGGCCTATTTGTAAGATATCTAAATTGGAATAGTTGGTGCTTGAATGATTATAACTTAAAATATGTTAGATTAAATGTATTTTTAAGTTGATAATATAACAATGATTTCAATATTAGTTTTGTAATAATTGTGTATTAATAAACCATCATAGATCCATCTTAACACTCTATCAAGCACCGAGACCATGGATCAAATCCCTTGAAGTAAAAACCTCTATTTAGAGTCCAACACTTCCTCAAGATATTTGATCCCTATCGGACCTTGATAGAGCCAGATTTAAGATGGATGTATGCTGGTCCCTGGTCATCTATTCATACCCAACCATATTCAATTATCTCTCTAATCAAACCTTTGATTAACCCCTCATTACTACTACATATTAAAAAACATTTAACTCGTGAACCTAATAAGATATTTAAAAATTATAAGCATATTCCCATAGCCAATTAGGGGTTCCTGTTGGTTGTCTTGCTTGGGACACCAACAACACTACAAATTTAGCTCCTAGTAACCACTCATTAAGGGGAGGAGTTCTTGACTCAATTACTATTAGGAATGATGCATATATTTCATATTTTACCATACATGAGTAGCTCCACAAACACCAATCTGAATCCAAGAAAACAAGAAAACAAGATCAAATTTCAATACATAGATTGTCTAGATTTTTAACTTTCCTAAGCACCTCCAAAACAACCCAAATTCTTCCAAACATCTCTTACTTGAATTGAACACACCCAAAAACATCCTAATGGTTTATTAACAGACTCCTTAGAACCTTTATGAAATATTTAATCATGTAAACTTAAGATCTCACTACCATAATTACATATCTATATTACATGGATTAACCAACACATCAATTGTTTGGACACAATATGATGAAATCACCACGAATATTTATTAATAATGGATGGAAACAATTATTAAACTTATGGGAACAAAATTACAATAGTATATATCCCTTACGTTTGCTCGAAACTCAAGAAGTATAGAGATAGAAATGTACTTGCGTGTTCTTCACAGTTGGAACCCCCGTATCTACTAAAATGGTTGTATCTTTGTCATACTGAAATATTTTTGGGTGAAATGAAAAGTGTTTCCCACTGGGAACAATGCTCCAAAAATAATGGAATAGGTTTCACATCCCAAAAATGCATAGAACTATCAGAAACAGAAGATTGATCTCGTCCCACCAACACCGGTTACAATGAAAGAGTTGCTCCAACCACATATCAAGAACCCCAAACAAAATGGATATGAGAAAGAGATTCAATAATATATTTTGAATCTCTTAAATGGTGTACTCTCTTCCACAAGTGCACCCTCCAACACTGAGAACAATAGAAAACTAAAACGGTATGAAAGCAAGTGTGCTCTCCACACCGAGAAAACTAGAAAACCAACAACAACAAAAAAACTAGAACATGGATGAATATTCAGATCTACAATAAAAATCAAAATATACTCTGATCAATAAATATCAATAGAAATATCTGGATGATCTCTCTCAACACCTACCCTGAAGCCCAAATGAAGTGATTTGGATGTTCTATCCTCTCACACCAGTTAGGGTGGAATCTTTCACCACCCTAACCAGTCACAAATGCAAGGGGAACATCTCCCAAGATTGAAATCCTCAATATATCTCCAATTTAGAGATATTTTTTCCAAAAGAGCCCTAATAGGTTCCCTCACCCTTCTTTTATAATTCTTCATTCACCCTTCTAGAGTTTTGTCTCTTAAAAATATATTAATAAATATTGTTTTCATGGGAGAATAATTCTTTGGGATAGTTTAACTTCCTTTATAATGTTATTTTTGGCCTCATGGATAGTTGATATTCTTTGGAATTCCAATTAGGAGATTCCTCCCTTGTTTCGTGTGAGTTACAACTTCCATTGGGCCCATTCTCCCCCTTATGCACCTTCCTTGGGCTATTATTAGAAAATGATCCATCATGCGATTATTTTGGTATTTACACCTTGAATTGAGGATATTATTCCTCATTTGGTGGGAGTTACAACCCACTTTGACTACTTCTTCCACTAATGCACACCTCCTGGGTATTTTTAGTTAGTGGTGAGTTACACTCTCAAGATGACTTCGTCATGAGCTTCCTTCCATATTTCACCTCTTCCTAGGTCCACCATTCCTTCTCTAATGTGCCCTCCTTGTCCAATTTTGTAGTGTCTCTTTTTAATAAATTTGGTAAAATTGGAAAAATTGCAAATTTGGTAATGATTCCAATTGGTTCTGAATGTGTTTGGAAGGTATTAAGACATAAAATTGTGACTTATGGATGCTTGAAAAATCTCAAAAGACTTCTTCAACATTCAATTACAATCAAAGAAAGATGGGCAATTTACTAGTCGAATCGAGGTTCAAATCCCCCAAGGGTAGTGGTTAAAGATGTATCTCCAAATGTTGTACGAAATTCCCAAATTTCAGAATAAATACATGTTACCGTTAAAGGACTTAAATGAGATCCCAAATACATCATCAATCAGTTTCTAAAGGCTTCTACAACTCCCATAAACCAAAGGTTTGTGGACATGCCTTCACATAGGGGGGAATGCTAGTAAACTTCACCACGTGCAATGAAATTCTAGATTTATGTTCCAAAGGATTATGCAATGTATATGAAACTTGTTCCATACATTAATACCATCCATAAATCATAAAAATCATAGAGATAAATTGATACAAGTTGAAATAGAGCAACTTCAAGCTTTCATATCAAGATGTAGGGAAATTGGCACCATTTATGCATTATTTGGTATTTTTACATAGTTCCACTTGGTATTTCGACCTGAGAGTCTTCTGAGAATTAAATAAATATTATATATATCATAATACAAATAAATGGGGCCACAATAGATCCCCCAAAGATAACAACATCTCACCAAGTGTGCCCCTCATCAAGGAGCAAGAATATGACAAGAAATTGAAGAATAGTTGTAGAACCAAGCTAAAGGAGATGTGATCACGAGCTTTCCTGTAGCTTAAACCTACAACAAATAACTCCATTGTATCTCCAATGTAAATCTCTGAATGGCCTCTCCAATTTCCATTTAGGATGGGAATCTTTCACCCTCGAAATTGGTACTAAGGCAAGTAGAGTAAACACTCCACAAGCATGGACAAGCTATGCTCTCCAATATGTAAAATGATAAATGATCAAAATCTACTCTCCTTCTTTTTTATTTAATTTTATAAATTTCGAAAGACCTCCTTAGGTTGAATTCCATTCATGAGATTCATGCCAACTCAAATTAGGAAGAGATTCCAATGTATGCCACTTGTCCCTCCATTCCTAGCCTCCTCCTTCACTCAATTCGAATGGGTGACTCTTTGGCTTGCCTAACTCCCTTGTGCACCCTCTTGGAGGATATTTTTAGCCCTGACATTTCATATATGTCAGATGAGCAATCAGATCTGATTTGTGTCATAGGTGTCATAGCATATACATCATTGTTGTCATAGAAGCTAGGGAATCTAGCCCAAGTGTCTCAATATCTCTCAAATGCATCTTCCTCTTCCATGGGAATTACGCTTCCACTCCAATTTGACCTTCATTGATTCATGCCAAGTATATTGACCTCCAAACTCCCCAAGAACATTATACTCCACATTGGATTCGAATGGGTGAGAATAGGATGCCATGTGGCATGACTAATCTAGCTTTGTATGGGTCCCACACCACCAATGTGTCTCCATGACCAAGTGCCGCCTTATTTTCTTATCAAAAATATTTATTTAACCCATTTTAATATATTTGTGTCAATCTAATGTCCAGTTGGGGTTTAATAGCCCCCTTATTCAAAATCCCAATGTTTCCACCCCAACCTAGTAAACTAGTAGATTGGTGGAATTTTCTCTTTTGAGATTTATTTGAATGGGGAGATTACAGTCTTCCCCACCCAAGATTGATTTTAATAAAGAAATTGAAAACATGGATTTTGAAGAACCTACTTCCTTTCCAAAACTTTATTTCCCAAAAAAATTGGAAACCAATGAGACTAAAAATTATTCCAGGGTCCCATTGCTTGTATTGAACTCGAACAATTAGGAGTGCTCTCCAACCCATACCATTAGGAAAGAGAATTCATGGATCCCATTTAATTTTATGCCTTCATCCAAACATCATAAGTACAAAATATAGATCATCAAAGTACATAACAACATAATAAAAATGTACATCAAGGAGGTGTCTCATCAAAGGATCATGAAAGTGCTTGTACCTCCAAGTAAGTAGACCACCATTTTCCAAGTGCATGCAAGCATCAAGTGACCAATAACACCTACTCCAATGACATAGGTGAGGGTACCATGTCCTATAATGCTGATCGAAAAATATGTAGGATGCATCAAAATAATCAGCTATCTATTCTTTCATCCAATAAGTGAATGAAGAATCTCCACTAAAATCTGAACCAAGTAAGGAGCAAAGAAAACAATGAGCCTTCAAGAGCTCACATAAGTACCATTTATGCATCCATGGATATGTGTATCATCAAGAAATAACAAAGGATGTTTCTGCCAATGTAAATAATAAGGTTCTCTAGTCATGTCATCATCAAAAGGAAAGATAGGAGTTCCATACTCCTCATGTGGCACCATTAGAAAAAACCCTTTCACCCAATTTTCATCCCCAATTGATATGGTTGAAAAAGAAGTAGGGGGTGAGGAATTATGAACCAAACTTAACTCTTTGCAATTCTTACCCATCGAAATATTTAATTCTTCTTCTCCATAATTTTCTGGTTCAACTATTGTGATATCATGTGCCTCCTCCAAGGCTTTGCAACTCTCTCCATGAGGCAACTCATAATCCCTCTGAAAAAAGACAAGTACTTGTATTTATTCTTGTTTGAGTGTAGCATCTTCAAGAACTTGCATATAAACATGTACCTCATGTTCCACCACTATATGAGTTTCATCCTTTTCTGACATAAATTATTTCATCCAATGCCTTCTTTTCCTCGAAAGGAGAACCACTGCTTCCTCCTATTTCCTATTTGCTTCCAAATTAAATGGCCAACAATTTGAGCCCTTGCATTAGTTGTTTTTTCATGTCTTAAAAGAATCGTTTCAATAATTTTCTAAACTCCTCATTCTCCTCTAAGGTTTCCTTTCTCATCCTTACTCATGGTTACCAAAGAATGCACTTCTTCTCCTACTTCTTCCCTTTCACCAAAAGTAATTTCAGTTTCAGTTTCTAAGGGTGGGGGATGCTTTATTTGACTTCTTCTCCTCATGAATTTTCATCCACATTAGGTGCAAGTACCATAATATGATACCACTTTTATTGTCTATTTTTAATAAATTTGGTAAAATTGGAAAAATTGCAAATTTTGGTCGATTCGACCCTTAGACTAGTATTGCTCCAGATGACTCCAAATGATTAAAAATTGGTTCTGAATGTGTTTGGAAGGTATTAAGACATAAATTGTGACTTATGGATGCTTTAAAACCTTCAAAATACTTCTTCAACATGTAATTACAAGCAGGGAAATATACGGCAATTTACTAGTCAAATCGAGGTTCAAATCCCCCAACGATAGTGGTCAAAGATGGATCTCCAAATGTTGTACGAACTTCCCAAATTTCAAAATAGATACATGTTAATGTTAAATGACTTCAATGGGCTCCCAAATACATCATCAATCAGTTTCTAAAGGCTTCTAAAAACATCCGTAAATCAGATGTTTGTGGACATGTCTTCACATAGCGGGAAATGCTAGTAAACTTCAGCACTTGCTATGAAATTCGAGATTTATGATCCAAAGGCTTATGAAATGTATATGAAAATTCTTACACACATTAATTACCATCCACAAATCATAAAAATCACAGATATGAACCTATACAAGTCGAAATAGAGCAAATTCAAGCTTTCATAACAAAATGTGGGGAAAATGGCACCATGTATGCATTGTTTGGTATTTTTACATAGTTCTACTTGGTATTTCGACCCGAGAGTCTTCTGAGAATTAAATAAAGAGTATATATATCATAATACAAATAAATGGGGCCACAATATATCCCCCAAATATAACATCATCTCACAAAGTGCACCCCTCCTCAAGGAGCAAGAATATGACAAGAAATGGAATAATAGTTGTAGAAGAAAGCTAAAGGAGATGTGATCATGAGATGCCTTGTAGATTCAACCTGCAACAAATGAATCCATTAAAGCTCCAAATTAAAGGTCTTAATGGCCTCTCCAATTTCCAATTAGGACGGGAATCTTTCACCCTCGAAATTGGTACTAAGGCAAGTAGAGTAAAGACTCCACAAGCATGGACAAGCTATGCTCTTCAATATCAAAAATGATAAATGATACAAAGATACTCTCCTTCTTTTTTCTTGACTTTTATAAGGTTCTAAAGATCTCCTTAGTGAGCGAATTCCATACATGAGATTCATGCCAACTCAAATTAGGAAGATATTCCAATGTATGCCACTTGTCCCTCCATTCCTAGCCTCCTCCTTCACTCAATTCGAATGGTTGAATATTTGGCTACCCTAAATACCTTGTGCACCCTCTTTGATTCTATTTTTAGCATTTCATATATGTCATATTTCAACAATAAGGTCTGATTTGTGTCATAGGTGTCATAGAATCTTCATCATTGTTGTCATAGAAGCTAGGGAATCTAGCCCCAAGTGTCTCAATATCTCTCAAATTCCTATTCCTCTTCCATGGGAATTACTCTTCCACTCCAATTCAACCTTCATTGATTCATGCCAAGTATAGTGACCTCCAAACTCCCCAAGAAAATTATACTCCACCTTGGATTCGAATGGGTGAGAATAGGATGCCATGTGGCATGAGGAATCTAGATTTGTGTGGGTGCCACACCACCAATGCGTCTCCATGACCAAGTGCCACCTTATTTTCCTATCATAAATATTTATTTAACCCATTTTAATATATTTGTGTCAATCTATTGTTTAGTTGGGGTTTAATATCCCCCTTATTCAAAATCCCAATGTTTCCACCCCAACCAAGGAAACTAGTAGATTGGTGGAATTTTCTCTTTTGAGATTTATTTGAATGGGGACATTACAGTCCTCCCCACCCAAGATTGATTTTACTCAAGAGATTTAAAACAAGGATTTTGAAGAACCTGCTTCCTTTCCAAAACTTTGCTTCCAAAACTTTATTTCCCAAAAAAATTGGAAACCAATGAGACTAAAAATTATTCCAAGGTCCCATTACTTGTATTGCACTCCAACAATTAGGAGTGCTCTCCAACCCATACCATTAGGAAAGAGAATTCATGGATCCCATTTACTTTTATTCCTTCATCCAAACATCATAAGTACAAAATATAGATCATCAAAGTACATAACAACATAATAAAAATGTACATCAAGGAGGTGTCTCATCAAAGGATCATGAAAGTGCTTGTAACTCCAAGTAAGTAGACCACCATTTTCCAAGTGCATGCAAGCATCAAGTGACCAATAACATCTTCTCCAATGACATAGGTGAGGGTACCATGTCCTATAATGCTGCTCCAAAAATATTTAGGATGCATCAAAATAATCAACTATCTATTCTTTCATCCAATAAATGAATGAAGAATCTCCACTAAAATCTGAACCAAGTAGGGAGCAAAGAAAACAATTAGCCTTCAAGGGGCTCACATAAGTACCATTTATGCATCCATGGATATGTGTATCATCAAGAAATAACAAAGGATGTTGCCGCCAATGTAAATAATAAGGTTCTCTAGTCATGCCATCGTCAAAAGGAAAGATAGGAGTTCCATACTCCTCATGTGGCACCATTAGAAAAAAAACCTTTCACCCAATTTTCATCCCCAATTGATATGGTTGAAAAAGAAGTAGGGGGTGAAGAATTATGAGCCAAACTTAACTCTTTGCAATTCTTACCCATCAAAATATTTAATTCTTCTTCTCCATAATTTTCTGGTTCAACTATTGTGATATCATGTGCCTCCTCCAAGGCTTTGCAACTCTCTCCATGAGGCGACTCATAATCCCTCCGAACAAAGACAAGTACTTGTATTTATTCTTGTTTGAGTGTAGCATCTTCAAGAACTTGCATATAAACATGTACCTCATGTTCCACCATTATATGAGTTTCATCCTTTCTGACATAAATTATTTCATCCAATGCCTTCTTTTCCTCGAAGGAGAACCACTGCTTCCTCCTATTTCCAATTTGCTTCCAAATTAAATGGCCAACAATTCGATCCCTTGCATTAGTTGTTTTTTCATGTCTTAAAAGAATGGTTTCAATATTTTTCTAAACTCCTCATTCTCCTCTAAGGTTCCTTTCTCATCCTTACTCATGGTTACCAAGGAATGCACTTCTTCTCCTACTTCTTCCCTTTCACCAAAAGTAATTTCAGTTTCCGTTTCTAAGGGTGGGGGGTGCTTTATTTGAATTCTTCTCCTCATTAATGTTCATCCCAAATTAGGTGAAAGTACCATATTCTGATACCACTTTTAGTGTCTCTTTTTAATAAATTTGGTAAAATTGGAAAAATTGCAAATTTTGGTCAATTCGACCCTTAGACTAGTATCGCTCCAAATGGCTCCAAATGATTACAAATTGGTTCTGAATGTGTTTGGAAGGTATTAAGACATAAATTGTGACTTATGGATGCTTTAAAACCTTCAAAATAATTGTACAACATGTAATTACAAACATGGAAAGATAGGGCAATTTACTAGTCAAATCGAGGTTCAAATCCCCCAACAATAGTGGTCAAAGATGGATGTCCATATGTTTTACGAACTTCCCAAATTTAAAAATAGATACATGTTAATGTTAAATGACTTCAATGGTCTCCCAAATACATCATCAAATAGTTACTAAAGGCTTCTAAAACATCCATAAATCAGATGTTTGTGGACATGTCTTCACATAGGGGGAAATGCTAGTAAACTTCAGCACTTGCTATGAAATTCGCGATTTATGATCCAAAGGCTTATGAAATGTATATGAAAATTCTTACAGACATTAATTAGCATCCATAAATCATAAAAATCACAGATATGAACCTATACAAGTCGAAATAGAGCAACTTCAAGCTTTCATAACAAAATGTGGGGAAAATGGCACCATTTATGCATTGTTTGGTATTTTTACATAGTTCCACTTGGTATTTCGACCTGAGAGTCTTCTGAGAATTCAATAAAGAGTATATATATCAGAATACAAATAAATGGGGCCACAATATCTCCCCAAAATATAACATCATCTCACGAAGTGCGCCCCTCCTCAAGGAGAAAGAATATGACAAGAAATGGAATAATAGTTGTAGAAGCAAGCTGAAGGAGATGTGATCATGAGATGCCCTGTAGATTCAACCTGCAACAAATGAATCTATTAAAGCTCCAAATTAAAGGTCTTAATGACCTCTCCAATTTCCAATTAGGATGAGAATCTTTCACCCTCGAAATTGGTACTAAGGCAAGTAGAGTAAAGACTCCACAGGCATGGACAAGCTATCCTCTTCAATATGAAAAATGATAAATGATAAAAAGATACTCTCCTTCTTTTTTCTTGACTTTTATAAGCTTCTAAAGACCTCCTTAGTAAGCGAATTCCATACATGAGATTCATGCCAACTCAAATTAGGAAGATATTCCAATGTATGCCACTTGTCCCTCCATTCCTAGCCTCCTCCTTCACTCAATTCGAATGGTTGAATATTTGGCTACCCTAAATCCCTTGTGCGCCCTCTTTGAGTCTATTTTTAGCTTTTCATATATGTCATATTTCAACAATAAGGTCTGATTTGTGTCATAGGTGTCATAGAATCTTCATCATTGTTGTCATAGAAGCTAGGGAATCTAGCCCAAGTGTCTCAATATCTCTCAAATGCCTATTCCTCTTCCATGGGAATTAATCTTCCACTCCAATTCAACCTTCATTGATTCATGCCAAGCATATTGACCTCCAAACTCCCCAAGAAAATTATACTCCACCTTGGATTCAAATGGGTGAGAATAGGATGCCATGTGGCATGAGGAATCTAGATTTGTGTGGGTGCCACACCACCAATGCATCTCCATGACCAAGTGCCACCTTATTTTCCTATAATAAAAATTTATTTAACCCATTTTAATATATTTGTGTCAATCTAATGTCCAGTTGGGGTTTAATATCCCCCTTATTCAAAATCCCAATGTTTCCACCCCAACCAAGGAAACTAGTAGATTGGTGGAATTTTCTCTTTTGAGATTTATTTGAATGGGATGATTACAGTCCTCCCCACCCAAGATTGATTTTACTCAAGAGATTTAAAACATGGATTTTGAAGAACCTGCTTCCTTTCCAAAAATTTACTTCCAAAACATTATTTCCCCAAAAACATTGGAAACCAATGAGACTAAAAATTATTCCAGGGTCCCATTGCTTGTATTGCACTCCAACAATTAGGAGTGCTCTCCAACCCATACCATTAGGAAAGAGAATTCATGGATCCCATTTACTTTTATGCCTTCATCCAAACATCATAAGTACAAAAGATAGATCATCAAAGTACATAACAACATAATAAAAATGTACATGAAGGAGGTGTCTCATCATAGGATCATGAAAGTGCGTGTACCTCCAAGTAAGTAGACCACCATTTTCGAAGTGCATGCAAGCATCAAGTGACCAATAACATCTACTCCAATGACATAGGTGAGGGTGCCATGTCCTATAATGCTGCTCCAAAAATATGTAGGATGCATCAAAATAATCAGCTATCTATTCTTTCATCCAATAAGTGAATGAAGAATCTCCACTAAAATCTGAACCAAGTAGGGAGCAAAGAAAACAATGAACCTTCAAGTGGCTCACATAAGTACCATTTATGCATCCATGGATACGTGTATCATCAAGAAATAACAAAGGATGTTGCTGCCAATGTAAATAATAAGGTTCTCTAGTCATGTCATCATCAAAAGGAAAGATAGGAGTTCCATACTCCTCATGTGGCACCATTAGAAAAAAACCTTTCACCCAATTTTCATCCCCAATTGATATGGTTGAAAAAGAAGTAGGAGGTGAGGAATTATGAACCAAAATTAACTCTTTGGAATTCTTACCCATCGAAATATTTAATTCTTCTTCTCCATAATTTTCTAGTTCAACTATTGTGATATCATGTGCCTCCTCCAAGGATTTGCAACTCTCTCCATGAGGCAACTCATAATCCCTATGAACAAAGACAAGTACTTGTATTTATTCTTGTTTGAGTGTAGCATATTCAAGAACTTGCATATAAAAATGTACCTCATGTTCCACCATTATATGAGTTTCATCCTTTGTGACATAAATTATTTCATCCAATGCCTTCTTTTCCTCGAAAGGAGAACCACTGCTTCCTCCTATTTCCAATTTGCTTCCAAATTAAATGGCCAACAATTCGAGCCCTTGCATTAGTTGTCTTTTCATGTCTTAAAAGAATGGTTTCAATAATTTTCTAAACTCCTCATTCTCCTCTAAGGTTCCTTTCTCATCCTTACTCATGGTTACCAAAGACTGCACTTCTTCTCCTACTTCTTCCCTTTCACCAAAAGTAATTTTAGTTTCAGTTTCTAAGGGTGGGGGATGATTTATTTGACTTCTTGTCCTCATGAATGGTCATCCACAGCAGGTGCAAGTACCATAATCTGATACCACTTTTAGTGTCTCTTTTTAATAAATTTGGTAAGATTGGAAAAATTGCAAATTTTGGTCAATTCGACCCTTAGACTAGTATCGCTCCAAATGGCCCCAAATGGCTCCAAATGATTACAAATTGGTTCTGAATGTGTTTGGAAGGTATTAAGACATAAATTGTGACTCATGGATGCTTTAAAACCTTCAAAATACTTCTGCAACATGTAATTACAAATAGGGAAAGATAGGGCAATTTACTAGTCAAATCGAGGTTCAAATCCCCCAACGATAGTGGTCAAAGATGGATCTCCAAATGTTGTACGAAATTCCTAAATTTTGAAATAGATACATGTTAATGTTAAATGACTTCAATGGGCTCCCAAATACATCATCAATCAGTTTCTAAAGGCTTCTAAAACATCCATAAATCAGATGTTTGTGGACATGTCTTCACATAGGGGGAAATGCTAGTAAACTTCAGCACTTGCTATGAAATTCGAGATTTATGATCCAAAGGCTTATGAAATGTATATGAAAATTCTTACAGAAATTAATTACCATCCATAAATCATAAAAATCACAGATATGAACCTATACAAGTCGAAATAGAGCAACTTCAAGCTTTCATAACAAAATGTGGGGAAAATGGCACCATTTATGCATTGCTTGGTATTTTTACATAGTTCCACTTGGTATTTCGACCTGAGAGTATTCTGAGAATTAAATAAAGAGTATATATATCAGAATACAAATAAATGGGGCCACAATATCTCCCCCAAATATAACATCATCTCACGAAGTGTGCCCCTCCTCAAGGAGCAAGAATATGACAAGAAATGGAATAATAGTTGTAGAAGCAAGCTGAAGGAGATGTGATTATGAGATGCCCTGTAGATTCAACCTGCAACAAATGAATCCATTAAATATCCAAATTAAAGGTCTTAATGGACTCTCCAATTTCCAATTAGGATGGAAATATTTCACCCTCAAAATTGTTACTAAGGCAAGTAGAGTAAAGACTCCACAAGCATGGACAAGCTATGCTCTTCAATATGAAAAATGATAAATGATAAAAAGATACTCTCCTTCTTTGTTATTGACTTTTATAAGCTTCTAAAGACCTCCTTAGTGAGAGAATTCCATACATGAGATTCATGCCAACTCAAATTAGGAAGATATTCCAATGTATGCCACTTGTCCCTCAATTCCTAGCCTCCTCCTTCACTCAATTCGAATGGTTGAATATTTGGCTAACCTAAATCCCTTGTGTGCCCTCTTTGAGTCTATTTTTAGCATGTCATATATGTCATATTTCAACAATAAGGTCTGATTTGTGTCATAGGTGTCATAGAATCTTCATCATTGTTGTCATAGAAGCTAGAGAATCTAGCCCAAGTGTCTCAATATCTCTCAACTACTTATTCCTCTTCCATGGGAATTACTCTTCCACTCCAATTCGACCTTCATTTATTCGTGCCAAGTATATTGACCTCCAAACTCCCCAAGAAAATTATACTCCACCTTGGATTCGAATGGGTGAGAATAGGATGCCATGTGGCATGAGGAATCTAGATTTGTGTGGGTGCCACACCACCAATGCGTTTCCATGACCAAGTGCCACCTTATTTTCCTATCATAAATATTTATTTAACCCATTTTTATACATTTGTGTCAATCTAATGTCCAGTTGGGGTTTAATATCCCCCTTATTCAAAATCCCAATGTTTCCACCCCAACCAAGGAAACTAGTAGATTGGTGGAATTTTCTCTTTTGAGATTTATTTGAATGGGGACATTACAGTCCTCCCCACCCAAGATTGATTTTACTCAAGAGATTTAAAACATGGATTTTGAAGAACCTGCTTCCTTTCCAAAACTTTATTTCCCAAAAAAATTGGAAACCAATGAGACTAAAAATTATTCCAGCGTCCCATTGCTTGTATTGCACTCCAACAATTAGGAGTGCTCTCTAACCCATACCATTAAGAAAGAGAATTCATGGATCCCATTTACTTGTATGCCTTCATCCAAACATCATAAGTACAAAATATAGATCATCAAAGTACATAACAACATAATAAAAATGTACATCAAGGAGGTGTCTCATCAAAGTATTATGAAAGTGCTTGTACCTCCAAGTAAGTAGACCACCATTTTCCAAGTGTATACAAGAATCAAGTGACCAATAAAATCTACTCCAATGACATAGGTGAGGATACCATGTCCTATAATGATGCTCCAAAAATATGTAGGATGCATCAAAATAATCAGCTATCTATTCTTTCATCCAATAAGTGAATGAAGAATCTCCACTAAAATATGAACCAAGTAGGGAGCAAAGAAAACAATGAGCCTTCAAGGGGCTCACATAAGTACCATTTATGCATCCATGGATAGGTTTTTTTTTTAGTGCACCACTTTCCCTCAACCATTTCTAGTTTTGATGGCATATTCTTGCTCATTGAGGGATGGCATTTTTGGTGAGCTCTTGTACTCTTTGGGAGAGATTCTCATGATCCATTTCTGATTTTAATAAGCTTAATATACTCTTTTATTCATATTCATAAATTTTCAGGTCGAAATACCAAGTGGTTGTATGTAAAAATGATGATTAATGAGCAAACCATGACCATTTCCCCACTACATTGAAATATGCCATTGTAATGTTTATGATTTCAAACGGAAGAATGTTTCTCTAATATATTTATGATGAATGGAAATACATTGGTGATTTTTACAAGTTTCATGTTCATCACTTAAGTATTTGAAGTCATTTTGCTCAGTTTATTTGCATTTGGAAGAGATTTGGTGCCATTTCCCCAAGGGTTGAATTAAAGATTTTTGTTGTTGTTTGGGAGAAGGTTAGAAAAGATTTCATAACTGATTAATGGTGCATATGAGACCTTATTAATGTCCCTCAGACATCCCCTACCCTTTTTTTAAATTTCGAATGGGTTTGGAGGCATTTGGAGAGCTATCTTCAGTACTTGGCCTGGGAGATTTGATCCCCAAATTGCTAGTTAAGTTCCATACTTTGTCCAGAATCTTAAACAAGTTTGCAGAAGTATTTGAAGGGTCATAAATAATCCCTAAACCTCATATTCAAGTCTTAATATTAGTCATACACCCTTACAGAATATTTGGGATCATTTGGAGACCTAGACATCAAATCTAGTCAAAGGTCAAAATTGGGGAAAAAGTGAAAAATTGGGCATTTTAATAAAAATTTAAAAAATTGACATTACAATCCAATGATCAATGTTATAGGGGAATCAAGAAGGATGGTGTATGGGTATCTGGATTGTGCATAGATAAGGTCAAAATTTTGGGCCTTTAGGATGGCCTCTTCCTCATTTTGCAACATGGATGTAGCGACATATTTTGAATGGATGGTTGGATTGATTTAATGAACCAATCAAACAATAATGGGGTTTGTATTTCGATCTCACACAATTTTTCGACATCTACGCCACTCATGTATATGATCTGCGATGTGTGTAGATGTGTTTTGTAAAAACTATGTGAGAATTTTGAGACCAAGGTCATGGTGAATTGGGAGCTCTAAGTATGAAATAAATGTAGTGGCCAATGTTGCAAAGGTGGCATGGACCAATCTTGGTAAGTTCACATACCATTTGGATGTCGTCCAGTTGAGGGTGCACTAAAAGAGGCAAAGCCTCACTAAATCCTCCACTATGCTATTAAAGGAACACCATAAGTGAAAGGACATGACTTGGTTGGCAGGATCATCTCCTTGCTTCCCTTCAAATTTAGGATTATCAGAGGGAAGCTTGTCTGGCATAGTTGGATATGTTGGGTCATGTGAAATGGGGTCATTGATTAGTTTGGCCAAATATGGAAGATTTAGGCTAGACATGAAAGGTAGGTTAGGATGATGATGTATTGGCGGGATACATATTCTATGTTGATGATGCTTTATCATGTAAATTGCAAAAATGTCACATGTGTGCGATATTTCAGCGTTAACAAGTTCATTTCACTTTGGCAAGGAGGATTTTAGAAGGAATGCCAATAGGAAGAAAGTATTGAATAATTGTTCCTCTATGGGATTCAAGTTGCCATATTTTGATGGATTTTGCACAACATAAGAGGTATTTAGGAGATAAAATACCATAGATGAGTTTGGAAAAAGGAAAAGAAAAGGAAATTTGGGTACCTCCAAATATAAATCAACAGAAGAGGCCAAGAAGAAGAAAGAACAAGAAGAGGAGGAAAGATGAGAACACATGTGAGAGGTAGAAGAAGATAAAAAAATAAGAGAAGATGATCAAGAAGATGCATGTTAGAAGAAATAATAAGAGAGGAATATACAAGAAGATCCAGAGGTTCAAACTAGTAAACCTAAAACTAGTAAGGTAGATATAATCACTATGGATACAATGACCACTATCACCCAAGGAAATTTCCCATTGATAGAGATTGGGATTGGTTTGTATACTCCATCAAAATATGAATTCGTAGCCTCACTCATATATTTTGTGTTTGATCAACAAAAGATGGGCTAGTGAAGAGGACACATAAGAAACTAAAATTGTCAACACAACTAGACATGGAGGCTACCTTCGAGACTTCAATGTTAACAACAATAGATCATGAACCTATTGTTATGGCCTTCGCCAATGTCACTAGTGTTATAGTCATGAAATTCAATGTATACAAATTAAGCAAAGAGTTAGCGCAAGAAAAATAGAAGATAAGCCTGCTCAAAGGTGAAATATTGTAAGCATGCAGAGGAGCAATGTCTCTTTGTCATGAGTACAAAGCCTTGTTCATGGAGAATGAAACATTAACAAGAGAAGTATAAAAATACCAAAGTGAAAAGACCTGTGTGGACTAGTTCCAAATTTACTCAACCTCACTACAATAGGATCTATTTGGGATGCAAGATCAAATTATAGAAAATATGTGAATATCAAGAATATCAAAATCGTGGATGAGAATATCAAGACAAATATATTTATGATTTAGTGAGATGGTAGCAGTAGGAAGGGGAAAATCCTGCAAATTTCCTAAGAATAACTCAAAGAGAAATATAGTGAGAATATATGGTCATCGCTAACTATACATCAGCAAGTATTTCATTGTAGAAGGAGATCATTGCCTTGAAGTGTCAATGATTTCATCAAGGAGTAGGAAAAGTAATCATAGAGATTCCAACTTTCCTTATTTGGAGTGATCAACAACATGAGGCTAGAGGGACAAATCATTTTTGAGTTGGATACAACAAAGAGAAACTGATACTCGACATTCAGAACCATCAAAGAAGTGACAATAGAATCCTTGAAGGAACACATCTTAGTGCCCATGCTTGACATCGATTTAATGACATCCTGCAATTCATCTCTAAAGAAGGGATTGTATACTCTCAATGACATCCGCTAAACATGAAGTTTCTTTAGAAATTTTATAGAGACAACAACTCACTATTATTGTGTATCATTTCATAATTTGGGATACTCTTATAAAATCCAAAGAGATGATATGCCCTTGAATCAATGTTATGTATTAATTTTTTATTTTTTATTTTAAAAAAGAGTCACTTTATGAGACTCAAATATTATCAAGGGAGATGAAAATATGTAACTGCGTAAGGGAAGTTGAAATATCCCTACAACAATTATATTTATGTAAAATCTATAAAAATATGAGGAAGGGAAAGAACAAGGGCTTTTGGATTGTGAATATTTTTCTAGAACCATTTCATGATGTATGAATAAGAAGAAGCCATTGATTGGCCAAATTTTGGACCAAAATACTCTGCTTATATTGGTGAATTGCAATGAACTACTTCTTGTTGTTTGTCATTTGCAGATATGAAGGAAGATCTTAGAATACTGTGGTGACTATTCTATGCATTTTTTCTTTCTTGCTTCATACATTGTTCTTGTGCATAATTTTCTTTCCTATCAACTATGAAATTTGAATGGTATGGAGAAGAAATTGGTTTTTGAATCTATGCTTAAATTATGTCATTTATTTCATTTAATTTCCTAAAAAATTTCCTAAACGTAGGATAGAATATAATAGATTAGGACTCATTTAATTTTCGTCACTTTGGATTTATAATAAGTCATTGTTTGCATTTCATCTCCTATAAAAAAAGTTATAAACAACACACTAGGATGCAATTGGTAAATCCCCATATTTAACATCTAACTAGGACATTTTACCAGGGAGAACCCCTAATGTCGACGCGAGACATTTCTATGCATCAACAAAACCCTAAAATTTCACTCTATTTGAAGTTGAACCAGATGATTTTTTAGTTCTAGTACATTAGTGTGGTTTTCATGATTTGACTGAATGTTACCCCTTGTAAGTCCCAAATATCATCTTCCCCATTTGGGAGCATCAATAAATTCATAGAGAATATGCAATTCTATCCAGACCACTTCGGTTAAGTTATTGCCCAAAATATTTTTTATGTGACTACCTCATTTTTAAACAATGAATAAATCATAAAAAAATCATAGATATTAGAGGTATTAATTGAATTCATCTATAAACTATTATGGATATTCCACTAGATAAGTTCATGACAAAATATCTTAGAATATTATGGAAATCCCTTACTATGTAAAGTATTATTTTAGATCTTTAGATTTATTTGTTTCTAGCATAATTCATGAAATACTAAATAAATTTAAATTTAAATGATAGAAGTTAAGAAAATAATGCACCATTCAAATAAGAAATATAAGATATACCCTAGGAAAAACCAATATGGGAAAATCCCATCTAGAGGGTGAGGCCTACGCTCTGTTATTTTCTTCTTAGTTATGAAATGCAAATACAAAGAAAGGGGTGCTCAGTATGGATTTTCCATAGACTCTGTGGTAATTATAGATGCTACATGATGCTCTATGGAACAATACACAACACAATAAAAATGGAACATCTTATTTTCCCATTGGCTCAATATTTAATATGGACTAAGTGTTGTTTAGAGTTATGGCTAGGGATTTTGTATACCTCAACCCCCAATTAATGTTACTTTTTTGACCTTTTAGAATATTCTTGAAAAACCATCTGTGAGTAATGGAAGCTAACATGGAATATGTTTGGTACCATAGTGGAGAAATTATAGGTTAACTTGTGGGAGGCATAACTTCTGCATACAAACTCTAGTTGAGGTGATTTCACATCATTGAAAATATTTTGATGTGTAGAACAACATCACAATTTTGGGAACTAATATCACAAATTTTCATCCAAGAAATGGTTAGTAAAGGCCTCAAATAAATTCTTGATGTTTTGGACTTGAAATCACCAAAACAGGACCTACCCCTAAAATGAAACCTACAAGCCAGTATATCTATTTTTTCTTCCTATAAAGTGCCAACAAAGATGGAAAACAAATAATGATCCATTTTGGATCATATATTCATGATTCTAAGAGTGGGTATTGTGGTAGCCTCTATAGACATCCCAACTAATGATTGTTTTCCAAATTTGAACATTATTCAAGAACATACTTTGTAGGGAATTAGCACTAAAGGAACAAGGGTAAGAAGAGTGGATTGTTAGTGATATTCAAGGATGCACAATTTATCTCAAATAATTGAGGACATGTACTCAAAAGAGTTGTTTGCACACAATATAGGTTTGGCCATAAAATTACTACAATTTGACTTGATGGATGGCTATTTCTAGAAACCCATGTAGCTCCTTATGGAAGGGACATGCTAGGAATTATATTTTTATGTAGTTTAATTGTACTATATTATGCAACATTCCTTACAAATGGCAAGGTAACTTGAATCATATGGCTAATTGGGGGGTTATGAAGGAATAAAGTTACCATGTAATAATGTTGTCCACTATTTTCAATTTGAGATTCTTATATTTTAAAGTGAATGCAAAAGAGATTGAGGAAGAGATAACATAATTATACCTTGTTAACGAACTTATAATATCATACACTGCATTGGTCTAAAAATTTAGGATGGCGATGCTCTTAATACTACCCAAATCACATTAGTGATTAGATTCTCCATGGCACCAAAGACTACATGTTGACACATACAAATAAGGCATGCATTAGAGGATGATAATGAAATAGATATGGTTGGGAATAGATATGAACCCCTTGATCCCCCTTCACTCAACCTCATAAGAGATAATGGAGAAATTCATCTCTGCCATGTTTTTATGTTTATCTTGAGTAATTCTTAATCTTGCATTGTTGAAATGCTAGATTATTCATCTTTAATAGATGGTAGGATCCTAGGATGCAAGCATGCAACTAGAGATGCAAGGTTTGAAGGTGTAAATATAGAGATCAATAAAAAGTTGGGCTCTAGGATAGGGAATTTTCCTATGGAACAAATAGGAACTATGCTTCCAAAATGAAAGATTAAAGAATTTGAACAAAGCATGACGGCATGCAATATCATAAAGACAAATGTAATTTGATTTTGGGTATTCTACCCAACATGGTCATTTTCGTTAGTGGAAAAATCATTCTTCATTTCAACATTAATGTTTTCATAGTGAGTATGGGTGAGAGGTTAGGCATTTCCATTCTTTGTGCACTACATTCAAACTTTTGTCCCAACAACCACCCTTGCCAAAATTTGAAATTGTTTTGTTTTTGTAAGGAACACATCCAACTTTAGAGGGGCGATCTTATGTCTAGCTAATGACCATTTGAGAGAACCTAAAAATTTTAATACTCCAATAATCTTTTTGGATCGACATCTTTTCTGGCTATGTTCCATAGTGGACTTGGTTGCGGAACCGAAGAAAGAGATTGGTTTTCATAGCAATGTGGCATCATATTCATATAATTGTCATATTAATAAATTAAAGTATATTAATAATAAATGGAGTCATTTAATTTTGTAGAAAATTCCATTTACAGTAAGAACTTTTATCAACTTTTTGACAATCTCGTTCAATTAAAAATTGGGGAAAATGCCTAAAAGAATTTTTCTACCATGCATTGATTTTTGATTATGATATAACTCCATTGATGCTTGATTTTTTTTCCAAATTCTTATCAAATTTGTGGCCCAAAAGAGGTTCGATTTTCTATATGACTAGCTTACTCCAATAATAAAATGCATGTTATTGATGTATAGCCATTGTATAAAATTATTCAATTGACTTAGGAAGATTGGTTCAATGGAGGAGATGTATCAAATGTTTGTGATACTAACAAATGAAATTCAAATATTAGTATGGTTTTATGAATCTATGTGTGATTTTGGCCAATTAATTTAGTAACTTGTGTCACATAAATGTTTCATTGTAAAGATAATTTTAGTGACTTGTGCCACATAAATGTTTCATTGTAAAGATAATTTTAGTGAATTGTGCCACCTAAATGTTTCATTGTTTCATTGTAAAGATAATTTTAGTGAATTGCGCCATCTAAATGTTTCATACTTGTGCCACATAAATGCTTCATTGTAAAGATCATTTTAGTGAATTGTGTCATCTAAATGTTTCATTGTAGAGAATTTTTAGTGGCTTGTGTTACATAAATGTTTTATTGTAATCTTTCATGTTGGACAACACCATCTTCTTATGTTTTTATGTTTTTTTGAATCTATCTCTAATTTTGGCAAATAATTTTAATAAGTTCTGCCACATAAATGTTTAATTGTAAAGACAAATGTTTCATTATAAAGAAAATGTTTCATTCTAAAGAATTTCAGTGGCTTGTGTTACAGAAATGTTTCATTGTAATCTTTTATGTTAGAAAACACCATGTGCCTATGTTTTTAAGTTTTTTTTTAATCTATCTGTAATTTTGGCAAATAATTTTAATAACTTGTGCCACATAAATGTTTGATTGTAAAGATACTTTTAGTGAATTGTGCTACAGAAATGTTTCGTTGTAAAGATTTTTCAGTGGCTTGTGCAATCGAAATGTTTCAATGAAACTTTTCATGTTGGACAGCACCACATGTTTATGTTACCGGAAATCAATCTTCATGTTGACAGCACAATCTTTCATGTTGACAGCACTACGTGCTTATGTTACCGGAAAACATATATTTAATAATATTTCAGGGTCTTATTTATTTGCTTTTGTTGACCAACAACATGCTGTCAGTCATACCCTACCAACAAAATGAGTTTTTAGAAAGGCTGCAAGGTTGAAATGGATTCCACACTATCATATTTTACAAGTAGCTTCCTGCCTTCCACTTCTTCATCCTGTCTGGTTTAACTTAGCAGAAGCGTTGTGAATTGTCATAATTGTCATAGTGTACTCTCACCATGCAGGACTTATTCACAAGGCTTTCAGATGAGTTGCTCTGCTTCATCCTGTCTAAGCTTAAAATGAAAGAAGCGGTAAGATGCTCTGTTCTCTCCAAAAGATGGAGATTTTTATACACCCAAATTTCCCAACTCAGGCTCTCTCCGTCTCTCCTTTTAGATGATAATTATGATTGTGAAAAGGTCGATTCGCCCTTAATTACAAGGGTCGAGAATATAATCTCCAACATTCTACTTATGCATTCCTCAGATCTGGAGGCATTTCAACTGGTTAAAGAGTTTGAGATATGGGGATACAAGGATTATGTCTATCCATGGAATTTTAGTCGTCAAAGTGTATGGAAATGGTTAGAGATTATAGCACAGAAGAATGTTCAACACCTCACTCTCTGCCATTCCAATGAAACTGATCTCCTGCCTCATGCATTTTTCTCCTGCAATCGTCTGACCACTCTTACACTCACAAACTACACTTTCTCCCATCCTCCAAACCATTTTAGAGGATTTAACCATCTCATTGCTTGCAGCTTGGAGGAAATGGTATTCACAGGTGATGAATCTTTAAGTAGCTTTATTTTTCATTGCCCACTTCTGCAAAAACTTTCCCTGCGTGGTTGCGTTGGGCTGCGGAAGCCTGTCATCTGCGCTCCCCACCTTACAGATTTATATGTGTATGGTTATTGCGTGGAGATCTTTACTGTAAACTGCCCGAAGCTTCAAACATTTGAAGCAGACATGATGAGTATAAATGATCTAAGAGTGAACGGCTTGTTGTTTTACGAGCTCTCTAATTGCATTGATCAACTCAAACTGGAATGTGGAAATAATTTGGTTGGACTCTCACTTTATGAGAGCGAAGAGAGCGTCTGTCTATCAGCAGAGAGATTTATTGAGATATTGGGGAGCTTCAAATCATTGAAAGAACTTGATATATATTCTTGGATGCTGATGCTTAAAAGGGAAAATCAGGTGGACGATCCTCTTATCAATTTCTTGGAGAGGCTTCCTGATCTTGAGCAGCTACACTTCCCAGCCACGTTTCTTACGGTAAGAAGTTTTTGGTGTTATTATTATTATTCACATATTCACTTGCTACTACCAACTTTTGTTTTACAATTCTTTTGTTTTATTATTTTCTGGATATGTCAATATCATTGACAGGATTTCCAATTTTAGATGCTGGCATTCTCATTTTTCACAATATTGAAAAACTTCCTCCCTCACAGCTCAGATTTACCATTACCTGATTTGCTTTGCTGTGCAATCGTTCAAAGTTGAACACATTTTCATCCCATATACTCCTCTGTTATTTAACCAGCAGAATAGTTGTGGGATGATATCCATTGGAATCTATTGGAATTCATATGCTTTTAATAAATCGGCTGATTTGTTTTTTTGCCCTATATTTGTGTGGGCTGATTTGGTTTTTGCCTGTCGGAAATTGTAACGAGGAGAATGAGATGACTGGTTTTTTGTTTTGTATGCAATGCATTGCAGGAGTTAGCTATAGATCCAATACCGCCATGCCTAACTTGCCCACTTGCTAATCTACGCATGATGAAGGTAGACCTGCAAGACTATAGCGAGTGGGAAATCCCTGTTTCGGACTTTCAAAAGGAAATCGCTGTTTTGAAATGGTTGCTCCAGAACGCCCCTGCTCTTGAGACCGTGGAAATTCAAATACCAGGAAATGAAAACGAGGCGGGGGAAAAGTTGTCAGAGGTTTTAATGAAACTGTCAACAGCAAGGGGAGCCTCGGCTCAACCAACGATCCGTGTTAAGATTCTTTAGAATTTTGGGATTTAGTATTCCAAGATGTTTACCAAAGTTATTTTTGTATTGTGAAACATTTTAGGTATCTACGAAAAGCTGAATAGTTATGTGCAAGAAAAGCAACTTTAAGGATTTAGATGTTTTGGGATTCCAAAATGTTTTCGTATTCCAAGATGTTTAAGAAAGTCATTTTTGTATTGTGAAACCTTTTAGGTATCTACGAAAAGCTGAATAGTTATGTGCAAGAAAAGCAACTTTAAGGATTTAGATGTTTTGGGATTCCAAGATGTTTTGGTATTCCAAGATGTTTAAAAAAGTTATTTTTGTACTGTGAAACATTTTAGGTATCTAGCTGAATAGTTATGTGCAAGAAAAGCAACTTTAAGGATTTAGATGTTTTGGAATTCCAAAATGTTTTGGTATTCCAAAATGTTTAAGAAAGTTATTTTTGTATTGTGAAACCTTTTAGGTATCTACGTAAAGCTGAATAGTTATGTGCAAGAAAAGCAACTTTAAGGATTTAGATGTTTTGGGATTCCAAGATGTTTTGGTATTCCAAGATGTTTAAAAAAGTTATTTTTGTACTATGAAACATTTTAGGTATCTACGAAAAGCTGAATAGTTATGTGCAAGAAAAGCAACTTTAAGGATTTAGATGTTTTGGGATTCCAAAATGTTTTGGTATTCCAAGATGTTTAAGAAAGTAATTTTTGTATTGTGAAACCTTTTAGGTATCTACGAAAAGCTGAATAGTTATGTGCAAGAAAAGCAACTTTAAGGATTTAGATGTTTTGGGATTCCAAGATGTTTTGGTATTCCAAGATGTTTAAGAAAGTTATTTTTGTATTGTGAAACCTTTTAGGTATCTACGAAAAGCTGAATAGTTATGTGCAAGAAAATCAACTTTAAGGATTTAGATGTTTTGGGATTCCAAGATGTTTTGGTATTCCAAGATGTTTAAGAAAGTTATTTTTGTATTGTGAAACATTTTAGGTATCTACGAAAAGATGTGTAGTTATGTGCAAGAAAAACAACTTTAAGGATTTAGAATTTTGGGATTTGGTTGGATATTTCAAGATGTTTTTTAGTTATGTGTCACAAAGTTACTTTTGTATTGTGAAACATTCTAGGTATTTATGAAAAGATGAATAGTTATGTGCAAGAAAATCAGCTTTTAATGTTGATGTTGGTTTACTTTTTTCAAATAGTTTTATATGTTTTTTTTTTTTTTTCAAAAATATTATATTTTGAATGTTAAAAACAAATTAATACATATTTTATGTCACCATTCAAATAAACCAAAATTTGTAAAAAAATAGTTTTATTGTTATATCTATACTATAATAATTTTATACTCAAAACTTTAAACATCTTTTAAAAAAAGATTGAATACATATTGTTCTTAGAAATGATTTATATTAATTTGTAAAAAAATAGTTTTTAGAAATGATTTATATTAACTTGTAAAAAATTAGTTTTATTGTTATATCTATACTATAATAATTTTATACTCAAAACTTTAAACATCTTTTAAAAAAAGATTGAATACATGTTGTTCTTAGAAGTGATTTATATTAATTAGTTAATATTAGAAGTGATTTATATTATTTTTTTAATATTATTTTTTACATTGTTTAAGAGTAATATGTTTTTTTTTATTTAAAATTATATTATAAATTTATATATGATTACAAACATTCATAAAAATTTAATCTAAGAGAAGAATGAATTTATAACTAAGCATATTTGTTTCAAAGAATCATTCACTAGAATGTAGTTTTTATTAGTGTCATTAAATAATTTATTATATTAGATTATTTTATCTTTTAATTAACATGTTTATATAATTTTCAGTATTAAGTTTTTATTTGATGAGGGAATGTTATCTATTATTTGTTTGTGTTATGTTAAAATTTTAGTTTTTTTATTCACTTTTGTCCATACCTTAGTTTGATCATCCTTCTTACAAATTGATCTGTGAAGGGAAAATCCCTCTCCTACTTTAGCCAAATATTTAGCTTTCCAGTCCTTGCTCACCTCCCTTAGCAAGCCTTCATAGAAACAAGTGCTATCTAGATTCATGAAGAAGGCATCCCCAATACATGATGTCAAGCTTCCTCCCTCGGTTCCTTTGCATTGAGGCCTCATCTCTTGATGAACCAGTGGATGCAATTAAAGCTAGATAACAATGATAAAAGATAACTTCTTATATTTTTATGTAGCATGGGATTGTATGCATTCTTCTTTGAATTGAAAGAAAACATGGACCTTATCTTTCAAAGTGGTCCTCATTTTATGGGTCAAGAGGAATATATCTCAAGAGGTAGACTCTAGATTTTGATCTGGAGGTTGGTGTGGCTACTATGGTCCTACTTTGGATTCAATTACCTCATGTTCCATTGCATTATTGTAATGATGAGTCTCTCGTAGCCATTGAAAATACCCTAAGGAAAATACATTGACAAGTTAAAACCCAGATTAAGAATGTTTTCATGTGAAAGGATTGGTGTTGGAGTAGATTTGGAGAAAGGGATCCCATAAGCAATAACTTTATATTTGGACAATTGGACCCATCTATAGAAATTTGATTACGAACAACTTTGTATTCAACGCAAAACCTATGATGAGTATGGACATTTTTCCAAACAATATAAATCCTTTGCTCCTACTCAAGCTCTTTAAAACATTGAAAAATGGTAGCATGCTAAAACGTCACTTGGAAATAAGTAAGGTGACTCCACATTGACCTGTGGTGAGAAAGGAAAATTCATTCAATATGCTAATCATTTCTCCATGTTGTCCAAGCAAGATCAAGATCCCCAAACATTGATTTCCTCTTCTTCTCAACTTATAACACATCCCTCGTCATCTCTTCATCCCAAACTATATTCAATTCTCTCTCTCATTAATCCTTGTTTAGCCCCTCATTACTACTCCATATTCAAAAACATTTAACACATCATCCTAATAAGATCTTTAAAAATTATAAGCATATTCCCATATGCAATGAAGCAACCCTCGAAAAGTCTTATTTTTAGCAAACATGGATGCTCACAGGGAAGAAATCACAACAACATCAAGAAGATGATGAGTAAGAGGAAAAATGAATCCTAAAAAATACCATAACCAAGCACAAGTGAATTGAAAGATAGATTTCGTAGAATTCACCCTTGTATTATAATAATCAATCTAGGAAGCAATCACTCACTTCTTACGGTTGGGATACCTATCACTTGAGTAGAGCATCAATAAAATAATTCTTGACAAAACAATTCATAGCCTTATAGCTCTTTAAATAGGATTTCACTATCTCAAAAACCCAACTACTTGACTTGGTCCAATAAATAATGAGTACCGACTACCTAGTGAGCCTTAATTAATAGACAGACCATTTTACATTAATAAATTGTTCACTACTAACTACTTAGCCTTATTCAAAATATATGCTCGCATACACTACTTGATTAAATCCTAAAGTAAGGGGGTAAGGGTAGGACCCTAACATGCCCCCCCCTTCAAGAACAATGTCTCGAGGCTAAAGGTGAGGAGATTTTACAGAATCCCTTTAGGTTCCCAAGTGGCATCTTCTGGTTGCATATATTTCCACTAGTAGATCGAGACTTTTTTTACTGTGCATCTATGCGTCATGGATATGGTCTGTGATGCCGGTCATGGATATGGTCCGCGATGTGTGTAGATTTGTTTTGTCAAAAAAATTTGAGAATTTCGAGACCAAGGTCATAGTGAATCAGGAGTTAGAAGTATGTGAGAAATGCAGTGGCCAATGTCGTAAAGGTTGGATGGGATGGTCTTGCTAAGTTCACATACCATTTGGTTGTTTTCCTAGTGAGGGTGTGCTGAAAGATGCGAAGCCTCACTGAATCCTCCACTATGTTATTAAAGGAACACCATAAGTGGAAGGACATGACATTGTTGGTGGGATCATCTCATTGCTTCCATTTGAATTTAGGAATATCGGACACTTATTTGTCATATATTTCCATGTTGGATCATGTGAAATGGGGTCATTGATCAATTTGGACAAATATGGGAGATTTAGCCTAGCCGTGAAAGGTAGGTTAGGATTTGGTCCTTCCATTGTATGTTGTGTGTGGTTTCCACAAGGGGGATACCGAGGTGGTATTGAAAATAATGAATGATCTCCTATGAGAGAGGAAGGGTAAAAATGTTCCAAAGTATCTCCAAGTGGAGAAGACAAAGGAGGGCCTCTTTCGAGAGGAGGGGAGGAAAGTTATCTAGATTCTCTTCGAGGGGAGAAAATGAAGGGGAACCTCTTCTAGCGTTGGATGAGGTAAAAGGATCAACACTTTCTCCGAGAAGAGAAAAGGAGTCGAGTAAGGAGCGGCCTTTCCCTAATGATCCTATCAATGTGTCATGGGAGCAGCCCCGACTAGGGTATCTCCCACATGAACCATGGGGAGAAAGTAGAAAGACACCCCTCGAGAGAGGGGATAGGCATTGCATTCTTTAGCATTGACTTAGGGGGGTTTTTTTATCCTCAATGGTGAAAGGTTAGGACCAAATGAGAGTGATGGTGGAATTAAACACAATTGAAAAAATGCAAAAATATGCCAACCACGATAGATGCAGATATGGTGCAACAAGTGAGTCATATGTGCAAATTCGGTTTAGTGCAAGAGTCCCCACATGTAGGTTATTTTTAATTATGAGTTAGTGATCTTGTATTTATAAAGAAAATTAGTGTAAATGACCTAAAAGACCTAACGTCCTTCCTCTAAAAAATGTAATTGGGCCTTCCAAAAGAACAACTGTTGGTGACAATGGGGTCCACAAACCAATTGACTAGTGAAGGTAACAAAGATCCAGTTCTACCGACAATGGGGGAAATTTCCTAATAAAGAAGACTTGGAAACACTTCCGAATGGAAATAACTGACTTTAGGAGTCAATTGCATTTACAATTTCTCCTTGGTGATGTCCTAATTTTGGACACTAAGATACCTTGTGTCAAGTGTGGATATGTGGTTCTGCTTGGGCAATTTAGTGTCACCCACACAAAGCTGAGTGTATCGTTGGAGAGGGAAGGGAAGCTATACCTGCACTTTGACCTCCTTGGGAACCACACACTTCTTATCTGGGTTTTCTTTGAACACTTGTTTATAGTAGGATTTTGATAGTACCCTATAAGTCAACAATGCTATGTTTCAAACACCTAATGAAAATATATTGGTGGGAATTAATGGATGCCTATCCCAATCAATCCTACCTAACTAAATAATTGTTTTGTGACCTAGTGTTGAGTATTTTAGTTGGTTGGCAATTTACAAAGTTTATTTTAAGGGTCTTTATTCACTTAATGAGTGTATGGGAGGTATTTCACACGTCCCTTCCTTTTTTATTCACCAAGCTCACAAGAAGTGCGAGGTGAAGAGCATACTTGGAATGAAATATATTTTAGGTCCCTTAGTGTGTGCTAGTGATGCAAATACATGTGAGGTAAGCAAATTGATTGTTGAAAATTAACTAGAAGAGTATAAAGGAAATGCAAATGGAGATTTTAACTTTTAAATCTAAAAGATTCTAATGGTTCTTTGCAAAAAAAAAATGAAGTAAAAGTGTGCAATGGAGGTATTTCACACTTCTCACCCTTTTCTGATTCATCAAGATCGCAAGAAGTGTGAGGTGAAAAGAATATTTGGGGAGACAAGAGTCTTTAGGTCTTTGCTTGTGTGTAAAAAGTGGATTCTACACTACTTTTGATCCTAAAAACATGTCAAGTAAACAAAAACACAAGATGTCTTGAATACTTGTGACAACAATTGGGCTCACCACCCATTGAAATCCTTAAGGTTGGTTACCTAATTAAGTTTCGAGAGAGAAGGACTGATATTTACTCCCTAATCTTAGTCTAAGTGAGTGAATTACTATAGAAACATGTAATTATTGCAAGTTAATTAGTTTTGGTTCATTAGTGAGAAGTAATGGGGCTTCAAAATTGGGAAAAATAGGTGTAAAGATATGCATTCAAAACACAAAATCAGGTGTGCTATAGAGTGACAAAAAGACTCACTAGAGTGAAATAGCGCAATTACAATGTGAAGAGGTTGCACAAATCGATGATACATAAATTCGCGTGGATGAATATCTGTTAATAAACGTGGATCACACAACTGTCAAGTTATTATCCATGCGAATAGTGTGCTTGAGATATCGGGATCCACGTGTATGTTGAAACAACAATTGTGGACAAAAGGAGGATGATTTTATGGAATGAAGGGTATGAAAATATTCACCTGCAAAGCAAAATATACCAGGAATTAGCTACTAGAAAAATAACAACATAGTTTAAGTGAAATGAATTCAAATAACTGGAGTTTCTATAAATACTGTTGTGAAAAAATATTGCACAAGGTTGAATCCTTCCCACTTGGTAATGGGAAAATCCTAGTAGGTTGCAACAAGGCTTCAGTATTAGTTTCCCATCTTGTGTGGCTGAGTGTTGCAAGTGATCCTGCAAGTGGTTGTTAGAGAAACAAGAAATAAACAAAGAAAATGAAATTGAAAATAAAATGAAACAAAGAAGAAAGGGGTAGGAGTGCAAACTCTAACAACCAGTATATGCAAACCACTTTTATATTTCCCAATGATCAAGCATGTACAACAACTAGGAGATGTGATCTCTAATGGAGACAAACAATCCCTCTTGGGGAGGTCTATCTAGTCCACACTAGATTCTAAGTATCTTGAAGAAAAAATGATAAGAACACTTTACCCTTAAAGGAAGGTGGCAAGTGAGCTTGGTAGATGCTAGACAAGAGGGAAGAGGTGATCTATAAGGGAGCTCAAGCACAATTCCAATAGCATAACCTTGCTTTGATTTTTGTCTTTCATAAGCATTCCCATGGATTCCTTGATCCCATGATCTAGCTCCAAGTTACACAAAGGGGTATATTTAAGGAACGCAAGTGTGTTAGGATCCAAATTCAAATTGTGGAGGTAATGGAGCTTACACGAGTTTTTAATGTGCCGCAGGTGGTTAAGATTCTATAGTTTCTGTCAGTCATGCGGATGTCAAAGGAATATCCATGTTGGTCGTGTGGTCATAGTTCTCATAACATGTAGTGTCCTTTTTTAATAAATTTTGAAAAGTTGGAAAAATTGCACTTTTTGGCCAATTCGACCCTTAGACTAGTAACGATTCAAATGCTTCCTAATTGCTCCAACTGATTCTAAATTGGGTCTGAAGGTGTTTGAAAGGTATTAAGACATAAAAATGAGGCTTATGGATGCTTGGAAAATCTCAAAATACGTATTCAAAATTCATTTACAATCAGGAGAAAATAGGGAAATTTACTAGTCAATTCGAGTTTGAAAACCCCCAAGGGTAGGGGACAAAAATGGATTTCCAAATGAAGTACGACCCTCCAAAATTTCAGAAAATAGATAGGGAATAATTAAATTAATTTGATGGGCTCCCAAATGCATCATTAATCAGTTCCTAAAGGATGTTTCAACTCCCATAAATCAAAGGTTTGTGGACATGTCTTCAACTAGGGGGAAATGATAGGAAACTTCACCATTTGCTATGAAATTCGAGATTTATGTTCCAAAGGATTATGTGATGTATATAAAAATTATTTAGGACATTAATGAATCTCCATACATTATACAAATCACATATATTAACTGATACAAGTCAAAATAAAGCAACTTCAAGATTTCATAACAAGATATGAGGAAAATGGTACCATTTATACATTGTTTGGTATTTTGACATAGTTTCACTTGGTATTTCGACCGGAGGATCTTCTAAGCAGAAAATACAGAGTAAATAAATCATATTACAAATAAATGGGGCCACAAGATATCCCCCAAAGAGATTAGAATCTCACCAAGTGCGCCCTTCCTCCAAGAGCCAAAATATGAATAGAAAAGTGAGAAAGGTGTGGAAACAAGTTGAAGATGATAATGTCACGAGCAAACCTATAGCTTCAAACTGAAACAAATGAATCCATTGTAGCTCCAAATGAAATTTCTAAATGGCCTCTCCAATTTCCAATTAGGATGGGAATCTTTCACCCTCGAAATTGGTACTAAGGCAAGTAGAGTAAACACTCCACAAGCATGGACAAGCTATCCTCTCTAATATGAAAAATGAGAAATGATCAAAATATAATCTCCTTCTTTGTTCTTGAATTTTATAAAATTACAAAGACCTCCTTAGCTCGAATTCCCTCCATGAGCTTCATGCCAACTTGGATTGGGAAGAGATTCCAATGTGTGCCACTTGTCCCTCCATTCCTAGCCTCCTCCTTCACTCAATTCGAATGCATGACTCTTTGGGTGCCCTAACTCCCTTGTGCACCCTCCTTGATGCTATTTTTATCCCTGACATGTCATATATGTCATATTTTAGCAATCATGTCTGATTTGTGTCATAAGTGTCATACCATCTTCATCATTGTTGTCATAGAAGATAGGGAATCTAACCCAAGTGTCTCAATATCTCTCAAATGCCTCTTCCTCTTCCATGGAAATTAGTCTTCCACTCCAATTCGACCTCCATTGATTTATGCCAATTATATTGACCTTCCAACTCCCCAAGAACATTAGACTCCACCTTGAATTCTAATGGGTTAGAATAGGATGCCATGTTGCATGAGGAATCTAGCTTTGTGTGGGTCCCACACCACCAAAGTGTGTTCATGACCAACTGTCACCTTATTTTCCTATCATAAATATTTATTTAACCCATTTTAATATATTTAATTCAAGCTAATGTCCATTTGGGATTTTATAAGCTAATGTTTCCACCCCACCCCAAACTAGGAAACTAGTAGATTGGTGGAATTTCCTCTTTTGATGGACACATTACAGTCCTCCCCAACCAAGATTGCTTGTCCTCAAGCAATTTCGAACATGTATGTTGAAGAACATGATTTTTTTCCAAAAATTTGCTTCCAAAACTTTCTTTCCCAAAAAAACGATTTTGAAACCAATGAGACCAAAAATTATTCCAGGGTCCCATTGCTTGGATTGCACTCCAACAATTAGGAGTGCTCTCCAACCCATACCATCAGGCAAGAGAATTCCCGGATGCCATTTCCTTGTATTCATTCTTCTAATCATCATAAGTACACAATATAGATCATCAAAGTACGTGGAAACATAATAGATATGTACATCAAGGAGGTGCCTCATCAAAGAATAATGAAAGTGCTTATAACTCCAATAAAGTAGACCAACATTTTCCAAGTGCATACAAGCATCAAGTGACCAATCAAATCTGCTCCAATGACATAGGTGAGAATACCATGTCCTATAATGCTGCTCCAAAAGGATGTAGGATGAATCAAAATAATTAGCCCTGTGTTCTTTCATCCAACAAGTGAATCAATAATCTCCATCAAAATCTTCAATGTTGCACATTTCTCTTTGAATCTTCTCCATGTCTTCAAGGAAGGATGGATCCTTCAATTAATAAACTCTCCAAAAATAATTTGAAACCAATGCTTGAGTGTCATGGAGTGTGATAAGGGTCTCTTGGATCTTCTTTTGATTCATCTTCATGGACCCTTTAAGAAAATGAGGCTCTTGCAAATGAACCTCCTCATCTTCTTCCTTCTTGCTTGGACCAACTTCATGAAGCTCAAGTGGTGATGGGGAAGTTGGTCTTGGTTCTTCTTCAACTGCTACAAGGTCTTCATTTTCATTCTTAATGGAAGTTTGGCTTGCAGCAACACTTTCAAAAGTGATCTCTATGTCAACATAGAGGTGTCAGCACCCATCAGGTACTCCTTCTTCCACTTCACCTATTTCAGAACTAGGTGGTTCATGGGTCTCCTCTTTTTGCTCCTTCAAGAAAGATGATGCAATTTTACCCTTGGTTTCCTTAGGATCAATATATTTGGAATCTCTATTTGAAGAAAACCCAAAAAATCTCTTCAAGTAGGAAATACATGCATTCCCTGAAGATTCAGATATTTCACTGCTCTTTTCACTCACACACATATGATTTTCTCTCCAAGGTCTTTTGCAAGAAAGGCATAGACCTTTCTTCACTAACTCCACATCTTCATTTTTGGGCCTATTTTCAAACACCCAATCAGCAAAGTCTTCAAAAGGAATGGCCCTTTTTGTATCTCCCTTGTACACATCAAGATATGCTTGATATTGTTGGGGCAAGGTTTTACATGTTGCTCTCAATCTTTGTAATTAATTCATAGAATTATCCTTTTGTGGTGTGACAAACTCATCTTCATTAGATTCAAGGTCATAAGAATAACCCTCATTCCTTATGAAATTGTAAGAAGTGTTGCATGATGGCACCTCTTCCTCAAACCATTCACATTCTGTTTCATATTGCTCACAATCATCTTCATACTGCTCATGAGCATTGTACTCATAGGAGTCATCATAATAGTAAGACATGGCTTCAAATTATTCTTCAATGCATGATATTAATGCACAGGTGTAAGGACCATGCTCTGATACCACTTGTAGTGTCCTTTTTAAAGAAATTTGGAAAAGTTGGAAAAATTGCACTTTTTGGCCAATTCGACCCTTAGACTAGTAATGACTCAAATGCTTCCAAATGGCTCCAAATGATTCTGAATTGGGTATGAAGGTGTTTTAAAGGTATTAATTCATAAAAATGAGGCTTATGTATTCATGGACATTCTCAAAATACATATTCAACATTCATTTACAATCAGGAGAAAATAGGGAAATTTACTAGTCAATTCGAGGTTCAAAACCCCCAAGGGTAGGGGAAAACAATGGCTTTCCAAATGAAGTATGACCCTCCAAAATTTCAGAATAGAGATAGGTAATTTTTAAAGGACTTAAATGGGCTCCCAAATTCATCATTAACTAGTTCCTAAAGGCTCCTGCAACTCCCATAAATAAGAGGTTTGTCGACATGTCTTCAACTAGGGGGAAATGATAGGAAACTTCACCATTTGCTATGAAATTCGAGATTTATCTTCCAAAGGATTATTTAATGTATATGAAACTTATTCAGGACATTAATGACTCTCCATACATCATAAAAATCATAGATATGAACTGATACAAGTCGAAATAAAGCAACTTCAAGCTTTCATAACAAGATATGAGGAAAACGACGCCATTTATACATTGTTTGGTATTTTGACATAGTTTCACTTGGTATTTCGAATTGAGGATATTCTGAGAAGAAAATAAAGAGTAAATAAATAAAATAAAAAATAAATGGGGCCACAATATCTCCCAAAAAGAGATCAGCATCTCACCAAGTGCGCCCTTCCTCCAAGAGCCAAAATATGAAGAGAAAAGTCAGAAAGGTGCAGAAACAAGTTGAAGAAGAGAATGTCACGAGCAGCCTTATAGATTCAACCTGCAACAAATGAATCCATTGTAGCTCCAAATTAAATTTCTGAATGGTCTTTCCAATTTCCAATTAGAATGGGCATCTTTCACCCTCAAAATTGGTACTAAGGTAAGTAGAGTAAACACTCCAAAAGCATGGACAAGCTATGCTCTCCAATATGAAAAATGAGAATTGATCAAAATATACTCTCCTTCTTTGTTCTTGACTTTTATAAACTTCCAAAGACCTCCTTATCTCGAATTCCCTCCATGAGCTTCATGCCAACTCGAATTGGGAAGAGATTCCAATGTGTGCCACTTGTCCCTCCATTCCTAGCCTCCTCCTTCACTCAATTTGAATGAATGAAACTTTAGATGCCCTAACACCCTTGTGCTCCCTCTTGGAGGCTATTTTTAGCCTTGACATGTCATATATGTCAAATGTCAGTAATCAGGTCTGATTTGTGTCATAAGTGTCATAGCATCTTCATCATTGTTGTGATAGAAGTTAGGGAATCTAGCCCAAGTGTCTCAATGTCTCTCAAATGCCTCTTCCTCTTCCATGGAAATTAATATTCCACTCCAGTTTGACCTCCATTGAGTCATTCCAAGTATATTGACCTTCCAACTCCCCAAGAATATTAGACTCCGCCTTGGATTTGAATGGGTTAGAATAGGATGTCATGTGGCATGGGTAATCTAGCTTTGTGTGGGTCCCACACCACCAATGTGTCTTCATGACCAAGTGCCACCTTATTTTCATATCATAAATATTTATTTAACCCATTTTAATATATGTATGTCAAGCTAATGTCCATTTGGGGTCTTATAGTCTCCTTATTCCAAATCTAATGTTTCCACCCCAACCTAGGAAACTAGTAGATTGGTGGAATTTCCTCTTTTGAGATTTATTTGAATGGGGACATTACATAACATGTGCAGTAGTGTGTATTAATAGATATGTGGCCACACAGTTGTAGTTTTTGACTATTTTTAGGCATTTATGGACTCATGCTGCTTCTTGTATCTGATGAGGATGTATTTGGTGGGATACATGTTGTATGTTGATGATGCTTTATCATGTAAATTGAAAAAATGTCGCATGTGTGTGAGATTTCAACATTAACAAGTTCATTTCACTTTGGCAAGGAGGAGTTTAGAAGTAATTCCAATAAGAAGAAAGTATTGAACCATTGTTACTTTATGGGATTCAAGTGGCCATATGTTGATGAATTTTGCAGAACAGAAGAGGTATTTAGGAGATTGAAGACCATATATGAGTTGGGAAAAAGGAAAAGAAAAGGCAATTTGGGTACCTCCAACTATAAATCAGCAGAGGAGGACAAGAAGAAGAAAGAATATGAAGAGGACGAAAGATGAGAACACACGTGAGAGGTAGAAGAAGATAAAAAAAGAAGAGAACTTGAGCAAGAAGAGGCATGATAGAAGGGGAAAAAAGAGAGGAAGAAACAAGAAGAGCCAGAGGCATAAACTAGTAATTGTAATGTCCCCTCCTATCATACCAGCATGATAGAGAGGATCATTGTGCTACAACTGGGCATCTAGCCCCATGATCTTATTCATAAGAATTCAGTTATTATAACAGGCATATGAAGATGCATAATTATTTTAAGAACACAGTCGAAGTAATTTTAAATACACATTCATCACACATTCAAGATATCCATCGATTGATAATTGCAAATTTAACACAAGGGAATACTTATCTCAATAAGGTAGTCCCCAGCAACTGGCTACGCTTCTGCAACGTTCCACCCAACCGTAGGCCAGTGTGCTCCTCAATCTCTCAGCACCACTGCCACCCCCGAGCTGGGCATGATCTCCACAAGGAAAAAGGGGAAAACAGGCTCTCACATAGCCAAAGGTATGTCAAAATCAGCCAAGCCAATCAGAAATTGGGTTTCTCAAGCTGTTAAGAGATGGGTGCATATAACAGCAAAAGTGTAAGTGTTGGGCATGAGGAAAATGTTTTCCACAGTGGAATGCATGAGATGGGGTTTCAACTCACTCAGAAAAACATGGAGAAACACAAAAACGAAATTGGAAGATGGGGAATAACCCTGGGAAGCCAAATCCGTTTTTTTAGAAAAACGTCCCTGGGCATTCTGGGGAAAAAACGACCTCCATACAGTCCCCCAAGTCGTGGCCCTTCTCTCCCCAGCTAATGTATATGCAAAAACGAACTCCCACGCATGGAAAAATGCAGGATTGGGATGAAAACGGGTAGGGAAAGACCCAGCTAGCTCCAACTGCGTGAATGATGAAAGGCTAACCGTTCAGCCTGGCATTGGGCACCAATTCGTGGGTGTTTTCTTGCCCAAGGAGACAAAACCCTTTTTTCCAAGTTGATGGCCTGCCCATGCATGAATTTGGCTGCCATACTTCTTCAATCCCAAGATATTAACTGCCCCAACCAATCTTTGGGAGAATTAAATGATTGGGTGCATGAGACAAAATGGGTAGTTGGTGGTTTTATGGGTTTCCCCATTGACACATGGATTAATTCCATTGGCTCAAGGGTTTGAATAATTTCTCTTCCTTTTCCTTGTAGAACCATGCCCTATCTCTTTTGTTGCATAGCGTAGCCAGCTGTTGGTTTTCCATTAAATTTCGTATTTACATGATGTCTTAATTACATTGTGCTCCGCTAGCACAAGAACCATATGCATCTATTCTAATTGCCGATACATAAAACGATAAATCAATGGCGGGGCCTTGGCCGTGAGCTCCTCACCATGACTAAATAACAATATTTACATCATTTACAATATTAATGCAATAGGGTCAAGCTGGGGACATTACAGTAATCCTAAAACTAGTGAGGTAGATCTAATCACTATGGATACAATTACCACTATCACTGAAGGGCATTTACCATTGAGAGAGATCAGGATTGGTTTGTATACTCCATCAAAAGATGAAGTTGTAGCCTCACTCATATATTTTGTGTTTGATCAACAAAAGAAGCAGCTAGTGAAGATGATGTTGATGTATTTGTAACTTCGGAATGTATTTCACATATGTATATTGTATTCCTATAGAGATGTTATTATTCCTCTATACGAAAGTGTCATCATTTATATTGTAAGTGTCATAACTTATACTTGATGGGTTCTTAGACCACCTTGATGGGGTTGGCCCTGTATAAGTCATGTGGGTTAAAGGGTTATTAGACCACCCTAATGGGGGTCGGCCTTGTCAGCATTATGTTATGTGGTTAAGTTGAGGCCGACCTAGTAAAGGTTATTAGGCAAGTCAAGTCAAGTATAAATAGAGTGTGGGAGGCACTCTATTTGATCATTCACTTTCTCACATATACACTCATTGGAGAGTGGCACACTAGTGGAGGAGGAGAAGCTGCTGCTAGTAGACTATCTCTTATGATTGGGTTTTGTATCATTGCTCTATCTATCTGTGAGGAAGTTATTGGGGTTTTTCACCTTTATGGTTTTCCCCAAGGAAACTCTGTGTGTCTATTGTCTCTTATGATTGCTTCTTGTGATTGATATGTTGTACATGTTATTCTCTCAGTTAATATCCTAGATCATATTGAATTGATGTTCAAAAATTAACCTGGTATTACAGCTAACCTGAGAAGAAGACACTCTGTAGTTGTGGAAGCTAGGGATTCTTGTTTTTGGGTTTCTCTCCACAGATATTGAAAGGCAGGAGGCTAGATTGACTCTCCTCAGCAAGGCACATCTTTCTGTCCAATCAGAATTCAATTCTAAGCACTTTCAGTTTTGGCCCTAAAAATTAGGGTTCCCATAAAAAGTGGAATATCTGAAATCGGAGACCATGGCTGGAAGCTCCTCAATAAAAATCGAAGTTTAGAGTTTTGGATCGATTTTTTTGGTTGGGTGAAGCTCCGGGAAAATCAAACCCTAGTTTGGGGTCGTGTCTAGTGAAGCCGAAAATTAGGGCTTCTGCAAAAATTGCAATTTCTAAAATCTGAGACCATGGCTTGAAGCTCCTCTGAAAAATCAAAGTTTAGAGACCAAGATCGAACTTTTTGGTTGGGTGAAGCTCCGGGAAAATCAAACCCTAATTCAAGGTCCTCCCTAGTGAATCCAAAAGTTTGAAAAGCAAATTTGAGGGGTGAAACTTTGCAGTTTTTCAATTCTAAGTATACCAACTTGATCAGCTCATCAAGGCGCATCTTTCTATCCTTTCAGAAGTTTGAAATTCAAAGTTTGAATTTTTAGGGTTTCTCTGACAAACCCTAATCCAGCACCAGATCCAGTTTTCAGCAAATCAAGTGGTAAGACCTAATAACTTTTCTATTTCCATTTGAAGTACTTCTTAAGATGTCTCACCACACCAAGCTTGAGAATAAGCTTGAAAGTGGCTGATAACTTCCGAGCATGGAAGTATATGATTGGGTTAAACCTAGAAGAGAATGAGTTGGACACTTACATAAGTGAAGAGGTTCTATTCCCAAAGGGAGAAGAGGCTAAGGTCTTACACAAGAAGAACTTGGTAAAGGCTAAGATAATCGTTGCTGATTATATAAAGGACCATCTCATACCCCATGTGTCTTCCCTAAAGACACCTAAGGAGATGTTTGACTCCTTGACTAAGTTGTTTGAAGGAAAGAACATAAATCAGAAGATGACTCTATGGAACCAATTAAAAGGGGTAAAGCTTCAAAATGGAGAGGCCATTGAATCCTACTTTTCTAAAGGTCTCTCAAATCAAGGAACAACTTGAAGCTATGGATGAAGTGGTGGAGAATGGAGAAATTGTCATGACCACTTTGAATGGCCTACCTAGGTCATGGGACTCCTTCATCCAAGGAATTTGTGCAAGAAAGAAATTGATCTCTTTTAGTAGATTCTAGGAGGAATGATCACAAGAAGAAGCTAGGCTTGTGGCCCAAGAAGAAAAATGAATATCAATGTCTCACAACACATACCAAGAAGATGACACTTTTCCTCAGATTGTCCTAAGAACAAAAGGAACAACAACAACAACTACTACAAGCAATATGACATGTATGACTTATAGGTATGTTTTGAAATCTATTCATGATTAAGTTTACAATATGATCGTCTTCATGTTATTGAGTTGAGTAACAATCTTGTTTAAATTTAAACTTGTCTTATCACCCTAGTAAAAGTATGAATGCATGATAGAAGACATTCATTAATTAGGGTTATGACACTTATAATTGTATTATGAGTGTACTAATGCACTGTGGTGTTGTATGAGGAGAATGTTATCTGCTAACATGAAGGTACAAATCAAGTTCTAGATCAAGACCATGGTGACATGAAGACAGAGACTCATCCATAGTCATGGATCACATAGAAGCTCTACTTACAAGGTATGTATATTCTTTGTTCTACAATGGTTAACTTATGATTTATGCAGGTCATTGAAGGGAACAAGAAAACATTGCTAGACATAACTAGCAAATATGATGACCATGTATGTTTTTCCTATATCAAGTTAGAATCCTACCCTATGTTAGGATCTTATGCCTTTGTACATGATTATTCATGAAGTTAGAGATTTAAGTAATCAAGGCTTTATGCATATTATGTATCTTACCTTGATTAATGATATGATTAACCAAAAGAGTTCTATGGTCAAATATGAATATGCATGAGTAAGAGAAGTCTTCCCTGAAACCTTGAATACTAATGTTTATTATCTGTGTTTGAACTGTTCATGACTATACATGTTTAAGCTTATCTTGTTTTGAGATTATACTAATGCATGTATGATTATGTATGAGATCTTGAGGATAGCACAATCATGACACCAGTGCACGCTTAAGCATGAATAGTGGTCCAAGATGAATATAAGTTCAAGGATAGGTACTCCAGGAAGCAAAGATCAAGAGGGAGCACACTCTAATAATTCCTACAAGGAAGCAAAGATTGAGAAGGAGTCCACACAACAAACAAACAAAGATAAGTACTTGAATTGTCATTTCTTGTATATTTGATTTTTTAAATAATATTGTTCAAAGATGTATATACTTATGTTCCTAGACATAGGTTATGTATTATGCATATTAGAACAATTTCATTAATGAATAGTATACTCCTAATATGCATGTAATGGGTAAGTGGCCTATGGCACTGTACAACATTCCATTGCTACTTATCTAGAATGAAACCTCTTTGCTGACATGTTGGGAGTTGTGCACACTCTTAACAATGTTTTGGTAGAGATTGAAAGGCATCTAGAAGGCTACAAGATATGGATGAATGTTGTATTGAAGCACTGGCTAAAATAATTGCATGACTGTATGACATATTTCTTTATGTATAAGAATTTGTTCTGAAAACTATGAGATGTTTATAATCATGCAATTTAATTTGTTTTGTAGGAAAGATCGTATACGAGCACCTACAAAAGAAGGACTAGAACATTTTTTCTAGCAACAAAGTTATCTATCGAAGATATTGAAGATATTGAATTTCCGAGGATCCGGGATGAAGTAATGGAAGAATGCCATGATCCGTTGATCATGAAGAATGATGTTTGGGATGTGGTCCCAAGACCTAAAGGGAAGTCTGTTGTGACTTCCAAGTGGATCTATAAGATCAAGCATGCTGCAGATGGTAGCGTAGAGAAATACAAGGCGAGGTTTGTAGCTCGTGGCTTCTCCCAGAAAGAGGGAATAGACTATGAAGAGAGTTTTGCTCCTATAGCCAGATACACTTCCATCAGAACAGTACTTGCTCTGGCTGTAGTGATGAAATGGAAGATACACCAGATGGATGTCAAGATAGCTTTCTTGAATGGTGTAGTCTAAGAGGAAGTGTATGTGGAGCAACCACTCGGTTTTGAGACATATGGCAGGGAGTCATATGTGTGCAAGTTGAAGAAAGCCTTGTATGGCTTGAAGCAAGCTCCTAGGACATGGTATGGTAGGATAGACAAATTTCTATCCAGTTTGGGATTTACCAAGAGTAAAGCGAATTCCAACCTTTACTACAAGGTTGAGGAAGGAAATCCAGTGATACTACTATTGTATGTGGATGACCAGTTTGTTACAAGTGAGGATAGATTGATTGCTGACACCAAGAGGAAGCTTGCTGCCGAGTTTGAGATGAAGGACTTGGGGATGATGCATTACTTTCTAGGCATGGCGGTGTGGAAGAGTGCAGATGGAATCTTCCTTGGACAAGGGAAGTATGCAGTAGAGATCCTGAAGAGGTTTGAGATGATGGACTGCAAGGCCATGACCACACCTATGGCATCGAACCTAAAGCTTATGTGTAATGCTTCATCTAATCCGGTTGATGTCACAATGTATCGTCAGATGATTGGGTCCTTGATGTACCTGACGAATACGAGACCAGATATTTGATTTGCAGTGAACACATTGAGCCAGTTCCTGACAGATCCGAGAGGTGTTCACCTAATTACTGTAAAGCATATTCTGATGTACCTGAAGGGTACTATTGAGTATGGGCTCAAGTATGATGCGAATCAAAAGTTAAACCTACAAGGTTATGTTGATTCGGACTGGGAAGGCAGTGCTGCAAATAGGAAGAGCACTTCTGGGTGTTGCTTTAGTATGGGACCAGGTGTGATCTCTTGGTTTAGCAGGAAGCAGTCCTGCGTAGCACTGAGTACAGCCGAAGCAGAGTATGTTGCAGCTTGTTCGGCTAGTTGTGAGGCAGTATGGCTGACGAAGCTACTGTTTGAGTTATTTGATCTCCTGTTGGATGGTACTTGTATCTTTTGTGACAACCAGAGTTCTGTGAAGCTATCTGAGAATCTGGTGTTCCACGATAGGTCTAAGCACATTGAGATCAAATATCACTATATCAAGGATATGGTGCAGAGAGGAGCAGTGAAGCTCCTATATGTTGCAACGGATGAGCAGGTTGCAGATGTGTTGAAAAAACCACTAGCTAGAGTGAATTTTGAATACCTTAGAGAGAGGCTTGGTGTTCTTTAGGTTGACGACATTTCGAGTAAGAAGTGATGGACACATTTGCAGGAGCCATTCCAAGCATGGATCTAGGAGGATCCTTCCCATGGCTATGGATGTAAGCATTGGGTGATGAGCATCAGGATGATGCTCCAGTTACTGCTTATGATATACATCAAGTGGATGCTTTGTATGATTAGTTGGATCAGGTATATGTATATGCATCAGGTGGATGCTTTGTATGGTCAGGATGATCATGTGTGTTGAGTATTAGAACAATGCTCTGGATGACATGCATTAGGATGATGCAGTGACGATGATCGGGACGATCATGTGTGATGAGTATCAGGATGATACTCTGGATAATATGCATCAGGTTGATGCTATGATGATGATCAAGATGATCATATGTGATGATATGTATCAAGTGGATACATTACATAATCAGTTGGATTATGTGTGATGAGTTCCGAAGACATAGATGCACATGGGCTTTTCAGACATGGTTGTAGATGTGTTCTCCCATGGTCGTGATATAATTGCTGGGATTTTCAGACATGGTGGTAGATGTGTTCTCCCATGGTCGTGATGTAATTGCTGGAGCCATTCTCACATGGTGGTAGATGTGTTCTCCCATGGTGCAGATGTAAGGATGATGCTATTCGAGCATGGTTGTAGATTTGTTCTCCCATGGCTGCGATATAAGTGTTGTGCCATTGGAGCATGGTTGTAGATGTGTTCTCCCATGGTTGCGATATAAGTGTTGTGCCATTCGAGCATGGTTGTAGTGTGTTCTCCCATGGCTGTGATATAAGTGTTCTTCCATTATCACATGGTTGAAGTGTGTCTTCCCATGGTGTAGATATAATTGTTGAGCCTTTCAAAGATGGTTGAAGTGTGTCTTCCCATGCCGGTGAATGTAAGTGCTGTGTGATGTGCATATGGGTTGTGCTTCATGAACGATGTTATGATCAGTATGATCATGAGTATCAGGATGATACTCTATGGTCGTGGACAGGTTGTGTAGTGGCATGAAAAATTCCTGGGAGATCCGATAGGTTGAGCTGTGTGCTCATAATCAATCCTGGGATGCTCTTGCAAGGTTTTGTTGACGCACGTAATAAGTCCTAAGGATTCCACAGTATGGCCAGTGATGATGAAGACCTACAGGTGGTGGGCCTACATCCAGCATGAAAAAGGGCTAGTTCTGTAGAACTTGCTATGACAAGTAGTTTATAGATTGATTGAGATAGCAGCAGCAGTGATGATGACAATGATTCGATAACGATGATCCATTGATGATGATGAAAAGAAGAAGACTTGTGCTAGCATATCTGTGTCGAGAAATACCTTCCTAGTTAAGAGGGAGTGTTGATGTATTTGTAACTTCGGAATGTATTTCACATATGTATATTGTATTCCTATAGAGATGTTATTATTCCTCTATATGGAAGTGTCGTCATTTATATTGTAAGTGTCGTAACTTATACTTGATGGGTTATTAGACCACCTTGATGGGGTCGGCCTTGTATAATTCATGTGGGTTAAATGGTTATTAGACCACCCTAATGTGGGTCGGCCCTGTCAGCATTATGTTATGTGGTTAAGTTGAGGCCGACCTAGTAAAGGTTATTAGGAAAGTCAAGTCAAGTATAAATAGAGTGCGGGAGGCACTCTATTTGATCATTCACTTTCTCACATATACACTCATTGGAGAGTGGCACACTAGTGGAGGAGGAGAAGCTGCTACTAGGAGACTATCTCTTATGCTTGGGTTTTGTATCATTGCTCTATCTATCTCTAAGGAAGTTATTGGGGTTTTTCACTTTTATGGTTTTCCCCAAGGAAACTCTGTGTGTCTATTGTCTCTTCTGATTGCTTCTTGTGATTGATATGCTGTACATGTTATTCTCTCAGTTAAGATCCTAGATCATATTGAATTGATGTTAAAAAATTAACAGATGACACATAAGAAACTCAAATTGTCAACACAACTAGACATGGATGTTACCTTCGAGACTTCAATGTTTACAACCATAGATCATGAACCTATTGTTATGGCCTTCTCCAATGTCACTACTATTATGGCCATGAAATTCAATGTACAAAAATTAAGCAAAGAGTTAGTGCAAGAAAAATAGAAGATAAGCCTGCTCAAAGGTGAAATATTGGAAGCATGCAGAGGATCAATGTCTCTTTGTCATGAGTACAAGGCCTTTTTCATGGAGAATGAAGCATTAACAAGAGAAGAATAAAAATACCAAAGTGAAAAGACCTGTGTGGACTAATTCCAAATTTACTCAACCTCACTACAATAGGATCTATTTGGGATGCTAGATCAAATTACAGAAAGAATATCAAGAATATCAAAATCTTGGATGAGAATATCAAGACATATATTTATGATTTATCTAGATGGTAGTAGCGGGAAGGGGAAACTCCCACAAATTTCCGAAGAATAACTCAAAGAGAAATATAGTGAGACTATATGGTAATTGCTAACAATACATCGGCAAGTATTTCATTGTAGAAGGAGATCATTGCCTTGAAGTGTCAATGCTTTCATCAAGGAGTGGGAAAGTAATCATAGAGATGCCAACTTCCCTTATTTGGAGTGATAAAAAACATGAAGCCAGAGGGACAAGTAATTTTTGAGTTGGATACAACCAAGAGAAAGCGATGCTCGACATTCAAAGCCATCAAAGAAGTGATAATATAAGCCTTGAAGGAACACATCTTAGTGCCCATGCTTGATAAATTTAATGGCATCTTTCAATTCATCTCTAAAGAAGGGATTGCATACTCTCAATGACAACCGATAAACATGAAGTTGCTTTAGAACTTTTATAGACACAACAACTCAATATTATTGTGTATCATTTCAAACTTGGAGATACTCTTATAAAATCCAAAGAGATTAGATGCCCTTGAATCAATGTTATGTATTAAGTTGTATTTTAAAAAAGAGGCATTTTATGAGAGTCGAATAGTCTCAAGGGAGATGAAAAGATGTAACTTCCTAAGGGAAGTTGAAAGATCCATACAACAATTATCTTTATGTAAAAAATATAAAAATATGAGGAAGGGAAAGAACAAGGGCTTTTGGCTTGTGAATATTTTTCTAGAATTGTTCCATGCTGTATGAATGAGAAGAATCCATTGATTGGCCAAATTTTGGACCAAAATACTCTGCTTATATTGGTGAATTGCAATGGACTACTTCGTGTTGTTTGCCATTTGCAGATATGAAGGAAGATGTTAGAATACTGTGGTGACTATTCTATGCAGTTTTTCTTGCTTGCTTCATACATTGTTCTTATGCAGAATTTTCTTTCCTATCAACTGTGAAACCTAAATGGTATGGAGAAGAAATTGTTTTTTAAATCTATGCTTTAATTATGTCATTTATTTCATTTAATTTCCTAAGAAAATTACTAAACATATGATATAATAAAATATATTAGGACTCATCTAATTCTATGCACTTTACATTTATAATAGGTCATTCTTTGCATTTCATCTCCTATAAAGAAAATTTATAAACAACACACTAGGCCACAATTGGTAAATCCCCATCTTTAACGGTTGTGAGGCCAAAATATGGAGAGGTTCCCTATTTCAACCAATTTAACATCTGACTAGGACATTTTACAAGGGAGAACCCCTAATGTCGACGCCAGACATTTCTATGCATCAACAAGACCCTAAAATTTCACTGTATTTGAAGTTGAACCAGATGATTTTTTAGTTCTAGTAGATTAGTGTGGTTTTCATGATTTGACTGAAATTTACCCCCCCTAAGTCCCAAGTATCATCTTCCCAATTAGGGAGCATCAATAAATTCATAGAGAATATGCAATTCTATTTAGATCACTTAGGTTAGGTTGTTGCCCAAAATATTTATTATGTGACTACTTCATTTTTAAACAATGAATAAATCATAAACTTTCCATAGATGTTAGAGGTATGAATTGAATTCATCTATAAACTATCATGGATATTCCACTAGAGAAGTTCATGAACAAATATCTTAGAATATTATGGAAATCCCTTACTCTGTAAAGTGTTATTTTAGATCTTTATATTTATTTGTTTCTAGCACAATGCATGAAATACTAAATAAATTTAAATTTAAATGATAGAAGTTAAGAAAATAATTCACCATTCAATAAGAAAAATAAGATATACCCTAGGAAAAACCAATATGGGAAAATCCCATCTAGAGGGTGAGGCCTACGCTATGTTATTCTCTTCTTAGTTATAGTGAAATGCAAATACAAAGAAAGGGGTACTCACTATGTATTTTTCATAGACTATGTCATCATTATAGATGCTACAAATTTGATCTTCTATTGAACAATACACAACACAACAAAAATGGAACATCTTATTTTCCCTCAACCCCCAATTAATGTTACTTTTTTGACCTTTTAGAATATTCTTGAAAAACCATCCATGAGTAATGGAAGCTAACATGGCATATGTTTGGTACCATAGTGGCAAAATTACAGGTTAACTTGTGGGAGGCCCATAACTTCTGCATACAAACTTTACTTGAGGTTATTTTCTCATCATTGGAAATATTTTTATGTGTAGAACAACATCAAAATTTTGGGAACTATAATCACAGTTTTGACCAAAAAATGGTTAGTAAAGGCCTCAAATAAATTCAGAATGTTTTGGACTTGAAATCACCAAAGCGGGACCTACCCCTAAAATGAAAGCTACAGGCCAATATATCTATTTTTTCTACCTAAAAAGTGCCAACAAAGATGGAAAACAATATAATGATCCATTTTGGATCATATATACATAATTCTAAGAGTGGGTAGTGTGTTAGCCTCTATAGGCATCCCAACTAATGATTGTTGTTCCAAATTTGAATATTATTCAAGAACATACTTTGTAGGGAATTAGCACTTAAGGAACAAGGGTAAGAAGAGTGGATTATTAGTTATATTCAAGGATGCACAATTTATCTCAAATAATTGAGGACACGTTGTACTCAAAAGAGTTGTTTGCACACAATATAGGTTTGGCCATAAAATTACTACAATTTGACTTGATGGATGGCTATTTCTAGAAACACATGTAGCTCCTTGAGGCAAGGATATGCTAGGAACTATATTTTTATGTATTTTAATTGTACTGTATTAGGAAACATTTCTTGGAAATGACATGGTAACTTGAATCATATGGCTAATGAGGGGGTTATGAAGGAATAAAGTTACCATGCCATAATGTTGTCCCCTATTTTCAATTTGAGATTCTTATATAGAAAAGTGAATGCAAAGGAGATTGAAAAAGAGATAACATAATTATACCTTATTAACACACTTAGAAATATCATACACTGCAGTGGTCTAAAACTTTAGGATGGCTATGCTCTTAATACTACCAAAATAACATTGGTGATTAGATTCTCCATGGCACCAATGACTACATGTTGGCACATACAAATAAGGCATTCATTAGAGGATGATAATCAAATAGATAAGGTTTGGGCATAGATATGAACCCCTTGAAACCCCTTCATTTAACCTCATAAGAGATAATGGAGAAATTCATCTTTTCCATGTTTTTATGTTTATCTCGAGTAATTCTTGATCCTGCATTGTTGAAATACTAGATTATTCACCTTTAATAAATGGTAGGATCAGAGGATGCAAGCATGCAACTAAAAATGCAAGGTTTGAAGGTGTAAATATAGAGATCAATAAAAATTTGGGCTCTAGGATAGGGAATTTTCCTATGGAACAAATAGTAACTATGCTTCCAAAATGAATGATTGAAGAATTTGAACTAAGCATAAAGGCATGCAATATCATAAAGACAAATGTAATTTGATTTTGGGTATTCTACCCAACATGGTTTTTTCGATTAATGTAAAAATCATTCTTCATTTCAACATTAATGTTTTCATAGTGTGTGTGGGTGAGAGCTTAGGCATTTCCATTCTTTGTGCACTACATTCTAACTTTTTTCCCAACAACCACCCTTGCCAAAATTTGAAATAGTTTTGTTTTTGTAAGGAAAATATCCAACTTTAGAGGGGAGATCTTATGTCTAGCTCATGACCACTTGAGAGAAGCTAAAACATTTAATACTCCAATAAACCTTTTCGATCGATATATATTTTGGTGGATTTCCATAGTTGTTATACCTCAAATTTTAACTTTGTAGACCATTGAGAGATTTCATGCCATACCACCATGAAGAACACAGTGATCATACCTCCTAACAAGTGTTGAGACCCAGTCTCATCATGATGGTCCCCTCCCTAGTATTACTTGGAGGAAAATACAACCCTTAATGGTTGAATGCCACCTCACCAAGTCTATTCTAAGAGATATTTTCGCACCCTGCTAGTAGTGCAAGATGCAAAAATACAACATTTTCACGCTCTCCATGCCTACAGCGGCGCGGAAATATCAACATTTTCACACTTTACTCAGATCTAAGGTCGCACAAATTCCTCAATAAAATTTTTCTTTAATCTTGGGATCTTGAATCTCGAGGATATTTTCTTGGGATAGGGATTCCTCTCGAATCTCATCTCACCCTCCTTCCTTGGTATGATTCAGCTCCTTGATCCATCTTTTACTCATCTAGATCCATCATTCTCTCTTATTTTTTGGCCTCTCAAATCCTATAAGAAGAAGGCCATCCATGAGCTAAGGGGAGAAATTTTGGAGGCATCAAACTTATGATCTCAGAAGTCTTGCATATGTAGCAAAGGAGAGCTTGGAAGGAGGTGCTATCATCTTGGACATAAAGGTATAGCATTGCAATTATATTCTGTAGCTTTCTTAATAATAACTTGGCCTATTATCCCATGTCATGTATCACTTTGATATATGATATGTTTTATTATCTCTTGTTAATGCACTTGTGTTTCGAAGGTTGCTTTCCATCTTGTCTTGCAGGTTCAAGAGCTTTGGACATCAATCTTGGGACTGGAATTCAAGCAACTCCTAGGTAAGAGGAAAACCATCTATCTCTTCCCTTTTCTCTTTCATGTTTGAATGCTTGTGCATGCTTAATATAGGAGTTTAGGGTTTTATTTGCTTTGTTTCTATCGTAGATTGAACAATTAGAAACTTAGTTTAATCTATGAGAGGGTTTAACTATCCCCAGGATGAATTCTCTAAAATAGAAATTGGATACTTCACTGGAGATCGAACCCAAAATCTACACACCACTAAGTTGCACCTCCGCTCCCCTTGAGTGAAACAACAAGCCTTTAAAATTAACACCCTAACTAAACACACATTAACCTAATTTGAGGACATAAAATAATAGTGTATATAGGTAGGGCATCGGGGATAGGAATCCAAATAATCCCCCCTTGTTATTTTACATCTAAGGCATAGTTGTTTTCTCTTAGGGTTCTAAAATCCTCTGGTGTTTGTTGACATGGTTATACACCAGTTTTTTTGGGGGCCTACCGTTCCATGGGGGTAAGCAGCGAAGACTGGTTCCAGATGGATTTCTTGGAATACCGCACTCCACTTAGAACCTAAGGACATCAATCCATTGTATTCCATGTATTTTCCGTCCTCCATACTAGTTGTACAAGGGACCAAAAGGAAGAAGCTCTAGTAAACCTTCCCAAACGTGTCATGAACGAGGCATCCTAGTAACCATCCTTCTAGGGATATTTTACCTGGGATCCCTTTCATTAGAGGGATATCCCTTCATATATATTGGTCTCTCATTTCATATTGTCTGAATTGGATTTCATCACCTGGCGGAGGATACGATTTGTTGAGGTCTCCAGATCTTAGATAGAAGGATTGCTTGCTCTTATACCTTGTAGAGGGTTTTTTGTTTTTAGTGCTACTTGTTGTCTTTCTGGTCTCTTTTCTATTACTCGCTTGCTGTGGCATCGATCACGGTAAATTTGTTTGGCCTATGTGCCTCTTTTTTCTTCTAGTTTAGATATGTAAGCTCCTTCTAGGACTACAAATTAAGAGACCCTTTTTCAAGGGATTCCTTTTATTTTTCCTCCATTTGGAGATATTGGTCCTTGCTTTATTGCTACTTTGAATCTTCCCGGATTGTCTATAGGATTACCAATATGGTTTTTCTCCAATCCAGTGATCCTGAATGCACCTAATATTGCTTCAAATGTTAACTCTCCATCAGGAGAGCATCAATCCCAAATCGATCCTTCGCCTTCTTCATGGATGTATCTTCTTCCGTTTCTTCTTCCTCACCTGATAAAAGAAGTAGTGCTAGTAATTAGGAGGATAAGAAGATGAAGAAAAGGAATGTTAAGAAGAAGAAGAAGAATAAAGAGACCAAGCATCAACCAACTACCCCTAATGATGGTCTTTCTAGTCCAACACCTCGAAAATCCAAGTTCCCTTGCAAGCTTTGCAAGGGGGATCACCTCCTTAAGGATTGTCCTGGTCTTTCCAAAGTATTAGAAGAGTGGTCTAAATCCTACAAACGAACTATATCATCAGCCTATGGACATCATATTGATGATACCCCATCGACCAGTGACTCTATGGTCAATGGTCGGAAAGGTAAAATCAAGAATCCTTGTTTGTTATGCAAGGACCTACACCTTACTTACCTTTGTCCTCGCATGGATGAAGCTTCAGAATTGTTGGAAGACATTACTGTATCCAAGAATCACTTTCCATTTGGATATCGTAAGTTGTCCCTTGACCCATCATTGGTTGATAAAGTGGTCGATCCAATTACATCATTGATCGATCCTACTCTTCCCTTGAAGAATGAATCCAAAGTAGTCGATCCTGTACCATCCTCAGTCGATCCCACTCTTTCCTCAAAGAGTAGAGAACAAGTAGTTCATCTTTTTTTTCCTTTGAAGAGTGAAGTTGAAGTAGTCAAGTCGAATTCATCTCCACTCGATCCCACCCTTTCATTGGAGAATGTCGAGACTAAAGTAGTCACCATGACACAATCTTCGTCTCATCCTGCTCTTCCAGTTGAGATTGAACCAAAAACCACTGATGTTTTCTTTATCAGTTCAGTTTGTTTTTGACAAGGGGGCATTTTACCCATTTCGACGGAGCCCCCCCAAGTACTGAGGTAATTTCCTCTGATTGGAATAATCTAACAGAATCTTGTCTTCCTTCAGGTGTTCCTTTCCAGATATCTATAGAAGTTACCGGTAGGAACGTACTTCGCACTATTGTTGATGAAGGAGATTCTGCTAGTATTTTAACCTCAACTGCTTGGAAAGCTATAGGATCTCCTTAGCTTGTGCCAACCACTAATGAGATATTGTATTTTAATAGAAGACCTACTGGACCTTTAGGGATCCTTCCTTAGTTACCTATTATCTTAGGAGGGAAAAATGTTTGCATTGATGTTATGGTAGTCCAAGGTCCCTTCGATTTTAATCTGCTTCTTGGTAGAGATTATGTCTATGCCATGAAAGTTGTAGTGTCCACACTCTTTCGAGTGATGTATTTTCCTCATCATGGAAACATAGTGACCATTGATCAACTTTCATTTGTTACACCTAATCATTGTATGACTTCCAGCCACCAAACTTCCCTCAATGTTCCGCGAGTATTAGTGGTTCCTCCTCCATTGTCAGCCATGTCTCTCGACTCTAGACATCACGCCAAAGTTGATTCGTTAGAAAATCGATAATTTCTTCCCATCATGGAAGAAGCTTAGAGGGGCATGTTTCTAGCCTCTAGACATCATGCTAAAGTTAATACCACTAGCTTCTTATGATTAGGGAAAAATACCAACCTACGGACATCATGTTGGGTAGGAACCAACTTCGAGCATAGTTTTATTTTTTCTTAAGCTTATTAAAAAATGAAATGGGATACTACAAGCATAGTTTACTTTCAGTTTCAATCTTGTGTAAAAATGAAACCATCATCATGATCATAGTTCCCCTTCATGTCAATATTGTTAAAAAATGAAACAACCCATCACGAGAAGAGTTCCCTTTCTTTGTCTACCTCGTTAAAAAATGAAACAGATTCCTCTCCCATTGAGTCGAGTTTCCCGCCAGATTTAGAACTTGCACCTTCATTTTATCTTGCTGTGTCACTTGATCCTCATGATTTCTATCTCTTTGGTGAACCATTTCCTATTAGTAGCTAGGAATTTAATTGGGTGAAGAAGAAGAGTAGGCAGATGAAACGAAGCTTGGGGGGCATGTCTCCAGCATTTGGACATTATAGTGGATTTAAGCTGCTAGCTTTCGCTGATAATGTTGGGGGGAAACTTTCCAACCTACGGATATCATGTTGAGAAGTGACCCATCAATGGATCTCATTCCGAGCATAGTTTATTTTCAACTTCAATCTCACTAAAAAATGAAATCATCATCCCGAGCATAGTTCATTTTCTATTGCAAGCTCGTTAAAATATGATACAGATACCATGAGCATTCTTCCAACCTTTCTTTGAGCTTGTTAAAATCAGTAAGAGGTGTCGAGCTTACTTTTCACCTTTTCGTGCTCTGGTTAAATACATGAAAAGTGGTTTGAGCTTAATTTTTCCTTTTTCTTGCTCTTGATTCAAACATGAAAAAGATTTTGAGTGCTTTTAATACCATTCTTGTGCTCATTAAAAAATGAGTAAAAAGGTGTGTCTAACGAGTATAGGTTTATCTCTTTATCCCGCCTTGCTAGACTATTTACGGAAAAGGAACTATACCAACTTTACTTTTTACCTTTGTCATACTCAGTTATCAACCATGACAAAGTCATCTTTCGAGTGATAATTTATCCCTTTTTTTACCTCGTAATACTAGTTATATGAAAAAGGAACTCCTAAAGTTTCCTTTAAGTTCTTTTCAGACGCCCTAAACATGAAATATTGCTAAGCGAACTTGTCTCTTCCATGCTTGTAAAAGTATTTGAAAGGTCATCTATCCAGTGGTGGTTTACCCCTTTTTTGGACCATTTAGACTATTTACGAAAAATGAATACCCGATTCAATCATGATTAGAAGAGTTCTCTCTCACATTGTTTTCTCCTTTTCTGGGTGAGGAGACTAACTTTTACGAAAAAGGCCTTTTCGGAGTCTTCTTTGGATTATTTCAGACTCTCTAAACATGAAAAATCATTGAGTTTCCCTTCCTTGGACTCGTAAAATCAAACATCGAAGGACCCTTTTGGGACCGAACCCCTCCTTTCTTAGGTTCATAAAACATGTGAGATTGGACTCGTCCGAAGGATGATCTATATTCAACATATGTTATCCTCCTCAAGCTCATTAAAAAAAGGGGGGTACTTATCAAACATGATGGGGGAAAATGGGGGAATAAGCAAAGTCTACCTTCGTGGCATCTTGTGAGTCATTATCTTTGAACATGGTGTGTGTCTACATCTTATATCCTTCTTAGGTATTCAGTATGTGTCTGGTTCATAACTAAAGTCATGAGTAAGTTTTGTTTGGTCACATTTTAGTTGTTGCCTCCATAAATCCCCACTGCCAAGTCGTATGTCATGCCGTTACATGTTCAAAGGGTAAGTGTTCACCTGGGTCAACTTTCTGCAATATTATCAGCTTTCATATCTTTGTGTCTTTCCATACTCATTTGATTCATTACTTCACATCACTTTCCAATGTTGGTTTCATGTCGATGATGTGGGATTCATTATGGCCCTCCTTCGACGAGTCTATTCTTATCGACTTCAACTCATTATCCAGGAATTAGGATTAGGAACCACCTTAGTACCTTGTTACTTGAATGCCTCAATGGCAAGTTTCCTCGTATTCAACAGTGGGTTTTCAGCATTGGGCTCTATTTGAATGATCTTGTGGATGTTCGACGTCAACTCATCTATTCGCATTTTGTCAAGATGTACTGTGATACCTTGGGATTCATTGTCATTATTGTTGATTTCCCTCGTACTTGTTAACGGTTCACATCATTGGCTGGTAATCAAGTGGTTTCTACCATGTTCGACTTCAACACCTTGTAATCACATGGTTAGATTCATATCGATTTGGGATCGGGTAGAAGACCCTAGATTGTTCTGATGTCTATTTCACATCCAGGTTGCGATGGTGATTTTTTTGGGTAGGTTCCCACATATACATTATGTTGGTCACCTCATTTATGTATTGTCACACAGATCGACTTTTGTATTGGTCATGGTTATTTCATTATCTTTTCATGGATCTACACTTGTAGTCTAGTAGCCATGATTTCAGTCATCGTTGAGTCTGTACTATCATGGATCTGCATTGTATTGTTCAGAAGCCATGCTTTGAGTCTGTTGTTTCGAGCATGGGTATTCCCACCTCGGGATTATTAGACATGTTGTTGATGTTTCCTTACAACTCCTCTCTAGTTTCCTTCCAACTATCTTTGCCGAATTCTCTTTTGGTAAAGTGTTTCGACCATCAGATTCCTTCCGACCTCATGCTTTAGGGGAAATTTGTTATACCTCAAATTGTCACTTCGTACACCATTTCAAGCTTTCATTCCAACCACCATGAAGAACATGATGATCAGACCTCCTAAGAAGTGTTGAGACCCATCCTCATCATGTTGGTCCCCTCCCTAGTCTTACCTGGAGGCAAATCCAACCCTTAATGGTCGAATTCCACCTCACCAAGTCTATTCTAAGAGATATATTCATTCCCTACTACTGGTGCAAGACACAAAAATACAACATTTTCGCGCTCTGCGTGACTGCAGGGGTGCAAAAATATCAACATTTTTGCGCTTTGCTCAGATCTGAGGGCGCACAAATTCCTCAATAACCTTTTTCCTTAGTCTTGGGATCTTAAATCTCGAGTATATTCTCATGGGATAGAGATTCATCTCGAATCTCATCTCACCCTCCTTCTTTGGTATGATTCAACTCCTTGATCCATATTTTACTCATCTAGATCCATCATTCTCTCTTAGTGGTTGGCCTCTCAAATCCTATAAGAAGAGGCCATCCATGAGCTAAGGGGAGAACTTTTGGAGTCATCAAACTTATGATCTTAGAAGTCTTGCAGAGATAGCAAAGGAGATCTTGGAAGGAGGTGCTATCATCTTGGACATCATGGTATAACATTGTAATTATCTTCTCTAGATTTCTTAATAATAACTTGGCCTATTCTCCCATGTCATGTCACACTTTGATATATGATATTTTTTTATTAGGTCTTGTTAATGCACTTGTGTTTGAAAGGTTGGTTTCCATCTTGTGTTTCACGTTCAAGAGGTTTGGACATCAAGCTTGGGACTGGAATTCAAGCAACTCTCAGTTAAGAGGCAAACCATCTATCTCTTCCCTTTTCTTTTTCATGTTTGAATGCTTGTGCATGCTTAATCTAGGAGTTTAGGGTTCCTCTTGGTTGCTTTGGTTGGGATGCCAACAACACTACGTCCTTAGCTCCTGGTAACCACTCATTCAAGGGAGGATTTATTGACTCAATGAATAGTAGGAATGATTTATATATTTCATATTTGACCATACATGAGTAGCTCCACAACCAGTAATTTGAATCCAAGAACACAAGATTGAATTTCCATACATAGATTGTCTAGATTTTTAACTTTCCCAAACACCTCCAAAACAATCCAAATTCTTCCAAACATCTCTTACTTGACTTGAACACACCCAAACACATCCAAATGGATTCTTAACAAACTCCCTAGAGCCTTTATGAAATATTTAATCACATAAACTTAAGATATCACTACCATAATTACAAATCTATATTACATGGATTAACCAACACATCAATTTTTTGGACACGATCCGAGGAAATCACAATGAATATTTATTAATAATGGATAGAAAAAATTATTAAACTGGTGGGAACAACATTAAAATAGTAGATATCTCCTACATCTCCTTAAAACTAAAGAAATATAAAGATAGAAATGTATTTATGTGTTCTTCACATTTGGAACCCATCTATCTACTAAAATGGTTGTATCTTGGTCATAGGGAAATATTTTTGGTTAAAATAAAAATTGTTTCCCACTAGGAACGATGCTCCAAACATAATGGAATAGGTATCACATCCCAAAAATGCACAGAAATATCAGAACCAAAATATTGATCTCAGCCCACCAACATTGGTTCCAATGAAAGAGTTGCTCCAACCACATATCAAGAGCCCCAAACACAATGGGTATGAGAAAGAGATTCAATAATATGTTTTGAATATCCCAAGAGGCATACTCTCTTTCACAAGTGTGCCCTCCAACATTGAGAACAATAGAAAACTAAAACTGTATGAGTGCAAGTGCACCCTCCACACTGAGAAAACTAGAAAACCAACATAATAAAACACTAGAACATGGATGAATCTTCAGATCTACAATAAAACTCACAACATACTCTGATCAATAAATCTCAGTAGAAATATTTGGATTATCTCTCCCAACACCTACCATGAATCCAAAATGAAGAGATCTAGATGATCTCTCCTCTCACACCAGCTAGGCTAGAATCTTTCACCACTGAAACCAGTCACAAATGCAAGGGGAACATCTCCCAAGATTGAAAACGTCAAGATCTCTCCAATTTAGAAATATTTTTTCCAAAAGAGCCCCAATAGGTGCCCACACCCTTCTTTTATAATTCTCCATTCATCCTTCTAAATTTTTCTCTCTCAAAAATATAAAAAAATATTAATAAATATTATTTTCATTGGAGAATGATTCTTTGGGACACATTAAATTCCTTTATATAATGTTATTTTTGGCCTCGCGGATAGTTGATATTATTTGGAATTCCAATTAGGATATGCCTCCCTTGTTTAGTGGAAGTTACAACTTCCCTTGGGCCCACTCTTCCCCTTATGCACCTTCTTTGGGCTATTCTTAGCAAATGCTCCATCATGAGATTATTTGGGAGTTACACCTTGATTTGAGGAGATTCTTCCTCATTTGGTGGGAGTTACAACCCAATTTGACTTCTTCTTCCACTAATGCACCCCTCCTAGCTATTTTTAGTTAGTGGTGAGTTACACTCTCAAGATGCCTTTGTCATGAGCTTCCTTCCATATGTCACCTCTTCCCAACTCCACCATTCCTTCTCTAACTCGCCTTCCTTGTCAAAATTTTCTAATGTCACCTTATTAATAAATATTGGACACCATACTTTACAATTTTATGACCCACATCATCCCCTTATCAAATTCTCATGAACCTTACAAGGTGAGTAGGCCATGGAATTCCAATTTTTATTTTTTTTCTCTCAAATGGTTAAAAAACAAAATTTGGGGACATTACAGAATATGTCCGTGACCAAATAGTTCACTCCACATCCTTATTTCTTTCTCTGCAAAATCGCAGGGTAATATCTTGCAAGCCATTTCAACTCTTGTTTTCATGTGGATTGCTTCTTTCACAATTCCACTAGTTCCAATGTCTAGAATATTAGCTAGACAATAGTCCTCTTCAAAGCGAATCCATGGCCCTTGTCAATTTGGTTTTACAATTCTATATGATTCAACAAGTCACCTTATGGATGCAAATGGATCGGATCACAAATCAATTGTAATTTTGATTCATCATACAATCAAACTTCACTTGTTTCCATAGTTGTTACTACTGGACCTTCTGTTTGTTTCTTTTGATTATTTTATTGAAATCATTTTCAAAATATTTTTCAACAACGTTTTCAATAGGTTTTTCAAAATATTTTCCCACTTGATTGTTTCTTCCATTTATCTCTTTTCTTGTTTACTCCATAATAGAGATAAATTCCTCCATGGCACTGGATGCATGTGGTCGGAATTTTGCTCTGATACCAATAAAGTGAACACATATATAGCACATCAATTAATAATTAAATATAAGAGTATTGTGTGTGTGTGTACACATATATGTGTGTGTGTGTGTGAAGCACCTGCAACAATTAATTAATAAGAATATGAGAAATAGCAGAAATGATAGAACTCAGAATCACTTTTATATTGGTCACAGGCCACTTCAAGGGGGAAACCTCCTTTGAGCAAGCTCAATACAAATAACTTCACGGTGCCTTCATAGGCCGCAACACACACTTATATACTAAGTCTAGGCTCCAATACCATGGGTGTATACTATGTGTCAATACAAACCATGGGCTAAGTCTAGGCGCCAATACTATGAGTCAAAACCATGGGCCAATACAAACTATGGATCAACAAAACTATGGGCGACTTACAAAGCATATGCGCCAACAACAATAACACAAACTATGGATCAAAAAATACTACGGGATGACTTACAAAGCATATGCGTCCAACAACAATATACTAACAATGTAAAGACATGGATTCCTAACATCCCCTCTCCCTTAGAAAAGGCTTTTTCCTCAAAGCTCTAGATGTGGAAATTGATGCAGAATCTGAAGGAGTGGGTCCCCTATAGCATCCTCGGGTTGCATTCCGAGCCGCTGGCACCTTTGGAGTTTCAGGGAGGATTGCATGGAAGGCTGTAGATGAAGAAGAACCATATCAGCAATGTTAAAAGTGCACTCAGAACGGTGCTGATCGACTTGTTGTTTCAGTCGAATTCTTGCCATGTGAAGATTGTCCTGTAGAATGAGAAGAAGCTGATCATGATTTCAAAGAATTGAGTCAATTGCCTGAACTGGGGAGCTACTGAAGGTGTATGGAAGAAGAACTGGTGGTGCCTATCCAGAGACTGCATCATATGGTGTCCTTTGAGATGTGGTACTATACCACTGGAGCGCTTCTAGGAAATCCATAGAAATAGTTGTCCAAATCTATCGAGGGATGGGCAAGGGTTTGAGCAGTCCTGAAAGGAGGGTCGTTTCACCCTTGTTGACCTGAAAAGTATCACAGTAAAACACCATCCGTTGAATTGTCATTTTGAGTCCCTGCTAAAAGAAGTTACATTGTTCCTGGTCATACGTTTTGAGGAACCCAGAGTGCCCTACTGATGAAGAAGCATGGAGTTCATAGAAGAGATAGCCCCGTTGAACAGATTGCAACCAATTTCGAACAAGCAGAGAAATAGATGTAAGAGAAACTGGGTCATCAAATGTGTGAGGAGGAGCATCTTCCACCATATTGTCCTTACCCTTATGGTAAGTGGTCGCATAGTCATAAACCATGAGTTGGATAACCCATTGCAGGTGTGCTGCAGAGGAGACTCGTTATTCCAGGAAAGTTTCCAGACGCTGGAGATCAATCTTGATGCAGAAATAATTCCCCAATAGGGATGGCTACCACTTTTGTACTGTATGCAAAATAGCCACCATGTCCTGCTGAGATGTAGATGCGGCGAAATGCTTACCAGAAAGGTCTCGTGAAGGCGGCAAGCCCACTGGTGCAACAAATACACATGCATATCTATCCAAGGAAGTAATGGAGACCATTGGTGGGTGCATCTGAAGGGAATGGAGATGCGCAATGACACCATGTGAATTCTTCTTAAGGATATTTTCCAGGCGATGTGAACTGATGATGTGGAGATACCCTGGTTGTAAGCCTATAAATTTGTGTTGTTTCCCATTGACTAAAAACTACATCCAAAGTTCATCAAAATCCCATAAGATGGGGCCAAGTGTGCGTAACCATTGAACACCCAAAACCACATCACGTCTGCCTAAGGACAAGGAAAACATGTCAGAGCGTAGGTTATAATCTTCCATAGAGATACGCACATTGTGACACTTCCCCTTGCAAGGTAAGGTGCCCCCATTGGAAACCATGACTTCAAAGTTGGAGCAAGGATGGACAAAACAATCAGCTTATTTGGCAATCCGAGGGTCAATGAAGTTATGAGTGCTACCAGAATCAATGAGTATGGTAAGAGGGACCTTCTTGAAGTATCCCCTGACCCACATTGTTTGTGGGGTGGTGACACCGGTTACAGCATGGAGAGAGATCTCGGGTGGGTCGTCCTGAGATGGGGTGTCAACAGGCGGGTGTTGAATGTCGACCTGATCATCTACTGTATCTGTAGCTTCTTCACTAAGTTCTAAGGCAGGCGGAGAATCCATATCCAAGAGATAGAGATTTTGTTGAACACATCTATGTCCCCGAGTGAATTTCTCATCACAATTATAACAAAGCCCTTTTTCTTGGCGTGCCTGCATCTCTGTTTCAGATAATTGCTTGATAGGAGTTGGTTGAAGAGCAAGTGTGATGGGAGGTCGTTGGGAACCCATATTTCTGAATGGAACAAAGGTGGGTTTGGAGCGTTGTTGAGCTATGATCTTGTCCTCTGCCAACTTAGCCAACCCTAAGACTTCCATCATTGTGTTGGGACAGAACATTTTTACCTCTGAGCGGATTTCATCCTTGATACCACTGATAAAACAAGTCCTATAGAATTCATCAGACAATCCTTATGTGTGATTAGCCAGTTTCTCAAATTCTGTCTGATACTCTCTCACTGTGCCCATTTGGTGAAGTTTAGTGAGTGCTCCTATGAAGTCATCAAAAGCACTAGGACCAAATCGTGGCAAAAGGAGTTGGCAAAAATCTATCCAGTTTGGCTCGGGATGAGCTTTGATGTACCAATGGTACCATTGAAGGGCTTCATGTTCCAAATGAAAGGATGCAAGTGGAGCTTTCTAGACATCAAAAGTATTATGCAGACTGAAATATTGTTCTGCTCGGTATATCCATTCAGTCGGATCAGTACCATTGAAGAAGGAAAATCAATCTTCGGCCCACGAAAATTGCTGGAAGAAGAGAACCCGATGGCTGCAAAATATTCTGGCTATCGGTTATTGTTTATGGATGAATGTTGAAGATGGAGGCAGAGAAATTTTTCATCCAGATCTTGGAGTTTGGTTTGGATGGCTGCAAGTGCTTCTTCCATAGGCCTTTTTTTATTTTTTTATTTTTTTATTTTTTTAGAATGGAGCGGCTACGGCTCGGAAGGGATCTGAAACAGATAGACTTGCAATGACCTAGAAGTGAGCAGAAACAGAGGGATCTGAAATGGTGCTGAATGGATCGAAAACGGCTAGATCTGAAATAGTTCTGAAATGGATAGATCTGGAATGGCTTTTAGAATGGATCTGAACGGCTAGATCTAAAATGGCGTAGCAGTGATCAACAATAGTTCAGCTGAAAATAGATATGGACCCCAGGTCTGTGTGGCTTCCTAACAGTTCAGGGGTTTCACTCGGCCACCAATGTTGTCTGACGGCTTGCGTATTGGGGTAGTACCCCTCACTCCATGGCTCAGGTAAAACTGATAACCGCTTTGCCACAAACGACAGCTCTTGGTTTACCTCACAGGTGGGAACTAGTCAATCAGGTGGGGGTTGTTTCCCTTTTCGCTGGCAGGTCCTCTCAATGGGCCAGCTACTTCGGGGTTCCTTTGGTACACCTCACAATGAGTTTTAGGGCTTATTCCCAAGTACTTCCCACAGTTAAGCGGATAGGGATTATTCCCAAATCCGAACCTACAACAGATGTGAAAAAAAATTTGGCAGAAATTTCACCCAGCGAGTCCAAGAAAGTGCTCTGATACTAGATGTGAAGCACTTGCAACAATTAATTAATAAGAATATGCAAAATAGCAGAAATGACAGAACTCAGAATCACTTTTATATTGATCGCAGGCCACTTCGAGGGGGCAACCTCCTTTGAGCAAGCTTAATACAAATAACTTCACGGTACCTTCATAGGCCTCAACACACACTTATATACTAAGTCTAGGTGCCAATACCATGAGTCAATACTATGTGTCAATACAAACCATGGGCTAAGTCTAGGCACCAATACTATGAGTCAAAACCATGGGCCAATACAAACTATGGTTCAACAAAACTATGGGCGACTTACAAAGCATATGCGCCAACAACAATAACACAAACTATGGATCAACAAATTCTACAGGACGACTTAGAAAGCATATGCGTCCAACAACAATATACTAACAAAGTAAAGACATGGGTTCCTCACTATGTGTGTGTGTGTGTGTGTGTGATGTAATATAATGAATATTCGGCCTAGTCTTATAGAGGCTTGTAAGATAAGCTTTCACAAAATGTCATTCCTTTTTGAAGCACCTCTTCCTAATTATTTATTAAATACTAAGTACTTAGTTATGTTCACAACATAATAGGACATCTATATTGAGCAACAACTGCAAGCACCAACCTTATTGTATCCATCTTCACCACTCTTCACCATTGGAGCAATTTTTTTTGTATAATCAATTCCTTCCTTTTCTGCATAACCCTTTGCAACTAAATGAGATGTATACTTATCAATTGTACCATCTGCTTTATACTTTGTCTTATGCACCTATTTAGTACCAATCACATCTTTCCCTTCAGGTATTCTAACTAGTCCCATGTATCATTCTTCACCAAAGCATTAAATTATGCTTCCATTGCTTTATTCCATTCATCTTTACTTGATGCTTCTACATAGTTATGTGGTTCTTCAATATTCATTACTTGGATCATGCGAGAAAAATTTACATTACTACATGGTCTGGTGATTTTCCTTTCAAATTCTCTATCCAACATATCAATTTGATAATTTCCTCTAACTAACCACTTAGGTTTATTCTTACTTTCATCCTCCTTAGTTATTAGAAAACTAGATTCATCACCAACAACAACTTCATTCTTTCTTTGAACATATTCTGGTTGATAAATTACTTGTTCATTGAAAACAACATCTCTGCTTATTATCATCTTGTTCTCTCATCAATCAAACAACCTATAACTTCTTGTTTATTTGCTATACACAATGAAAATACACTAAACACTTTTATCATCCAATTTATTCATCTTCTCCTTAGGAATATGTGCATATGTAGTGCATCCAAAAAGTTTCATGGGTGCAATGCTAGGATTCTATACTGACCATATTTCCTTTGGATTCAAATTCAAAAATGCTTGTGTAGGGCACCTATTCAAAGTGTATATTGTTGTATGAACTTCTTTTTCCCATAATTCATTACCAAGTTGCTTAGTTTTCAACATACTCCTTTCCATCTCAACAACGGTTCTATTCTTCCTTTCTGTGACACCATTTGGTTGAGGAGTGTATGAATTTGTAAACTCTCACCTTATACCATTCATCTTGTAAAAATTCATGAAATCATTAAATTTATACTCTCCCCCATTATCTAATCTAAGGGTGAGAATATTCAAGCCACTTTGCTTTGAAAAAAATGTACAAACACTTCTGAATTTTCTTGCAAAAATTACACCAAAATTTTCTTGTAACAATCATTAATGAATGTTAGAAAGTACCTTGACATTCCAAAAGACAATGTATGCATTAGATAACATAGATATGAATGTACCAATGCAAGATGATCTTTGACTTCCAATCTCTATTTGAGAAACTTTCCTTCTGTTGTTTTCCAAGTATGCATCCTTCACATATGTGATTATCAACTCCAAGATATGGAATACCATTCACCACATTAGTCTTTCTCATCAACATCAAATTTATGAAATTTAGATGTCTCATTCTCAAATTCCAAAGTTTACGATTCACTACTTTTGTTGTGTTTAGACTTAGTGACTTACTTGGGGCACAAGTGAATTTTAAAATATTGTTTGTGATCATTTCTCCTCTCGCCACAATTGCACTTTTGTTGATCTTATCCATGATTAGAATTCTTTGTTATCAAAAACTAAATTATATTTTTCTACATCATTTGTCCAATAGAAAGTGGATTCATTTTCAATGGCAGTGTCAACAATGTCTCATTAATGAATTTATTAAGTGGCAATCACTTGATACTTTGCCACAAGACTACATAAAATATTCTCAAGCATTCTTCTTTCTAGGACATATTCTCCCAAGAGCTCATTTGATTAACAAGATCCTACATTGTTTTGATATAATCATTCATGTATTCATTACTACACATCTTGGAATTATCCAATTTACTCCTTAATTTTTGCAATTTTGTTGTTGTTGCACCTTCATAAGTGTTCTATAAAATAATAAATGTGTGTTTAGATGAAGTGGCTACAATGATTCTTGAAAAAATAGATTCATTAATAGCACTACCTATCAGTGAAAGTGCTTCATTATATCTCTGTATTAGCTACTTAAAAACATTCTTTGCATAAATATCCAATGCTTTATATACTTCATCAGAAGGAATATTATACCCATTAATTACAAGTTCCCACAAATATTTACTGATGAATATATGATACATTATTTTTCTCCAATAGAAATAATTTGTGCGAGTTAATTTAGGGAGTTTAAAATTTCTTGTCTCCATTGGAAAAAGAGAAAGTGAGAGAGAAAGAGAGTACTCGAAAATATCAATACAAAATGTCCCACTTCGCCTCGAGATGAGAACACTTGTCCCCAAAATGGGACTCAACCACCACCAAAAACGATATTTTATTAATGTTGAAGTACAATGAAAGAGTGTAACACTTGTGCAATTATAAGAAATTTGATTTTTCATAATGAAGTGAATGAATCACTTTTACAAAACTAATCCCTTCACAAATTTAGAACCTTATTCTCCCAATTAGAGACAATATAATCTCTTTTACAATTTAATTGCAAATAATGAGATTAATCACCATTCCAAAAGCTCTCTTTCTAATACTCCCATACACAATTAAACAAACTCTTCTCTCACACTTTGAAAATAAAAAAAATGTCTAGAATCTTTAAAACCTTATTTGCTAAACATATTTCCAAATAAAACATAGATTGAAATACAAATACAGAAGTTCTTTCCACATCAATTTGCATTGCCATTCCAACATAAACTGAGGTGTTGTGGTCTTCCTACTACACATTACCAACATATTCTTCACTTCTTCCTCAAACTACACACTTGTAAACCTAATTCTACTGCAATGGAACTTTCCAGGCCGAGGGTATGATGGTAGATTGTTTTATAGACTACAAAATAAAATAAAAAACTTGCGATGCCGAGAAGAGAACAGTCTCCCAAATCACATGAGAATGGTCAAACGTGTATAGTCTCCTCTCAGATGCAAAAGATAACACTTTACGAATTAAAAATAAATAAACATGCCCATGAAAGAATCCACCCCCGTAATTCAAATCAACGACCATTCTATTACCATCCCAAATGGGTTCTTCTGCAGATTGTTTCCATAGCCAATCATAGAAAGATCCGTCTATGGTTCAAAATTTATTATAAATTATACGCATGACTACATGCCATGATTGGTGAATAATTTCATAGTCCTCCAATCCAAAATGCATCCAAAATCGACCCTCATTCAACGTCAATTTTCAACAGTTTACTCAGCGCATATTTCTCCAGGGTAGTATGAGGCCACTCATTGCTAATGAAACATGCATAATGATAACTCAAAAAATATCACCTACAACACACCAAGCAAATATCACCCTCAACACACCAAGCAAATTTCTCCTCCAAATGACTAGATTGCTCTTCACAACCTCTCAAGCTTTCTCACAACGCTTTGATACAAAATGAATAAATTTGACAACAATGGAGCAAGATCATTTGGACAATAATGGGCATACACTTTATCTCAAAATATTTCATTAATCAAGCACATATTTATACATCAAGAGAAGCCTCTAATGAATCAAATTTGACCCTACAAACTCTCAATAGTTGTCCCTAAAATCACTCAAAAAATTCGATCTCAATCCAAACTTATATCTACTCGATATTATCACAATAAAAACGTAAAGAATGTTCCTAAAATCAAACTATGGATATCACCAAATGATTCATTAACCCAATAGTTTTTTTTCCCTGTGCCATGATCATTGATTAGTTCCTCTCAAAGATCGACATTACTAACATGCATATTAAGAATGATGATGAGGAGGCCATTGCTTAATTCCAACATGCATCCTTGAGTAGATATTATAAGTTCCTCGCCCCTGAAGTAAACTTGAGTACAAAATGAATTACTTTTCTATAGTTGTACTACATGGCCTTTATGAAGAAAATGTGTTTAAAAGACAATAGGTTTAGATTCAAGGAAAGTGGCCTATATTTCACTAGGAACCTGAGGTTTCCATATAGAATCACCATAGCTCTATTAAACAAATTATATGGAGCACCTAAAGTTACACAATTCCAGGAGGTATGGATGCCACTTTTACATCATGTTACTTTATCAAGTACCAAGTTTAATTAGGAAGATATTATGTCTACTAGTCTACTAGCATTAATCGTTCAAGTGAAGGTAGCCCAGTACAGACATCAAAGTTCAATATGTCCTCATATATCTTCGATATAGTCTGTGCTATGAATATTTTCCGAGGAATGGAATGGAAATGGATTATGAACGAGCCTCATGTGTATGTCTATTTCAAATTTTTGTGGGAGCATAAATATTCCAGTCATTCCAAACTCCCACTCTATGATTTAGTGCACAAGAAATTTACAAAATGCATGTCCAAAAGAGTTTTTGAGAAAGTAACCAAGTTTGGTGACTAGTTTCTGACAAATTAAAGAACATATTTGAGAATATATGGTTTCACTCAGTAACCCAATATTTTTCCAAAAATATTTTATTGATAAGGTTGTGTTGCAGGAGATTGTATGACAAACTCATCTGAATGGAATTGGCATTGCCTTGGCAAAATCCAAGGAATATTGTTGGCCTCCTTTGTTGATGATTGTAGGTGCATACAAAATGGTGCACGTAAGAGACACTAATAAAGTATTACAGAGCCTAATTTTTTATGTGAAAAATATTGCATAAGGGTGAATCCTTCCCACTTGGTAAGGGGAAAATCCTGGTAGGTTGCAGCAAGGATTCCGTATTAGGTTCCGTTGTTGTGTGGGTCAGTAATCCAAGTGATCTTGCAAGTGGTTGTTAGAAAAACAAAAAATAAACAAAGAAAATAAAATGAAATGAAACAAATAAAAAACGGGTAGGAATGCAAACTCCAACAACCAATATATGCCAAACCACTTTTATATTTCCCAGTGGTCAAGATTGTATAACACCTAAGACATGTGAGCTCCAATTTAATCAAACAATCCCTCTTAGGGAGTTCTATCTAGTCCACACTATATGCTAAGTATCTTGAAGAACAAATTATAAGAACACTTTCCCATTGAATGAAGGTGGCAAGGGATCTCGGTAGATGCTAGACAAGAGGGAAGAGGTAAGCTATAAGGGAGCTCAAGCACAATTCCAGTAGCATTACCTTGCTCTGATTTCTCTCTTTAATAAGCATGCCCATGGATTCATTTTATAGGCCAAGAGGTGGGCAAGAAATAACTAGATCCCAATGTGAACTCCTTGATCTAATGATTTAGCTCCAAGATACACAAAGGGGGGCATTTAAGGAACCCAACTATGTGAGAATCCAAATTCGAATTTATGGAGGTAATGGAGCTTCCACGAGTCTTTAATGCATCATTGGTGGTTGATATTCTGCCATTTTTTTCAATCACACGGTTGTTGAAGGAATATCTGCACTGGCTATGTGGTCATAGTTCTGATAACATGCATAGTAGTGCATATTAATAGATATGTGGTCGTGCAATTGTAGTTTTTTACTATTTTGGGGAATTTATGGACTCATGTTGCTTCTTGGATCTTATGAGGATGTCTTTAGTGGGTTGTATGCTATATGTTGATGACACTTTATCGTGTAAATTGAAAAAATGTCACATGTGTGTGAGATTTGAGCATTAACAGATGCCCCCTGATGTATGAGGTTTAGAAGGTACTATAAAGCCGATAATGCATAATTTTTTCTCTTATGTTCTCTATGTTTTTCTTGAATGTGTATGAAACATAGGTGGATAAATGGGAACTCCCACGGCGGAATATTGTTGGTGTAGTTGGCACAAAGAATAGTGTTTTATTAAAACAAGGTGGGCATAACTTGTGCACACAAACTCTAGTTGAGATGATTTTCACATCATTGGAAATATTTTTATGTGTAGAACACCATCACAAGTTTGGGAACTAATATCACAAAATTTTGACGAAAAAATGGTCAGTAAAGACGTCAAATAAATTCTAGATGTTTTGTAGCTAAAATAACCAAAGCAGGACCTACCCCTAAAATACAACATACAAGCCAATATATCTATTGTTTCTACCTAAGAAGTACCAACATAGATGGAAAACAATATAATGATCCATTTTGGATCATATATACATGATATCTAAGAGTGGGTAGTGTGTTAGCCTCTATAGACATCCCAACTAATGATTGTTGTTCCAAATTTGAATATTATTTAAGAACATACTTTGTAGGGAATTAGCACTTAAGGAACAAGGGTAAGAAGAGTGGATTGTTAGTGATATTCAAGGATGCACAATTTATCTCAAATAATTGAGGACATGTACTCAAATGAGTTGTTTGAACACAAGATAGATTTGGCCATAAGATTACTACAATCTGACTTCACATATGGCTATTTCTAAAAGCCCATGTAGCTCCTTGAGGAAGGGACATGATAGGAACCATATTTTTATGTAGTTTAATTGTCCTATATTATGCACCATTCCTTACAAATGGCATTGTAACTTGAATCCTATGGCTGATTAGGGGTTATGAAGGAATAAAGTAACCATATAATAATTTTGTCCCTTATTTTCAATTTGAGATTTTATATAGAAAAGTGAATATAAAAGAGATTGACGAAGAGATAACATAATCATACCTTGTTAACACACTTAGAAATATCATACACTACATTGGTCTAAAAGTTTAGGGTGGGTATGCTCTTAATACTACCAAAATCACATCGGTGATTAGACTCTCCATGGCACCCATGACTACATGTTGGCACATACAAATAAGGCATGCATTAGAGGATGATAGTGAAATAGATAAGGCTGGGGCATATATATGAACCCCTTGATCCCCCTTCATTCAACCTCATAAGAGATAATGGAGAAATTCATATTTTCCATGTTTTTATGTTTATCTTGAGTAATTCTTCATCCTGCATTGTTGAAATGCTAGATTATTCACCTTTAATAGATGGTAGGATCCCAGGATGCAAGCATGCAACTAAATATGCAAGGTTTGAAGGTGTAAATATAGAGATCAATAAAAATTTGGGCTCTAGGATAGGGAATTTTCCTATGGAAAAAATAGGAACTATGCTTCCAAAATGAAAGATTAAAGAATTTGAAATAGGCATGCAGTCTTGCAAAATCATAAAGACAAATGTAATTTGATTTTGGGTATTCTACCCAACATGGTCATTTTGATTAGTGGAAAACTCATTCTTCATTTCAACATTAATGTTTCCATCGTGAGTGTGGGTGAGAGCTTAGGCATTTCCATTATTTGTAGACTACATTCAAACTTTTGTCCCAACAACCACCCTTGCCAGAATTTCAAATTGTTTTGTTTTTGTAAGGAAAACATCCAACTTCAGAGGGGAGATCTTATGTCTAGCTCATGACCACTTGAGAGAACCTAAAAATTTTAATACTCCATTAAATATTTTGGATCGATATCTTTTTTGGTGGAGTTCCATAGTGGACTTGGGCTGTGGAACCAAAGAAAGAGATTGGTTTTCATAGCAATGTGGCATCATATTCCTATAATTGTCATATTAATAAATTAAAGTATCTTAATAATAAATGTAGTCATTTAATTGTGTAGAAAATTCCATCGAGAGTGATACCAAAAGTTATATTTTCTATTGATATAGATTTTTTATCAAATTTTTGACAATATGGTTCAATTCAAAATTGGGGAAAATGCCTAAAATAATTTTTCTACCATGCATGGATTTTGGATTATGATATAACTCCATTGATAATTGAATTTTTTTCCAAATGCTTATCAGATTTGTGGCCCAAAAGAGGTTCGATTTCCTATATGACTAGCTTACTCCAATAATAAAATGCATGCCATTGATGTATAGCCATTCTATAAACTTATTCAATTGACTTAGGAAGATTGGTTTGATGGAAGATATGTATCAAATGTTTGTGATATTAACAAATGAAATTCAAATATTAGTATGGTTTTATGAATCTGTGTGATTTTGGCAAATCATTTTAGTAACTTGTGTCACATAAATGTTTCATTGTAAAGATAATTTTAGTGACTTGTGCCACATAAATGTTTCATTGTAAAGATAATTTTAGTGAATTGTGCCACCTAAATGTTTCATTGTAAAGATAATTTTAGTGAATTGTGCCATCTAAATGTTTCATACTCGTGCCACATAAATGTTTCATTGTAAAGATAATTTTAGTGAATTGTGCCACCTAAATGCTTCATTGTAAAGATAATTTTAGTGAATTGTGCCATCTAAATGTTTCATTGTAAATATTTTTATGTGGCTTGTGTTACATAAATGTTTCATTGTAATATTTCATGTTGGTAACCACCATGTGCTTATGTTTTTATGTTTTTTTTAATCTATCTGTAATTTTGGCAAATAATTTTAATAACTTGTGCCACATAAATGTTTGATTGTAAAGATAAATTTAGTGATTTGTGCCACACAAATGTTTCATTGTAAAGATTTTTCAGTGGCTTATGCCATCCAAATGTTTCATTGTAATTTTTCATGTTGGACAGCACCACGTGCTTATGTTACCAGAAAACATATTTCTAATCATATTTCACCTCCTTATTTATTTGCTTGTGTTGACCAACAACATGAAGTTAGTCATACGCTACCAACAAAATGTTTGATTGTAAAGATAATTTTAGTATATTGTGCCACATTAATGTTTCATTGTAAAGATTTTTAGTGGCTTGTGCCATTGAAATGTTTCATTGTAATTTTTCATATTGGACAACACCACTACGGTCTTATTTATTTGCTTCTGTTGACCAACAACATGCATTCAGTCATACTCTACCAACAAAATGAGTTTTTAGAAAGGCTGCAAGGTTGAAATGGATCCTTTCTCTATCATATTTTATAAGTAACTTCTTGCCTTCCACTTCTTCACTGGTTTAACTTAGCAGAAACATTGTCAATTGTCAGAGTGTACTCTCACAGTGCAGGACTTATTTACAAGACTTTCAGATAAGTTGTTCTGCTTCATTTTTCACCATTACCTGATTTGCTTTGTTGTGCAATCGTTCAAAGTTGAACACATTTTCGTCCCATATGTAACCAACACGTATCATGTGCGCTGTCTTATGCAGAATATTTGCCCTATATTTGTATGCTTGTTGCTTTTAATAAACCAGCGGATTTGGTCGTTGCCTGTCCGAAATTGTAACGAGGAGACTGACATGACTGGTTTTTGTTTTGTGTCGAAAATTGTAACGAGGAGAATGAGATGACTGGTTTTTGTTTTGCTATAGATCCAATACCGCCATGCCTAACTTACCCACTTGCTAATCTGCGAATGATGAAGGTAGATCTGCAAGACTACAGCGAGTGGGAAATCCCTGTTTCGGACTTTCAAAAGGAAATCGGTGTTTTGAAATGCTTGCTCAGAACGACCCTGCTCTTGAGACCGTGGAAATCCAGGTGGGCGGTCCTCTTATTTGATGTGCAGAATCCATGTGCATGCTTGTCTGGGACAATATGCATTGGAATCCCTGTGAATGCTTGTGTGGGACGATATCCATTGGAATCCATTAACTTATTTTTTGTGCATGCTCGTTCCTTATTTTCTGTGCATGCTTGTTGCTTTTGGGATGATATCCATTGGATGAATAGGAACTACGCTTCCAAAATGAAGGCATGCAATATCATAAAGATAAATAGGAACGACGCTTCCAAAATGAAGGCATGCAATATCATAAAGATAAATGCAATTTGATTTTGGGTATTATACCCAACATGGTCATTTTGGTGGGTGGAAAACTCATTCTTCATTTTAACATTAATTTTTTCATAGTGAGTGTAGGTGAGAGCTGAGGCATTTCCATTCTTTGTGTGCTACATTCAAACTTTTGTCTCAACAACTATCCTTGCCAGAAGTTGAAATTGTTTTGCTTTTGTAAGGAAAACATCCAACTTTAGAGGGGAGATCTTATGTCTAGACCATGACCACTTGAGAGAACCAAAAATTTTAATACTCCAATAAATATTTTGGATCGATATCTTTTTTGGTAGAGTTTCATAGTGGACTTGGGTTCTCGAACCAAAGAAAGATATTGGTTTTCACATCAATGTGGCATCATATTCCTATAATTTTTATATTAATAAATTAAAGTATCTTAATAATAAATGGAGTCATTTAATTTTGTAGAAAATTCTATCTATAGTGATACCAAAAGTTATATTTTCTATTGATATAAAACTTTTATCAAATTTTTGACAGTCTGGTTCAATTCCAAATGCTTATGAAATTTGTGGCTCAAAAGAGGATGGATTTTCTATATGACTAGCTTACTCCAATAATAAAATGCATGCCATTGATGTATAGTCATTGTATAAACTTATTCAATTGACTTAAGAAGATTGGTTCGATGGAAGAGATGTATCAAATGTTTGTGATATTAACAAATGAAATAAATAAATGAAATTCAAATATTAGTGTGGTTTTATGAATCTCTATGTGATTTTGGCAAATAATTTTAGTAACTTGTGTCACATAAATGTTTCATTGTAAAGATAATTTTAGTGACTTTTGCCACATAAATGTTTCATTGGAAAGATAATTTTAGTGAATTGTGCCACCTAAATGTTTCATTGTTTCATTGCAAAGATAATTTTAGTGAATTGTGCCACCTAAATGCTTCATTGTTTAATTATAAAGATAATTTTAGTGAATTGTGTCATCTAAATATTTCATTGTAAAGAAAATGTTTCATTGTAAATATTTTCCAGTGGCTTGTTTTAAAGAAATGTTTCATTATAATCTTTCATGTTGGACAACACCATGTGCTTATGTTTTTATGTTTCTTTGAATCTATCTGTAATTTTGGCAAATAATTTTAATAACTTGTGCCACATAAATGTTTGATTGTAAAGATAAAATTTTAGTGAATCATGCCACATAAATGTTTGATTGTAAAGATTTTTCAATGGCCATCAAAATGTTTCATTGTAATTTTTCATGTTGGACAACACCGCGTGCTTATGTTACCAGAAAACATATTTCACCGCCTTATATATTTGCTTGTGTTGACCAACAACATGAAGTTAGTCATATGCTACCAACAAAATGTTTGATTTTAAAGATAATTTTAGTGAATTGTGCCACATAAATGTTTCATTGTAAAGATTTTTAGTGGCTCGTGCCATTGAAATGTTTCATTGTAATCTTTCATGTTGGATAGCACCACGTGCTTATGTTACCGGAAAACATATATTTAATAATATTTCACTGTCTTATTTATTTGTTTGTGTTGACCAACAACATGCAGTCAGTCATACACTACCAACAAAATGAGTTTTTAGAAAGGATGCAAGGTTGAAATGGATTCTTTCTCTATCATATTTTACAAGTAGCTTCTTTCCTTCCACTTCTTCATCATGTCTGGTTTAACTTAGCAGAAGCATTGTCAATTGTCATAGTGTACTTTCACCATGCAGGACTTAATCACAAGGATTTCAGATGAGTTGCTCTGCTTCATCTTGTCTAAGCTTAAAATGAAAGAGGCGGTAAGATGCTCTATTCTCTCCACAAGATGGAGATTTCTATACAACCAAATTTCCCAACTCACGCTCTCTTTGTCTCTCCTTTTGGATGATAATTATGATTATGAAAAGGTCGATTTGCTCTTAATGGAAGCTAACATGACATATGTTTGGTACCATAGTGGAAAAAATATAGGTTAACTTGTTGGGGGCATATAAGTTTGGGAACTAATATCACAAAATTTTGACCAAAAACTGGTTAGTAAAGGCCTCAAATAAATTATGGATGTTTTGGACCTGAAATCACCAAAGCGGGACCTACCCCTAAAATGCAACCTACAAGCCAATATATCTATTTTTTCTACCTAAAAAGTTCCAACAAAGGTGAAAAACAATATAATGATCCATTTTGGATCATATATACATGATTCTAAGAGTGGATAGTGCGTTAGCCTCTATAGACATCCCTAATAATGATTGTTGTTCCAAATTTAAATATTATTCAAAAACATACTTTGTAGGGAATTATCACTTAAGGAACAAGGGTAAGCAGAGTGGATTGTTAGTGATATTCAAGGATGCACAATTTATCTCAAATAATTGAGGACATGTACTCAAAAGAGTTGTTTGCACAGAAGATAGGTTTGGCCTTAAAATTATTACAATTTGACTTGATGGATCGCTATTTCTAGAAACCGGTGTAGCTCCTTGAGGTAGGGACATGCTAGGAACTATATTTTTATGTATTTTAATTGTACTATATTATGCGACATTCCTTACACATGGCATGGTAAATTGAATCATATGGCTAATTGAGGGATTATGAAGGAATAAAGTTCCCAGGTAATATTGTTGTCCCCTATTTTCAATATGATATTCTTATATAGAAAAGTGAATGCAAAAGATATTGACAAAGAGATAACACAATTATACCTTGTTAACACACTTAGAAATATCATACACGACATTGGTCTAAAAATTTAGGATGGCTATGCTCTTAATACTACAAAAATCACATTGGTGATGAGATTCCCCATGGCACCAATGACTACATGTTGGCACATACAAATAAGGAATGAATTAGAAGATGATAATGAAATAGATAAGGTTGGGCCATAGATATGAACCCCTTGATCCCCCTTCATTCAACCTCTTAAGAGATAATGGAGAAATTCAACTTTTCCATGTTTTTATGTTTATCGCGACTAATTCTTGATCTTGCATTGCTGAAATGCTAGATTATTCACCTTTAATAGATGGTAGGATCCCAAGATGTAAGCATGCAACTAAAGATGCAAGGTTTGAAGGTGTAAACATAGAGATCAATAAAAATTTGGGCTCTAGGATAGGGAATTTTCCTATGGAACAAATAGGAACTATGCTTCCAAAATGAAAGATTAAAGAATTTGAACAAAGCATGAAGGCATGCAATATCATAGAGACAAATGTAATTTGATTTTGGGTATTCTACCCAACATGGTCATTTTGATTAGTGGAAAACTCATTCTTCATTTCAACATTAATGTTTTCATAGTGAGTGTAGGTGAGAGCTTAGGCATTTCCATTCTTTGTGCACTACATTCAAATTTTTGTCCTAACAACCACCCTTGCCAGAATTTGAAATTGTTTTTTTTGTAAGGAAAACATCCAACTTTAGAGGGGAAATCTTATGTCTAGCTCATGACCACTTGAGAGATCCTAGAAAATTTAATACTCCAATAATCATTTTGGATCGATGTCATTTTTGGTGGAGTTCCATAGTTGACTTGGGTTGTGGAACCAAAGAAAGATATTGGTTTTCACAGCAATGTGGCATCATATTCCTATAATTGTCATATCAATAAATTAAAGTATCTTAATAATAAATGGAGTCATTTAATTTTGTAGAAAATTCTATCTTTAGTGATACCAAAAGTTAAATTTTTTATTGATATAAAACTTTTATCAAATTTTTGATACCAAAAGTTATATTTTATATTGATATAGAACATTTATCAAATATTTGACAATTTGGTTCAATTACACATGCTTATCAAATTTGGTTTCATGAATCTCTTAAAACAGGTGGACGATCCTCTTGAGGAATTGAGGCTTCCTGATGATGATGATGTTGTTCGCTATAGATCCAATACCGCCATTACAGGAGTCATGCTATAGATCCAACACCGCCATGCCTAACTTGGCCACTTCCTAATCTACGCATGGGAAATCCCTGTTTCGGATTTTCAAAAGGAAATCGGTGTTTTGAAATGCTTGCTCAGAACGCCCCTGCTCTTGAGACCGTGGAAATCCAAATACCAGGAGATGAAAAACAAGTGGGCGGTCCTTATCAATTTCTTGAGCTCCTACACATCCCAGGCACGTTTGTTACTGTTGTTATTTAATTGGGCTTACCATTATCTTATTTGTTGTGCATCGTTCAAAGTTGAACACATTTTCCTGTATGATACCAGGAGATGAAAATGAGGCGGGGAAAAGTTGTCAGAGGTTTTAATGAAACTGGCAACGGCGAGGGGAGCCTCAGCTCAACCAAAGATCCGTGTTAAGCTTATTTAGATGATTTGCACCCGGGCTCACCGGGTGCCGTCGAGAGGCTCGAGGGGAGGGTTGGAATTTGACGGGCAAAATGTCCGTCACAAGTCATTTTGCCCATCAAATATTGGTAAAATATTTTATAAACCGTTTTATCTGATGGGCAAACAAATAGCCTACACGTATTTTTGATGTTCGATCATTTTTTAAAACCCTCATAATTTTTTGTTTCTGTTTAGTTCTAATATAGGGATTGGCCTAACAAGATACTCTGTTACCAAAGAAACATCTCTTTCTGTTTCGAAAAGCATGACATTACGGGAAACAGGTTTTTTTACAGCCCTTTTTGTTTCCCGGTTCCAGAAACTGTTTCTGGTTAAATGCTGCATGTAGGTCGTTTTTCCCTCCGTTTCATTAATGATTAAGGTAGTTTCTCCTTCCCTTTTTTAGTTGGAAATTAATTTTTCTTCCGAGCTTTGAGTTGAATAGTCAATTACATTTTTACTTTTGATGGGCTTTGAATTGAATAGTCATTTTGACTCTCTTATTCTTCATGGGCTAGGTATTCCGTACAAGCCTCTTTGGATATTTAACCAATTAAACTCGAGTATATTTTGAATGATAGTTTAGTTTTATTTATTTGTCAATTCTTTTTAAAATTAAGTTAATATCAATTGAATTGAATTGAAGTACTTTTGAATGGTAATTTCATTTGATTTATGAGTCTACTTGTTTAATGGATTATTTTTAAATCGGATTTTTTTAAAATCAAACAAATATTGAATATTTGCTCGTCTTCCTATTTGAGTGTTTACTTGAAACTTTTAAATCACTAAATTAGAATATTGTTTTGGATATGACTTATGTATAAATATATGAATAAATATAAACCACTATACTTTATAGTAATTTATAGTAATTAGATTGGATGGCTTCTCAAATGTTATATTAACTTTTATGATTAAAAGTTATATATCCATATAAAAAGTATATATATATTGAAATATTTTAATATATATGGAGTTTGTTTCATTAATTAATTTATTTCTCTCAATCTAATATTAACATGTGTCTTATATTTTGAAAGTATAAATTTTTTCTTAACGTCTAAAAATTTAAGATAAAAAAAATTACACTTTGAGAAATTGGATCTAACCTAAATTTTTATTTAAAAAATAGTTTTACCATAAAATGAAGAATTTTTATATATTTAAATTACCATGTTAAATTATATAAATTTACAACATTCCATTTTTTAAAAATAAATTATATATATTAGAAATCTAAATAATTTTTTTTTTTTAAACTAAAAAACTACATATCAAAATTTATAAACAATTTGACTTCCTTAAATGATTTCTTACAATTGAGTTTCCATATACACAAATTCATACTTAATAATAGTTGATAAATTCAAAATAGTACATATCTACGAAAAACATCTTCTTAAATTTCTTTTGGAAAATGCCAAGGAAGGAGAGCATTCCTTCGGGACAAGGAAGGAGAGCATTCCTTCGGGACGGCTTGGTAATATTTAGCAAACATAGTGTTTTTTTATAAACCGCCTTCTCCTATGGCATATTATATTTATATTTATCAATTACACCTCACATAGCTTGTAAAATTGGGTATATTTCAAGCTGTAAAATTTGGTGTTTGTTATGTTGCACATTGTAAAATTTGGTGTTTGGTATATTATTCGCTCTAAAATTTGGTGTTTGGTATGTTGCACATTGTAAAAATTGGTGTTTGGTATATTATACCCTCTAAAATTTGGTATGTTGAATAGTGTAAAATTTGGTGTTTGGTATATGCACCCTTTAAAACGTGATATATTGCATAATGTTTGTGGGTGTCACTTTTAGTACTTTGTATTATAGTTTGTGTCACTCTTGTAGACAATTTTGTTAGATTTCCATTTTTCAAATTATAGGATAAAAAATACAATAAATGTTTTCATGACTATTTTTTTAATTAGTAGTTAAATTATTTAATATTTTTTTATTAATGAAAAAATTTCGAACTTCATGGTTGAAGGGTAACTTTTTAAACTAAACGATGTGACGTGGAAGATACAAGTTCAAAACGTAAAAAAAAATTTAATTTGAAGGCAAAGATGAAATGAAATTCCAACCCTGCTCGAGAGGCTCTCAAGCCGTTAAAAAACATGCTCCGTCTCCATCTCTCCGACCGTCATCAGACCGTCACAAGAAATCTGCCGAACACTAACATGCGGACCCCACACTGTCCAGAAACTGAAAAATCTTGAGTTATTGAATTTTGAAATTTAAAATGCTGGCGTTCCACAAATTTGAAACATCAGACAAATGCTGGCAGTGTGTAATGTAGATAAGCAGACGGGAGGTGAGAGTTCAAGGAAAGTTACAGAACAGAGGCACGTTCAGGTCGACTGGAAAGAAACCCTGATGGCTCATATCACTAAGGCTCTGTCCAAATGATATAAGAGTCAATGGAATGCTGCTTTATGAACTCTCTCATGCAATTGTCAAACTCAATTTGCAATGCAGAAGTAATTTGACTGGACTGGCATTTCGTTGGAATTGGGGGGGTAGACGTGTTTTCAGCAGAGAGATTTCTAGAGATAATAGTTAAATCATGCAGCATAATCTTGAGATCCATATTCCGAAGCCTCTTAGTTACTTTTTATAAGAGGGAATTCCTAACTACGAAAGCTTACAAATTACATATATGTCAAATGTTTTTCCCTGAGATCCATATTCCGAAGCCTCTTAGCTACTTTTTTAGAGGGACTTCCTAACTAGGAAAGTATACAAATTACATATATGTCAAATGTTTTTCCGGGTAAGAAAGAATTTTTATAATAATTTAGAGTCATTTAACCTGAAATTCTGCATATTATTTGCAATGTATATTTCACTGGCTAAATGCCTTAATTGCTCTCACTATGGTGATGGATGCTAACCTTCCAACCAGATTTTCCAACCCAACAAGTCTATCCATCCCATGTTTTTGTTTTTTGTGTATAGTTTCTCGGTGTTTATTGTGAATGATGATATGTGTGTGCACACATGACTCTTGCTGTAATAAAATGATTACTTTTGCTTCTGTGGTAAAGATTTTAATTTTTGGGGCAGCGGGATGACTAGTTATTTCTTTGCTTCATAGGGATTAGCGAGAGATGCTGCAATAAAATGATTACTTTTGCTTCTGTTGTAAAGATTTTAATTTTGGGGGCAGCGGGATGACCAGTGATTTCTTTGCTTCGTAGGGATTAGCGAGAGATGCAAAGGTAGATGATGCAGGAGCATCTGCTACCAAAGGCATGTGTCAATGTCTAGTCAAACCTAAAGGTCTTGACATCAGGCCAAGAGGGCTCATTGTAAATTCTATGTACTAAATACTCTAATTTCCTAATAAAGAGTTGATAGGGATGTACCTAGGTTAGTGGAAATTTGATAAGAAATTGATGAAGGCATTAAGCCATGTAACTAAAACCTGAAATAAATGGATGACTCGAAGGAGATAGTCGTTGTTTTCAGTTAGGAGTTAGATGAGTCATAGGTGTGGTAATCATGGTTTTCTAAAAATAGAGTTAGTTGTTGAATTGTAGGGGTCAGTCGAAGAGCTCGAAAAATGCTCTCTTGGAATGGAATCAAGAGTTTCGAGAAAGAAAAGGAGAAGAGGGTAACTCTCTCGAGGGAGGTAGAGTAGCTTAGGGTTTGAAATGGCATGTATAGATTTCTATTGAAAAATAAAATATTCATCTGACTATGTGCGTTTTTGTCTCTTTTACAATCTGAATGCAATGCGAGGATTGAGAAAAATGATGAATATAGTTTTAGTTGTGTACTTGATTAACTAGTATATGCAGACCTGATAAGATAAAACTGGACAGAATAATTGTATGATTCTAGTTAGTGAGACTGGGTAGAACCAGAGCGGTTCTAGTCTTTGTTGAAGTCTGTTTATGATTTGGAAAGATACTCTATGAGCAAAGATCGAATGGAAATAGTCTTATGCAGGCCGAGACGAGGACAGAGCACGGGATCTAAATTTAGAAGTTTGTTGATGTTGTGTTATTGTCTTATATACAGGGTCGTCTAAAGGTGTCCTGGTGTGTAGAGTAGATTGACCATCATACTGACGAGATGTGAGCTCGAGGATTGCAAACGAGTTTGTGTATGGAGTATCTCTTGCATAGAGAGATTGCAGAGATAGAAATCGAGGTTCTTGCTTGAGTGCTTCCATCGATACCAGGTCGATTTTCGATGGACGAGAAGTAAGATCTGAAATTGTGAGAAGGCAATGAGTGCTGGTTCGGAAATCTATAGTTGCCTAAGCGTTTCTAGAAGTCCTAGAACTTGGAGGTAACCCTCAGAGAGAAGAAGAATGGCGTATGGTTGGTCGTAGTTGTTGATATACAGTTGGGTAATAGAGTAGAGGTGCCCGGAGATCAATTAATAAAGGAGTGCAGAGTAAATGAGAGTATTGAGTTTAAAACTGTGCAGAGGAATTTGTTTCAAGATGGACGATAGCTGTGCAATGTGAGCATGATCGAACGATGGAGAAATGGTCGTTTGTTGGCAGAGATTAGTCAAAGAGATGACATGGCGATTAAGAGCTGATTTGTTGGTCAAACAATGATGTGGAAGGTCATGCGAGAGACATTTCTTTGGTAAGTGCAATGAGTTTTGGATATGAACGTTGGATCACAATACCGTGGTTTGGTAGGAGCAAGCACCAAGGAACTCGAAGGTAAGTGCTTAATTTATATTGCAAAAGCTGTGGTTATATTACATAGAGTGCATGGAAAAGTGTTAAGAGTTTAAGCTCTTCGAGGCTTGAGTGTTAAGTGCAAAGGAAGGGTAAGTGCATAAGTTATATGCGATAGGCTCTAAGCCTTGGAGCCAAGTGGAGGCACAATTCATGTGTCGAGTGACCTATGGATTTGTACTATGGGTCATTTGAACCTGTGTATGAGTTTGAGAAGCTGATAGCTTTGAGGAGATAGGTGTATGAAGTGATATGCTTGAAATATGCTCTTAATCCTTTGAAGATAGGCATATTGTTGAGGGTGACTACAGAAAGCTAAACTTAGGAAGAGAGCCAACAATGGGATAAAGGGCTATTGAAGGACTTAGTGAGCTTGAGGGGTGTCTTAAGAAGGGAGTACACACTATAGAGGAATAAAGTGTTATTGGTCCTCGATATATGGGCAGGTCTAGCTTAGGCCTGCTATCACTTGGTATCAGAGTGGGAAACAAGAAAGTACTTTTGGTGAAGGAAAGAAGACAGACCAGTAGTAGTCTATAAAGAAGATGAGCTTTGCATGCAAGAATAGAAGAGGCTTGTAGCCTGAGCAGTGAGGTCTCTGACAGAGATATGTACTTTGGGAGGAGTAACTACATGCAAGAAGTAGCAGCAGAGAAACATCTTAGCAAGAAGATCATAGTCTTTAAGGACAGTGATGAAGGAAGCCAATGAGGGTTTCTAGGAGGAAGGAATGTGGCCAGAACCTAGTATTTCAATTGTGATTTGAATTACAAGAGGATAGTTGTGTTCTCATAATAGATGAGTTGTGAGTGTGAGCCTAGAAGGAGCATAGGGAATGCTCAAGGAGGGTTCTAGAAAGAGGACCAATACTTTCCAAAATACCAAGCACAGAGGAGGTTTGGTGAGGTAAGCTGTAGTAGGATGAACTATTACTGCAGAGGCTAGTGCAACTCATAGAAGAGTGAAAGAAACTCAAGAAGGTGACTATTAAGAGTCATAGCAGAGGTTCAGAAGGCAGCCACGAAGTGAGGGGAGAAGATGCCAAGCCAAATGGCATATGGAGAAAGATGACTGATGAAGAATATGAGAGGGAGAATGCTAAGATAGAAGTCCATATGAAGTCATGATGGAGCTGTTACAGAAGGGGAAGGAAGGCCAAAGGTATCCTTATGAGAAGAAAGATGAAGTGGCATAGGCTACAGAAGAAGCAAGAGAAATTGATGAATGCTCAATGGGAGGATGAGATACTCAATACAAGTGAGTGTTTGGGAGAAGACTTGAAGGATGAATCTTAAAGTGAGGCCAAGAGGTCTCAATGTTTTAAAACTGAGGTTTTGTGTATGTTTGCAGGTGAAACATGTGAAGAAAGACAATTTGTTGATGTTGTCATAAAAGAGGAAAGATAAGGACAGAATCTTAACTCTGTCCAGGAAGATGATGGGATAGCTGAATCTCATTCAAATGCTCATACATAGTTAAGATTAAGTGGTTCTTTCAGCATACAACAAGAGCTGGAAGAAAGGGCAGTTTGGCACTTGATGATGACCATAAGCCGACAAAAGTAGAGGAAGATACAATGCTTTAAGAAGTTGATAAAGAGATTTTATTGTTGGAAAACTTGCTGAAGGAATCTGAGTCAAATCATGAATGGAAACCTCAAGTAAATAAGCTATGTTTCAATAGTTTTGATGAAGGGATGAAGTACTTTGAGGAGTGCATAGGCAAAGATGAAAGTGTGAAAGATTCAGTCAGTCTAGATAGACATATGGAATTGTTGTCAAGTAGTAACAAAGGCAAAGATGAGTTGTTGCAGGATAAGGGATTTGCAAAATCCTTATTTAGTGAGGGAAGCATCTCCCATGGAAGTGAGACAGTTATGTCTCATATGAGGGAAATTGTTCTTGATGAGGACAAGGAGAAATTGGTTTATCTAAGTGGCCAAAAGAAGACTGAACTAACTGTTAGACTCAGTCAAGGTGTTGAAGGGAAATCACAGAGGGTTATCAAGGAAGAGGAAAAGAGATATGATGAAGTTAGTAAACAGCATAGAGCTGATGCACTTGAGAGAAATCAGGAAGAAAATAAATGGTTGACATGTTTGCTGGAACGATTTGAGCAAGAGGAAGTAATTGTAGACATTGTTGAGAGAATGTCTCAAGCTTTGGTTGCAACGAGAGCAGATATTAGTTTACATATTTATGTTATGTTAATTACTATACAAAGAAGTATGAATGATTATGTTGTTGTAGTCAGGGAATTGAAAGATAAATTACTCTTTGAAAGTAAATTTGAAGATGAAGCAAAGCAATTAGATATTGTAGAGGGAGATGCTTACAAAAGCATAAAGGAAGTATGGGTGGAAACAATATCTGGAACAATGTTTACAACAATATCAAGAGTAGTGACAAGAGAAATATCCAGAGCAATGTCTGGGGTAGTGTTTGAAGAAATTTTGAAAGTGGAAACAGAATTTGAAGCAAGAGAGGCCGACGATAATGAGCAACAAACTAAAGTATGGGATCCAGGGAAGATGAAGATTGAGGGCACATGATCAGGTGATCATGTCTTCTTTCTACTTTGGGAGTCTGATGTAGGAGCATATGCTACCAAAGGCATGTGTCAATTTCTAGTCAGACCTAAAGGTCTTGACATCAGGCCAAGAGGGCTCATTGTAAATTCTATGTACTAAATACTCTAATTTCCTAGTAAAGAGTTGATAGGGATGTACCTAGGTTAGTGGAAATTTGGTAAGCAATTGATGAAGGAATTAAGCCATGTAACTAAACCCGGAAATAAAGGGATGACTCGAAGGAGATAGTTGTTGTTTTCAGTCAGTAGTTAGATGAGTCATAGGTGAAGTAATCATGGTTTTCTAAAAATTGAGTTAGTTGTTGAATTGTAGGGGTTAGTCGAAGAGATGGAAAAACGCTCTCTTGGAATGGAATCAAGAGTTCCGAGAAATAAAAGGAGAAGAGGGTAACTCTCTCGAGGGAGGAAGAGTAGCTTAGGGTTTGAAATGACATGTATAGATTTCTATTGAAAAAAAAATATTCATCAGACTGTGTGCATTTTTGTCTCTTTTACAATCTGAATGCAATGTGAGGATTGAGCAAACTAATGAATATAGTTTCAGTTGTGTAGTTGATTAACTAATATATGCAGAACTGATAAGATAAAACTGGACAGAATCATTGTATGATTCCATTTAGTGAGACTGGGTAGAACCAGAGCAGTTCCGGTCTTTGTTGAAGTCTGTTTATGATTTGGAAAGATACTCTATGAACAAAGATCGAATGGAAATAGTCTTATGCAGGCCGAGATGAGGACAGAGCACGGGATCTGAATTTAGAAGTTTGTTGATGTTGTATTATTGTCTTGTATGCAGGGTCGTCTAAAGGTGTCCTGGTGTGCAGAGTAGATTGACCATCATACTAACGAGATGTGAGCTCGAGGATTGCAAACGAGTTTGTGTATGGAGTATCTCTTGCATAGAGAAATTGCAGAGATAGAAATCGAGATTCTTGCTTGAGTGCTTCCATCGATACCAGGTCGATTTTGGATGGACGAGAAGTAAGATATGAAACTTTGGGAAGGCAATGACTGTTGGTTCGGAAATCTATAGTTGGCTAAGCATTTCCAGAAGCCCTAGAACTTGGAGGTAACCCTCAGAGAGAAGAAGAATGGCATATGGTTGCTCGTAGTTGTTGATATACAGTTGGGTAATAGAGCAGAGGTGCCCAGAGATCAATTAATAAAGGAGTGTAGAGTAAATGAGAGTATTGAGTTTAAAACTATGTAGAGGAAGTCATTTCAAGATGGACGATAGCTGTGCAATAAGAGCATGATCGAACGATGGAGAAATGGTCGTTTGTTGATAGAGATTAGTCAAAGAGATGACACGGAAATTAAGAGCTGGTCTGTTGGTCAAACACTAATGTGGAAGGTCGTGCGAGAGACATTTCTTTGGTAGGTGCGATGAGTTTTGGATATGAACGCTGGATCACAACACCGTGGTTTGGTAGGAGTAATCACCAAGGAACTCGAAGGTAAGTGCTTTATTTATATTGCAAAAGATGTGGTTATATTACATAGAGTGCATGGACAAGTGTTAAGAGTTTAAGCTTTTGGAGGCTTGAGTGTTAAGTGCAAAGGAGGGGTAAGTGCATAAGTTATATGCGATAGGCTCTAAGCCATGGAGCCAAGTGGAGACACAAGTCATGTGTCGAGTGATTTATGGATTTGTACCATGGGTCATGTGAACCTGTGTATGGGATTGAGAAGCTGATAGCCTTGAGGAGATAGGTGTATGAAGTGATATGCTTGAAATAGGCTCTTAAGCCTTTAAAGATAGGCATATTGCTGAGGGTAGCTAGAAAAAGCTAAACTTAGGAAGAGAGCCAGCAATGGGATAAAGGGCTATTGAAGGGATTAATGAGCTTGAGGAGTGTGTTTAGAAGGGAGTACACACTACAGAGGAATAGAGTGTTATTGGTCCTCGATATATGGGCAGGTCTAGCTTAGGCCTGCCATCAGTAGACATGCAGGGATATGAAGGGAGGTAAATCCCTGTTTGTGGCTGCTTGCTGCAGAGCATTCCTATTATGGAAACAATGGAAATCCAAATACATGAAGGATTGTAATAAGTAAATATCAAGATCGTAAATAGTTTTGGGAGAGCATAGATTACAATAAATATTATAAATTAAGAGATAGTATTAGAGAACATAAGATTATCAAGTTATAAGATATTTATATACAAGATATTTAAATTAAGTGGATTAGAGAACATAAGATCATGATATTTATACATAAGATGCATGATCGTAATAAGTAGATGCCTAGCTGGCTCCTCCCTTTATAAATTAAGTCAATTTTGCTTCAATTCTTTTTTTAAATTAAAAATGATATATATTCTTTATTTAGAGTCTATTTTCAAATTAAATCAATTTTGTTTCAATTTTTCTTTTAAATTAAAAATGCTATATATTCTATATTTGGAAAGATCAAAGTTCATATTCTCATAAGTGGATTTATTTTATTGTTATTATGATTAAACGTTTTTTAAATAAATATTGCTTTCCCACTTGATCAATTACAACTCCCATCCTTGTAAGTGTATTCATTTTATTTTTATTATGTTTTTTTTTATAGTATGGAAGTTTTGATAAATTTTATTATTTTTTATAAAATTTTAGCTTTTGGAAAATTATAATTATAAAAATAATTAAATTTAAAAAAGTAAAAATTGTAAATTTGTTATCATATTTTATATAAATATGATATACAAATATTTATGATATTAATAAATTTACATTAAAAATTAAAAATGTGAAGATAGAATGTTCTCCACTATATGTGTATTTAGTTTTATTTTGTATCATTTTCATTTATTAACTTATAATAATTTAAACTAAAAATAAATTAATATTTATTAATTAAAATAATTTTAATAATAATTATAAAAAATAAATGATTTTAATATCTATATATTTAATTTAATTTTTTATTTTTATAATTATAAATGTTATATGATCTTTTTATATTTTTAGATATTATATAATTTATTTTTTTAATGAATAAATCGATTTAGTACCTCAAAAATCTTCACTAAAATTATACAATTTCAATAACTATATTTACAATTTTATAAATTCTTTTATATTTATTATCAATCTCTATATAATTAAAAAATTAAAATCTTAACATCTTTAAATTTTTTTCTATCATCATCATAAATATATTTTCTAAATTATTATTTTCACATTTTTTTCAAATCTATAATATATATATATATATATATATATATATATATATATATATATATATAATCATGTCATGTGTCTCCACGGCTAGCATTGCTATATTGATAAATGGTATGCCTTCGTATTTTTTTCAGTGTTCAAGGGGAATCCGACAGGGATGTCCTTTATCCTCGTTATTATTTCTGTTGGTTATTGATGCCCTTAGCAGAATGCTTACCTTGGAAAAACAGGAGGGTTTAATCAAGGGTATTGAATTGAGTTTGGATTGTTTTATTTCACACCTAATATTTGTTGATGATGTGTTGTTGGCTGGTATGGCGACGGCTGCAGAATGGGGTGTTTTCAGGAATATTCTAAATTGTTTCTGTCATGTTTCTGGGATGAAAGTTAGCCTTACAAAGTCTAGCTTTTTTTATCATAATGTGGCTCCTGATGTTAGACAGGAAATTTCCAATTTTCTGCCTTATAGTTGTATCCCTTTAGAGGAGGGGTTCAAATACTTGGGCTTTTTCTTGAGACCCAACAATTATCATATCAAAGACTGGTGGTGGCTTGTGCGGAAATTTGAAGCTCGGGTCTCGCACTGGGCTTACAGATTGCTCTCTGTGGGTGGCAAACTTACTCTGATCAAAGCGGTTCTGCTGGGGATCTCGGTTTATTGGATGTCTCTCCTTGAAATTCCTGTTTTCAGCTTGAATGTTATCAAAAAATTGATTTTTAATTTTCTGTGGACTAGTGGTTTAGATAAGGCTTCTTTGGTTATGGCTGGTTGGGAATCAGTGTCTAGACCCGAAAGATTCGGTGGCTGGGGTGTTAGAGATTTAAAAACTTTTAGCATAGCTCTCAGAGCTAAAAGTCTTTGGCTTTGTCTCTTCAATCATAACCCGTGGTAAAAGATTACATTTGTGAAATATATTAATATGAATCTCTCTGAATGGATCAGAATGCACATGCCTATTGTTTCAGGTTGTTCTCCTTTATGGTGTGGACTTTTAAAAGTTTCTGTTTGGATCATGGGTGATTTGAGGTGGCAGGTGGGAAATGGTATTGATATCAGAGTTGGGAGAGATAATATTTTGGGCATGGATGGAACTGTTCATCTTTCCAACAGAATTTTGGATTATTTAAAAGTTTATGGGCTTACTTCTTTAAAAAGTATCAGGGGTGCAATTGGACAATCGTATTGGTTAAGTTCTTATGATTTGGGGTTTGTAGGCGAAGATGCAACCTCTTGGTATTCCTATGTACATGCTCTCGGCTCGACTGGTGTTACACTGTCTGACCAAAGTGATAAATTGGTTTGGATTGGTAATGAGAAATCTAGTGTAGTTACTGCAAAATCGGCATATGACAGAGTCATGCAGGACAAGTATATTTATCCACAGCACTGGTTGTACAAACAATTATGGAAGTGGAACATTGCTCTAAAGCATAAGTGTTTCTTATGGCATGCCTTACAGGGAACCTTAAAAACATGGGACAATCTATTAAAGCGAGGCTGGTGTGGCCCAAGTTGGTGTATCTTATGCAAGAAGGATCTTGAATCTATCAATCATCTTTTTGTTTTTTGTTCCTTTGGGAGAAAAGTATGGGATTTCTGTTGCACTAAGTTGGCTATCACTATGGTTTGGGATAATATTGGTTTTGGTGAATCTATGCTGAGTTGGTGTCGTTCATCTAGAGACACAGTACAGGTTCCTATCTTTATTTCTTGGGTCCTTTGGTTCTGTCGGAATAGGACTACCTTTCAAGATAATGTTCCGGATGTTAGGGCTTGTGGTCTTATTGTCCTAAATTTATTACAACACTATTCTGCTGCAAACAATTTGGTGGAGGTAAGAAGGCCCGGTCAGTTTTCTTTTATAGTGAATCAGCCTGTTCTTTTTTTTGATGGAGCTGCTCAGGATGGTTTTTGTGCTGCTAGAGGGGTAATTTATCTGAATCAGGATCATTACTATACGTTGCAACTTAATTGTGGCAAAGGTAGTAATATGAAAGCTGAGCTCTTAGCTCTATGGTGCATTCTGAAATGTGCCAATATATTTGGGCTGGTTAATATAAAAGTTTTTGGTGATTCGCTTGTTACGATCAAATGGGCTTCCAAAGATTTTGATCTTAACATTATTGCACTCTCACACTGGTGTAGGCGTGCAAGGGCAGAGATTGAGATGCAGGATCATATTTCATTTTCTCATTTCTATCGGGAACATAATGAGCAGGCTGATGGCTTATCAAAACTTGCATTGATGGGGACCGAAGGTATACTAGTCTGGGAAGAATGGATGGATTCCAGCTTGCTGGAATGTGGCGAAGTTTTTTTCTACTAGGATTATGTCGTCGATATAATGATGGCACAGTTTTTTTTGGTAATGATTTTTTATCTTATAGTTGTATAAGCTTATATGGGCTACCCATGGGATGATGATAGTTTTGATGGTTTGGGAACAATCTGTCTTGAATATTTTTGGCTATACTTTCTACAATGAAGGTGGAAATCTTTGTACTATTTGATTTTAAGAAATAGCAATAGTACATTTTTTTTCGGTTGAAAAAAAAAATATACAATCCATATCATGTATACCACATATGTATCATAGAAAAATAACTAATTAGGGACTAACTCACTTTGCAATACATGTATTCTAACAACAAATAATTATTATGTTAATTTTCAAATCATCATATAACATAATGTCTATCAAAACACTACTAAATTATTACTAAATAATATTCTACTATTTATATTATTATTATTATTATTATTATTTTTAATATCTAGTATTCATAGTGTTTTAATAAATTATTATTAAATAATTTTACAATAAATTATTATAAAATTATTTAAAAAAATAAATTTAATGATTAAATGTTAATATATCAACTTATTTAAATAATTTATAACATATATACATAGTTTTAATACAACTACATTAACTAGAGAATAACCATACTACATTAACTTTATTTATTACGAATTTCAAAATTACACAAAGTTTACCAATATATTGTTTTCAAATAATAAGGATGGATGATAATATATTTTTACCCAAGTAGTTGTGAGATGATATTAATCATAAATTTAATAATGAATCTATTTAATTATATATATTATATTTTTTCTGTTAATCTTTTTTATAATAAGAATAAGTACAAAGTTTTTGCTAAAAAAAAAGAATAAGTACAAAGTTTGTATTAAAATGTTAAGAAAAAAAAGGAAAAATTGACAATGTTAGTCATTGTAATAAGAGGAAAATGTTTGTTGTATAAAAGCCCCCTTCCCATAGCAAAATTTCTAACACTAGATAAACGAATATATTGTATTGGTAAGATAACAAAAAAGTAATCGGCGCGGCAGGTGCGGGTGGGATACTCTTTGATCCCGGAGGAAATAAAGTCGCAGCATTCTCTTGGGGCCTAGGCAGCAAGACAAATAATGAGGCAGAATGGCTAGCCCTTATTCTCTCATTAGATTTGGCCTCCTCCTTCAGAATTGACAATCTCAGAATTTATGGAGACTCTAGGCATGTTATTCAAATCACGAGAAAGGGCTCTACCCCTCAAGGTTCAAAAGCTTACAGATATATGCAACGAATAAAATCCAATGCTATCCTCCCAAAAATCTCTTTTTTTCATATCATTCGAGAGAATAACCGGCTTGCTGACTTAGAGGATAACAAAGGAACCTTATTAGAACTTGGGCACATGCAGGATCATAATGGTGCCATGGGATTTCACTTCATCCCCTAAGATAATGTCAAGGGAAATTTTTTTTATTACATGCTTAAAGCATGGATCCTTTGGACCCCCGAGGTTCCCCCCATCCCTCGTTCAAAGTGCGGTTACCTTCACTCCCCCCCGACCCCCATTGCTTCTGCCACACGCCATTCAGGCCCTCCACTCACTTGTCACATGGCCTCCTGCCATGTTGTCAGCTCCCACGAGCCGATATTAACTCCTCCCTACACTCCATTCTCTTCTTCCCCCGCGATGGCTTGTCCCCCTCATCTCTCCTTCTCTGTGCTAAGTCGGCTCTCCCTGTGCGAATTAGACTCCCCTCCATCCCCCCGACCTCCACTGCTGCCTCCGTTTAACCTTGGAATGATGCAAAGTATAATGGCGTCCATAGCTTCCCTGACCCGCACTGTGGTGGATATAAAACTCTCGGTTCACAGTACTTATGATGATGTCTGCACCAGTGTGAAGCAAAACGAGGAGATGGCCGCGGACTTGAATCACACAGTCTCTCAGCTTTCATGCCAGGATTTGAGGATTGATGATTTGGAGAAAAAATTGTTTGAGCTAATGGGAAGGTTGATATGCTGCAGGAAGATATGGCAGTGTTGACAGGGAAAACGCAGGGAAGTTATGTGCAGGAAACCCCCACGGTCAATCAAGAGATAAACGAGGAAATGGTGGATGCCGCTTCTGCCCAGTTCAAGAATTATGGCTAATTTCTTTTCTAGCTCAAGTTTCAAATTTTGTATATATTTTGCCAATGTATTTCTGCATACTCCTAAATAGTTAGTTTATTAGGGTTTATCCCAGTACCATTTTGAACAGCTTTAGAAAGATAAGGCTTAGAGCTTTTAAAGATATGTTGATAGAAACTACAATTACAGTCTTTCTAGAAATTTCCTCTTCTGTGAAAAACTCTATCATATGCATGTAATGAATAGCTGTGCACAAATTTTATAAATACAATCTTTCCCCTGTTTCTGTTAAAAAAAAGATAACAAAAAAGTAATATATAACATAAACAAAAAAGGATAGAACCAATGTAAAGCCGTCAAAAGAAAAAATCAACCATATTTTCTTAAGGAGCCCATGTCAATGAGTTCTTTTGTGGGATTATGAATTGAACCTTCCTCTAGAACCCTCCGTGTTGCAGTGGAGCATTCTTAACAATGGTTTTTCAAATCCAAATTGAGCCATTTGTCCACATCTTCCAACAACTTGTCTATATGACCACCTTGCACTCTGACATATTCCTCCACTTCATCTATTTTGGTATCCAAAAGAGAAATGTGATACAAAATTTGACACATGGATTCAACCACTCCATCTCAATGAGTCTACGAAATCCTTCGCATAGCCTTAACGTCCATGAGTTCAACATGTACTATGCAAAATTCTTCCTTCTAGGATGACATTGTCTGGAGGGGTCACTCTATGAACCTATGTCATAGCATGTATGATCATAGGATATTAAAGAATACCCCTAATTTCACTAGATATTAAAGAATGAGTCCAAAAATACTTATGATGAACCCCCCTCCCAAGACACCTTTCCAATTAAAAAAAACTTATTTTAAATAGATATTACATGTATAATTTTTTTCCATTAAATTTTTGATACCCATGTTTATCTTTACCCTTATTATGGAGACATGACACAAATATTACAACCTCTAGAAACCTTATAAGGTGAAAATGAAATCTTAGTGAAATAAAATATTTTAAGATGGGGAACTACCTTCTAGTTGACTTCATTTATAGTGGTTCCAATCAAATTCACACCACATTCATGTTAATTTTGAGCATCAATTCAATATGATCTAGGATCTTAACTGAGAGAATAACATGTACAACATATCAATCACAATAAGCAATCACAAGAGACAATAGACACACAGAGTTTTCTTGGGGAAAACCATAAAGGTTAAAAACCCCAATAACTTCCTCAGAGATAGATAGAGCAATGATACAAAACCCAAGCATAAGAGATAGTCTCCTAGAAGCAGCTTCTCCTCCTCCACTAGTGCGCCACTCTCCAATGAGTGTGTATGTGAGAAGTGAATGATCAAATAGAGTGCCTCCCACACTCTATTTATACTTTACTTGACCTGTCTAATAACCTTTCATAGGTCGGCCTCAACTTACTCACTTAACATAATGCTGACAGGGCTGACCCCCAATAGGGTGGTCTAATAACCCTTTAACCCACATGACTTATACAGGGCCGACCCCATCAAGGTGGTCTAATAACCCATCAAGTATATCTTACGACACTTACAATATAAATGACGACACTTCCGTATATAGGAATAATACCATCTCTATAGGAGTACAATATACATATGTGAAATACATTCCGAAGTTACAAATACATCAACACTCCCTCTTAACTAGGAAGGTATTTCTCGACACAGATCTGCTAGCACAAGTCTTCTTCTCTATATCATCGTCACTGCTGCTGCTATCTCAATCAATCTCAAATCTGCTCGTCATGGGAATTTCTATAGAGCCAACCCTTTTTCATCCTGGATGTAGGCCCACCACCTGCAGGTCTTCATCATCTACAGAGCCATCCATTTTTCATGCTGGATGTATCAACATCTACAGAGCCAGCCCTTTTTCATGCTAGATGTATCAACATCTATAGGGCCAGCCCTTTTTCATACTAGATGTATCAACATCTACAGAGCCAACCCTTTTTCATGTTGGATGTATCAATAGTGGGATCCTCAGGACTTATTACGTGCATCACAAAACCTCGAAAGAGTATCCTCAGATTGATTATGGGCACACAACCCAACCTAATGTATCTCTCGGGGAGCTATTACATGTGACCACACGACAAAACCTCGCAAGAGCATCTCATGACTTATTACGGGCACACAGACCAACCTATCGGATCTCCTAGGGCGATATTACATGTTCACCTACACAACCTGTCCATGGCCACAGAGTATGAACATGACACTCACCATACATCATCCTGATGTACATCATCACATGATCATCCTGATCATACAATGCATCCACCTAATGCATACCATGTATCCACCTGATACATATACAAATACATGATCCACCTGATCATACAATGTATCCACCTGATACATATACAAATACATGATCCACCTGATCATACAATGTATCCACCTGATACATATAAAAATACATGATCCACCTGATACATATACATAGTAGCAACTGGAGCATCGTCCTAATGCTCATCACACAATGATTACATCCACAACCATGGGAAGGATACTCCTCTCACCATGCTTGGAATGGCTCTTGCAAATGTGTCCATCACTTCTTCCTTGAAGTGTCATCAATCTGAAGAACACCAAGTCTCTCTCTGAAGTACTCAAACTTCACTCTGGGTAGTAGTTTCATCAACACATCTGAAACTTGCTCATCCGTCGCAACATACAGGAGCTTCACTTCTCCTCTCTGCACCATATCCCTAATATAGTGATATTTGATCTCAATGTGCTTCGACCTATCGTGGAACACCAAATTTTCCAATAGCTTCACACAACTCTGGTTGTCACAAAAGATACCAGTAGCCTCCAACGGGAGATCAAATAGCTCATATAGTAGCTTCTGGAGCCATACTGCCTCACAACTAGCCGGACAAGCTGCAACATACTCTGCGTTGGCTGTACTCAGTGCTACGCAGGACTGCTTCCTGCTAAACCAAGGGATCACACCTAATCCCATACTGAAGCAGCACCCAGAAGTGCTCTTCCTATCTGTAGCATTGCCTGCCTAGTCCGAATCAACATAACCCTGCAGGTTAAACTTTTGATTCGCATCATACTTGAGCCCATAATGAATTGTAACCTTTAGGTACCTCAGAATATGCTTTACAGTAATCAGGTGAACACTTCTCAGATCCATCAGGAACTGGCTCAATGTGTTCACCGCAAAGCAAATATTTGGTCTCGTGTTCGTCAGGTACATCAAGGACCCAATCATCTGATGATACACAGTGACATCAACCGGCTCAGATGAAGCATCACAGAGAAGCTTCAGGTTTGATTCCATAGGTGTGGCCATGGCCTTGCAGTCCATCATCCTGAACCTCTTCAAGATCTCTACTGCATACTTCCCTTGTCCAAGGAAGATTCCATCTGCACTCTGCCACACCTCCATGCCTAGAAAGTAGTGCATCATCCCCAAGTCCTTCATCTCGAACTCGGCAGAAAGCTTCCTCTTGGTGTCGGAAATCAACCCATCCTCACCTGTGACAGACATGTCATCCACATACAGTAGTAGTATCACTGGATTTCCTTCCTCAACCTTGTAGTAAAGGTTGGAATCCACTTTACTCTTGGTAAAGCCCAAACTTTATAGAAAGTTGTATATCCTACCATACCAAGTCCTAGGAGCTTGCTTCAAGCCATACAAGGCTTTCTTCAACCTGCACACATATGACCCCCTATCATGTGTCTCAAAACTAAGGGGCTTCTCTACATACACTTCCTCCTCGACTACACCATTCAAGAAGGTTGTCTTGACATCCATCTGTTGTATCTTCCATTTCATCATTGCAACCAGAGTAAGTAATATTCTGATGGAGGTGTATCTAGCTACAGGAGCAAAAGTCTCTTCATAGTCTATTCCCTCTTTCTGGGAGAAGCCACGAACTACAAATCTCGCTTTGTATTTTTCTATGTTTCCATCTACAGCATGCTTGATCTTGTAGATCCACTTGGAAGTCACATCAAACTTCCCTTCAGGTATTGGGACCACATCCCAAACATCATTCTTCATGATCGACTAGCACTGCTCGATCATGGCATCCTTCCATTACTTCATCCCAGATGTTGGGAACTTCTGATTCTTCAATATATTCAATAGATAGCTTTTTTGCTGGAACAAATGTTGTAGTCCTTCTTTTGTAGGTGATAGTATACGATCTTTCCTACAAGACAAGTTAAATTGCATGATTAGAGACATCTCATAGTTTTCAGAACAAATTCTTACACATAAAGAAATATGTCATACAGTCATGCAATTATTTTGGCCAATGCTTCAATACAACATTTATCCATATCCCATAACTTTCTAGATGCCTTCCAATCTCTACCAGAACATTGTTAAGAGTGTGCACAACTCCCAACATGTCAGCAAAGAGGTTTCATTCTAGATAAGTAGCAATGGAATGCTGTATAGTGCCATAGGCCACTTACCCATTACATGCATATTAGTAGTATACTGTTCATTAATGCAATTATTCTAATATGCATAATACACAACCTAAGTCTAGGAACATAAGTATATACATCTTTGAACAGTATTATTTAAACAATCAAATATACAAGAAATGACAATTCAAATACTTATCTTTGTTTGTTTGTTGGGTGGACTCCCTCTCAATCTTTGTTTCCTTGCAGGAACTACTGGAGTGTGCTCCCTCTTGATCTTTGCTTCCTGGATTACCTATCCTCGAACTTATATCCATCTTCGATCACTATGCATACTTACTAGTATCATCATTGTGTTATCCTCGAGATCTCATACATAATCATACATTTATTAGTATAATCTTAATACTATCAAAACACAATAATCTTAAGCATGTATAGTCATGATCATTTCAAACACAGATCATAAGCATTAGTATTCAAGGTTTATATAAAACTTTTCTGGTTAGTCATATTATTAATCAAAGTAAGGAACATAATATGCATAAACCCTAGATTACTCAAACTTGTAACTTCATAAGTAATCATTATCAATCATACAAAAGTATAAAGTCCTTACATAGGGTAGGATTCTAACTTGATATAGGAAAAACATACTTGGTCATCATATTTGCTAGTTATGTCTAGCAATGTTTTCTTGTTCTCTTCAATGACCTGCATAACTCATAATTTAACCATTGTAGAACTAAATTATACATACCTCTATGTGATCCATGACTATGGATGAGTCTTTGTTTTCATTTCATCATGGTCTTGATCTTGGAATTTGATTTGTACCTTCATGTTAGCGGATAGCATTATCCTCATACAACACCACCGTGCATTGGTACAATCATGATACAATCATAAGTGTCATAACCCTAATCAATGAATGTCTTCTATCATGCATTCATACTTTTACTAGGGTGATAAGACAAGTCTAAAATTAAACAAGATTGTTACTAAACTCAATAACATGAAGACAATCATATTATAAACTTAATCATGAACAGATTTCAAAACATACCTATAAATCATACATGTCAGATTGCTTGTAGTAGTAGTTGTTGTTGTTCCTTTTGTTCTTAGGACAATCTGAGGAAAAGTGTCCTCTTCTTGGTATGTGTTGTGAGAGCTTGATCTTCATTTCTCTTCTTGGGACAAATAGACTAAGTCCTTCACACCTGGATAGAACTCACTGGATTTCTCCAATGAATTCAAGTAATAGAACCAGAATTTGCTATGGAAACTCAGAGGCTTTTGGTGCACAAGTGAAAGATAGATGCTCAAATAAATGTTGCAACTGTTGCAATTCAAATAGCTGCTTGCTGCTATGATACCATGTGATAATCTGCAGGGATCTAGCAACTGTAACAAACTCACAATCTAACTCTCAAGATTATTTGCAAAGAAGAAGAAGCATGCATTCAATAATCACTCACAAACACAGAATAATTGACAATGTCAATATCATACAATGAATAAGGAATGTAGAGAATGTGTTACAATAATCAATGATGAGGTATCATATAGGATTCGAATTAGCCAAGTAAAGCATTCAAATTCTAAGCTCAAAGTCTAGCATGAATAACTGTGGAGACATCAACTAGTCGGTAGTATCAGTCATAAGTGGTAAGAGTCAGTCAAGTGTGTCTAATTGAGTCTAACAGAACTATTTAGCCATAAATCAAGGAATGGAGACTCTAAGTGGGGTGCATGAGGCTATCTAACTCAAAGTCTAGCTTGGATAACAATGGAGACTTCATCCAGTCAATAGTATCAGTCATAAATGGTAATAGTCAGTCAAGTGTGTCTAACTAAGTCTAACAGAACCATCTAGGCATAAATTAGGGAATGGAGACTCCAAGGGGGGCACATGAGGCTGTCAAATAGTCAAGTGGAACTCTAGAACTAGCTAACTAGAAGATACAAGCAGTCAACACGAGCAATCAGTGGAAGAAATACTCAATCAATGCACTAACTGAATGATAACTCCCGGTAGGTGAGATAAGGCGCCCTAACTGAGTGATAACTGGTGGTAGGTGAGCAAGGGCACTCTGACTGATAGTGGTAGGTGAGAAAGGTGCACTTGCTAAGCATATAAGTTAAGGAGGGCGCATTAGGCAGGTAGAAGGCCAAATGAGGGCTAAAGATTTGCTCTAGAGAGCTAGAAGAAAGCTTTAGGTGCTGGGGAGACAACCATGATGATGATTGCATGCATGCAGTGGCATTCAAATGCATGCAACATGTAGTTTTGCATGCAAGCATGCAAAATATAAAAATGATGGTGTGAATATTCCAACACAACTTATCTACTTGAGTATTCAATTCATTGGCCTTGTTGTTCACCACTGATGCACATGTTTCAAAGTCTGTAAGCTTTGCTTGAAAATCGTTTGTCTCCCCTTCCATTATCATTAACTGAATAGTCAATACTTCCTTTTCCATGTTAAGGTTGTTATACGCAGCTAGTAAATTGTCTTTCTCAAATAATATGGCATGTAATTTTGTGTTTAACTCAATGGTCTCTCCATGTTCCTTTACCAAGGTGGCCTTGTGTTTCAACATTTTTTCTTTGTTTCACTCAATCGTGGTAAGCAGCTTGTCGACATTGTCTGATAATTTTTTAATAAAACTGTACTGTTCAATTAAATTTCCAGGTTCATGTCTGTTTCTATTTTTACCTAGTTTTTGTAAACATACTGGTAAATAAATCCAAATCCAAAATATACATGTGTAGAGTTATTTTCCTAACATAAAATTTACAAATTCTCATAGCAGTTAGTCAATCTCACCATTTTAAAGTATACAAATATTTAGGATGTAAATGATTAACTAATAGTAAATATTTAGGATCCCATAGGTTGTAGATCCTGTAGTTTGATGTAGGTTCCCTAGGTTCCTTCAACTTCTGTCCAAGTCTTGATTTACCAAAATGAATGAACCACCCTGCCGACCAGCTCTTATCGTGTTGTCCCTAGGAAACCAATGGGTTTCCTAGCCCCTGATCCCACAAACCAATAATCTTGAGAGCAACTTCCTTCAATTTCTGAGATCCACCATTTTCCCTTTACAAAACCAATTTCCTTCTGAGCTAACCCCCTCCTCAGAATCCCTCCTTTTCAAATTCACGAAGTCTAAAACAAACTTCTCCCTCCATCAAAAGAAAACCCCTCTCTCATACTCCATGAAACCTTTCCTATATACCAAATTTTCCTCCTCCTTGCTTCAGCCTTACTCCACTTCCCTCACTCAATGTCTCGAAATCCAAAATCATTAATGCTATTCCACTATTCAAGAATAAATAATATTTAAATATATTTACCGAATATTTTTTCATTCTCGTGCAGTTAAACAATAAAATGCTAATTATGTTGGGCCTATCAAACTGACCCCATTTATTTATTTATTCTTGGAATGACCACTATTGGTTTTTACGAGGCTTATTTACGAATAGACAATTCAATCCACCACTCTTGTTTTAAATTTTTAGGATAGAATAATAAATACCACACTTGATTTTTCATAATGGAGATGCTTAATATTCAATACAAATCAGATTTCACCGTCATGTTTTAATTTACAAAATAAGTTTAATAATCATATCATTTGAATAAAAAAATATTAAAATCATTCAATCATATCATATTGGGTTATTCTACTTATACCAATATTCTTTCATTTTCAATCAAGCATGTAAACTTTCCCGACAATAGAACAATTTATTTAAACAATCAACACAAATTATGTTTGTCAAGTAATAGTCGTAATAATAATAATATTAATAATTCCTTTGAAGAAATGAACTATGATATATATCAATTTATTTTAGACAAAACATGTTTAATAGTTTAATTAGAATAGTACATATGCTTAACAGAATAATGCTATTGGTGTAAACAAAATAATAGCTATGTTTCTAACTACAACTATCTTAAGGCAACAATTATTAATTACCAATGCATCACTTATAAGTAGCTTACTTAAATAAATCAATTGACCTATTTATACATATCCACATGACTTAAATAGTTATTATCCGAACCTGATTAACGCACGACCGAATCTTATACAAAACAACATTATGATCATTAATCATGTTTATCATTTATCATATTAATACTAGTGTACATGTGTTGCCAGCGTATGCATAGATCATATATGTACTATATGAAAACATTATTTCTCCTATGTGTATTTACTAACTGACGGAATCAAAATCATTCGTGCAGATATAACAAACATACATTCAACATAAGCATTTTAGTATATTTTCGTCATTTAATAATTAACCAATCAAGTTATAACATCATGATATTTTCAGATTCTTAATAATTAATCAATCAATTATTTTCAAGGAAGAGGTTCCTACTACTACTAAGTCAGGATCAAGGGATACCCAACCCTCAATAGTACTAACATATCCTCCCATCCTAACCTACGTCCGCATCCTCCCTATCCTTCTTTTTTTAGTACAAAAGTGGATGTCAACTATACTGACCTGGCTACATAGAACTTGAGAGCGGTAGTGTCGGCTAACTAGTGAACCTATCCTCTCCTAGCAGGAATCCAACCGTCATCATCACAACAACTTGGGGATCGTGTCTCAGCATGACCCTCCCATGACCTCAGGTATTATAGAAACATAGGGTGGAACATACATCCATCCTTCTCAACATCCTGGGTCTATACCCTATCAAAACCATACTGTGCTGCTATCGAGATTATTGAAATGTGTCATCGTATCATCAACTTTGGTAAACAAGGCTCTCTGTAAAATAGGTATTATACCATACTTCATATCAAGTATCCAGCTATTACGTAGCCCCTGTGTCCCACGGATTAGCACTTTGCAAAATACGCATTTTATAACAAGCATTTCCATTCAATCACCAATTTATCCATATCATCAACATCATTTTATTTCACGTCACAATTTTAGCTCATCACAGGTATGCATGACATATAACAATTCAATCAATTTCATCATAGGATGGCATGCACATACAACATCATATATTTCACATTCCATCAATGAAAACGTTAAAACAGATATTGTCATCATAAAAGCAATGAATCTCATGATAATCATAATCTATTAACTGCATGAACATAGTAACATCATAATATCATAACATCATAGTCATAGTGACAAGATAACATAGTAACCATGGTAGAAACATATAATCGGGTCTATCGTGTCATAAGTATAGTTTACTGAGTCGAATTGAGTCCAATAGATAATAAGCGACTAAAGTGCAGTATGTTTGACTGATAAACATGCCTGACTCAAAATATGGGGCATTACATAAACCCACCCTTCAAGAAACTTCATCCCAAAGTTATAGTCAAGATAGTGTGGGAAAAAAAATGATGCATGGTCTTTGCATCCTCTTGTGTAATAGAACATGTGCTATACTTTCCCCACTGGACCTCCTCTTGATTAGACCTAATGATGTCCATAAAATTTACCCATTTTATCACACTGAAGGTGTTCTTATGTTTTGTTTAGTATTTGTGTATGAAGTTGGTCCAATCTCTTCCATGTTCCTTGAAATATTTTTCTACTACGAAGTTATTACACTTATCGATTTTGATACTATTCCACATTGTGATTTATAGGAATACCTAAGTCTTGAATTATGCACAACATTTATTTACTTCCAAAGTATTGTTATGACTCTTGCATTTGTTACAAATCTAGTTTAACTCTTCTCAACATTTCTTTTTGAATTACATACTATTGCACAACCTTTATATATATATATTTAAAACTCTAACCCATGAGTGTTATGATATACCATTCTATTTTATGTTTCTAATTCCCTTACAAGGTCACTCTTTTCTAGAATAAAAACCCCTCTCATTCACCAAGAGTTTCAATCTATTGCGACTCTATGCATTCTTCATACAACTGTATGATCCTATATGACTCTTGTACCATCAATTGTATCTTTTTTTTTTACCCCTAGAAGGCAGATGATATGCCTTCGTTAAACATACTAAAATCATTCATATATACTCCATATAATACATATGGTTAGACATTAGGCACACATACTTATTCTACTCTCTCACCCAACACCCCAGCAATGATATACATACTCCTAAGAATTATACGCATATACTTATAATTCCTTGATGTTTTAACTTGGGAAGTGCATTATTGCAACACGATATTAATTAGATTACACTTTCATAGGAAATTGTCTAATGTGTTCACTTCATAATTGGGTTAAGATTCATATGACTCTCTTATTGTTAATCACGGTGATGACTATATTGGGTACGACTAAACCAAATTTTGCAGACGCCCTACCACATCATTTCTCTAATCTGTAACCACTCTTAACTTATTTTGTCTAAATCCACAGTCCTCTTATTAATTTAGTCTTTTAATAAGCTATATATGCAATCCCCTTGTTAAAGTACACCACACTATGTTTTGCTAATTTTAAGAACCTTCTATCCTCATTCTAAATTTAGATTATTTATGATTATCAAAATTGAATTTTATTATCACTCTAGCTAAATTAATTTTTACCCAAATGCCACCCCTTAAGATATTGTCATACAATAGTTTCCTTTCACTTAACAACATTTGACTAAAATCAATCATTTCGTATGACATGTAACTGTTGTTCTAAAGGTGTAACATAAGACATCAATGATAAAAACTTTTATTGATTCTAGAGTATTGTCATTGGACAAAACTATTATTTTAAGTTTTCCTTGGCTAAGTTGGTCTACAATAAAATAGTTTAGACAATTTGCAATGTGAGACAACCTTCTCTCATATACTTAAGATTAAATTATTCAAACTCAAACCCGTTTAATATGGAATTGCAAATGCCCCACTAAAATATTAATAATTAATATATATTACTAAAAAAAATAAAAAATAAAAAAAATACATCAACTTGTGTATTACATCGCAACTTTCTAAATAAAGGAGTTATTATAAATAATTACCCTAAAGAATGTTCATACAATATCTAATAGTGCTTTCAAACTGAAGCACTAAAGTACTTTACAATTTACGAAATACCAAATGCTCAACATTTTTACTTTATTATTTTTGCATATATATATATATATATATATTACAATTCAAGAATTTTTTTCATAATTAATTGTCACTCTATTTTAATATTTCCACTATCGCCATACATCTCAATTTCATTTTTTTTTTTACAATATCTTAAATAATGACAATATCCAGCAAACAACAATTTCATTGATTGCATAGCCAATGACAATTACATTGATTGCATTATTATTGGCTAAAAAGTAACGTTACATGTAACGTTTGTCTTTATTATTGGCTAAAAAGTAAAAAGTAATACTTATTATTGTCGGCCATTAATTAAAATGTAATGGAAAGTATTTAATGAACAGTAAAAAAGTACAATGTAATGAAAAGTAAAAAAGTAAAATGTATTGTTCGCCATTAATTAAAATGTAAAATAAACTAAAAAATTAAAACTTAAACCCAGATTTATCAATCAAGAGAGATTAAATTTCTTGAGTTTAAATTTAAAAAAAGAAATACACCTTAAGAAATTGGATCCCTCTCGGTGCTTGATAGATACGAGTTTAAGATGGATCTATGCTGGTATTATCACTTTTTACTATAATATGTAATGCTACATCACACATGTAACGCTACACATACACGTTACAAGATCTCCCTCATACTGGGCTGTAGAGCGCCTCTCGACGCAATAATGCAATAGTTATAATAGTTTTATATTGTGTGTAACAATGTCTTCTCTCTCCATTTCTATGTTGGTATCAGAGATGGAATGAGCATGACTCCCTCATGGGAGTGCTCAGGACTATGAGAGAGGAGCATTGCTTAGTCTGTGTGAAAGAGTGAAAGTTGTTTTTGTTTGTGGTGTTTTCTGTACGAGTGAGGATCCAGCTAGTAGTGAAGATCCTACCATTTGATAGAAAGGAACCACTCCTTCCATCTAAAGGAGGAGACGTTGCTGCTCAGAGTTCACGCTGCCCAAATTGCTGCTTACTACTTCTAATCTAGTGTTGGCTGCTGGAGGAAGAGCCCACGTCACTAAAGGAAGAGCCCACGTCACTGGAGGAAGAGCCCTTGTTCTTGTGATTTGCATCTATAATGCGAAGAAGAGAATTTGTTGTATATTGTGCAGTTGATTGGAAAGTGCAGCCACCAATTACTGGAAAGGAGCCGTACGTTGGGTTAAATTATTGATGCAATTATTTATGTGAAAGGGATTGCAAATCCAGATATTGTGTGGATCGTTGGGTAGAGAAGGAATAAATGTTATCCATGAAGAGGATTTGTGCAAGAGAGCAGTTCCAAGTGAATATAGCTTCCATTCTGCTAGAGAATAGCAGATCCATTGTGTGAGCAAGTCCCCTATTGCAAAGGGAGTCATCGCTTTGATCCTGGAAGAGGAGTTGATGTGTAGTAGAGACACGATCGGCTTGAAAGGGGAAATTATCCCAACAGGAAGAGACTGTAGCCGTCGTTATCATAGACCGGATTCTACATTGTTTCTAGTGCTAAAGTGGAGTTGTAATATTAATTAAAAGAGCCACCTGCAAAAGGAGTCCAGGTTCATTGTAGAAATCTAAAGATTGAGAAGCATTTTGTTAAACTGTTTTTATCTGTTGCACGTGCCAAGGTGAAGTAAACCATGAAGTTTGGATCCATTTTTAGAATTCACCCTTTCCGACCTCTCTTCCTCATTGAACTGGATTATCATGAAAGTGAGCTTGTTGTTGCTATTTTTTTTTTAATTTCCAAGGATGATTTTTTTTTTCATATTTGTGAAGTGCACGGGTATGGCAGAGGGGAAACCCGACCTCCAAATCCTCATAGTTCTTCATAGTGATAGCAAGGATGTGGCTATCTTCTATAATCTTTAATTCTTGTGTTAGTTTTCTATTTGGTTGTATTCTTGCATAGTATAATTGTGTGGAATTTCCTTTGTGTTCTAAAAGGTTTATGTGTCTTGGTCAATATCATAAATAATTGGCTATTTAGAAAAGCATTTAAAAATGCTTGTTGTACCTGAAATATCATTATGTAATGCAGGGGGTGCATGTTTGGTTGTACCCGACACCCCATAAGAGTTTTTGGTCCAAGTTGTAATGATTAGCCATTGGTAAGTTGATTTCCCTGGTTTGTTGTAAGATCTATTTCAGATGTTCAGGCATACATGTTGTGGTGTGGAATTGCATAGTGTTATCCATGTTGGCCAAGTCGCGACCTCACAGTCGACAGGAGTCCATCAGCTGCCGACCCATACCGCAGTCTCCCTGGGCACCGGCCATGGCAGGTTTGAGCCCACCCAGCAACACCCGCAGAGTGGATGAGGTCTCACCTGAGGCGTCCAGAAAGAGCAGACGGAACCATGTTTCCACCGAGGGAGGAGGCAAGTTGTGGCAATATGGTATTAACAGCAATTCCAAACATTCATCATGAAGTTCTAGTACATCGCAGCATTTAATATTACCAAAAACAGAGATCGCATATTACTTTAATCGCAACATTTTCACATAGACAGGTAACACATTATTGCGGTATTCACATCATAGCAATAGAAAATAGATAATTGCATTACCATAAACACACAGATTGCACCAAATCATCATCCTTATATTACTGTGGCAAACCAAAGGCAGTACATGAATCTCTACGCAACTCCAGCATTTTCTTTGCATACAGCTCTATCTCTTTCTCTTATCTATTGACTCCTCCTCCTCCTCTAACACTTACAATCCTTCTATATTTATAGGCTTCCGCCTCCTACAATACTTGTCCACTTTCCTAACCAACACTTATGGACAATCGACTAACTAACTTGGTCTAATGACCCAAAAACCCGCATACCGTGGTATAATGACTTGATCTTACAAAATACATGACCGAAAAACTCGCCAACTGCGGTATACTTGACTCAATATTACAAAATACATGGTCCAAGTGACCCAAAACCCGCCAAGTGTAGTATCCTTTGGCACCAAATGCTTTTTTCGTGCCTTCATCCAACATGTCACGGTGTCAGCAGTACCGCGATCTTTCCTCGTCAAACCGCCTACCAATAGGCCCCCAACACAATCTTGTGGCTCGCCCTCGAGCCATGTCAGCTGCATCTGTTCTTGCTATTTGGATCACGATTTGTTGTCTCCTTCTTTTGGTTGTATAGATCCTCGGCTACCAATTCTGTAAGCCCTCCACGAGAGTAGGCAACCCCTGACTGGATGTCAGGTACATCGTGAACTCATCCTCCAATCACATGGAATAGTGCCGACTGAAAGGAAAAGAGGACGAACAGTACCAAGGGGTGAGAATGGTGGACGACTCTGGCACATCTATTTCACGCCAGCACCCTTCTTCAACTGAGGTTAGGGAACTACCACCCCAACCAGCGTTCTGATAAAAAATAACACAACCCTTCAAACAACCACTGCATACTAAATTATGCGGGACTGGCCAGGGGTCCATCTCACTATCGACGCGTACTGCAGGTGCCCTGGAACCGACCCGGGCATAGACAGCATAAGTGCACCCATGGTATCATGACGCTCACGGACAATCATCGTTCGGGCTCGCAGTGCCCCTGGGCTACTACCATGGGAAACAAAGTGGAGCATTTCCAAAGCCTCCTTGGAATTCCCCACAGCTCAACTCACACAAGGATCAAGCAGCATAACCACTCTTGGTTGGAACAACTTCTGGATGGCGAACTACCAACTTCCTGGGGTACTTATAACTGGACCCTCCTCTGTCACGACGGGGGGAACGATGCCCCGGTACCTCTCACCTATGTGTATGAGCCGGCCAATTTCCACAGTGGAGGGGCGACCATGCAGCCAACCCAGCTCCCCCATTCCACCACGTGAACAACCCTGCTGATCATTCCGGTCTGGCGTGCCACATGCAAAACATGTCGTCGTTCTGTGTGAATACTGCCATAGCGGTCAGGGGCAATCATATGCACAGAGGGTGACCTGTAATCCTGCCACTTCACCGCACCCTCTCAAATTCGGCGTACAGAATTCGTCAGCAAGCCTAAGTGAAACACCATCATGATTCTCGGACTGGCGGCACAAGCCTCTCCCGCTTGTGCATACCGTCTTCTGTTGGTGTACCATCTACCACCAAGCAACCTACAACAATCATTAGCAATTTTTTATTATTATTATTGCGATTCAGACATCGCACCGCTCCGAGCCCGCGCAATAGGGCTTCAATTTGTGACCATTCACCAACTTGGGGAGTATACCCCCATCCAATCACTGCAACTGAACCGCTCCTCCTGAAGTAATGCTATTGATGCAGTAAGGACCTAGCCAATGCATCTGCAACTTGCCTAGATGTTTCATAAACTTACTGTCATATAGGAACACTAAACTGCCCTGCTGAAACTACTTGGTTTTGATGTGGCGATCATGCCATGCCTTCTGGCGATCCTTCTCCACTCCTTGATGAAAGCCAACGATAAATCGATCTTCTTCGAGTGCCACCAATTGTGCTAGATGCTCGTCGATTGCTGCAACATCATCCATGCTTGTAACAGCCGCAATTCATAAATTGGGAACAATGTACTCCATAGGCATAATGACTTCCTTCCCATATACCAGCTTGAAAGGTGTCTGACCAGTCAACCTTTTACATGTGGTGCGATAGGCCCACAACACCATGGGAACTTTCAAATCCCAATCGTCATGGTTCGCATTACAAACCTTTGTTAATGCATGCTCCAAGACCTTGTTAAACGCCTCTACCATCCCATTCACCTGTGAGTGATAGGGTGTACTCTTCTTGTGCTAAATCTGCAATTCCTCTGTCAATGCGCTGATAGTGCGATTAAGAAAATGGCTGCCTTGGTCACTCAGTAATATCTTGGGGAAACCGAAATGAGTGATAGTGTAGTCAAACAAAAATCTAGCAGTCGTTGCGGCGGAGCAGTCAACTCCAGGTACTGCCTTAGCCCATCGGGTCAAGTATTCCATCGCTGTGATAATATACCGTGCACCTGTGCGTTTCCCTGGTGGATTGATCGGCCCTACGAAATCCACAGGCCATTTTTCAAACGATTGTAATTTCACCTACGGTAGTAGTGGCATCTCGTCACGTCTAGATGGCTAGCCAGTTCGTTGGAAAACATCACAGGACCATGCATAGTCTATCGCATCATTGTGTAAAGTGGTCCACCAAATCCCTGCATGCAATACCTTCCGGGCAGTTGCCCGACCGCCATAATGTCCTCCGGCTACTCCACCATGGCTTTAGCCAATATCTGCACTTGCTCATGCGGCAAAACACATCTGTGTAATATCTCATCAGCACCTAATTCATACAACTCTCCCGTGATCAGTTGAAAGTCAGTAGCCTTGACGACCAATTGCTTCTTTTGAGTCGTGGTAAAGTCATCGGCCATAGTGCCAGTTGCCAAGAAGTGAAGGATATCATAAAAATAGTGGCTAGTAGTGGCAACATCAAACATATGGGCATCCGGCAATCCATCTTCGATATTAGTCGGTTCCTCCCCTGTGTTAATCCGTGACAAATGATCTGGTCCAGCATTCAACCACCCCGGTTTCACAACGACTTCGAAATCAAATTGATGAAACAAAAGTAGCCATCGGCAGATCTTCCCCCCCAACACAGGCTTATTGACCAAGTATTTCAATGCTGAATGATCAGTAAACATTTTAAAGTGGCCACCCAACAAATAATGCCTGAACTTCTACAGCACGTAAACCATGGCCAGACCTTCGCGTTCTGTGGTAGTGTAATTGTGTTTTGTCGAAAACAGCTTCCAAATGGCAAAAGCAATGGGGTGATCAATGTCACCTTCACCTGGTTGAGCCAATACAACTCCTAATGCAACCAATGAAGCATCAACGTGGACGTGGAATTCCTTACTCCAGTCCAGAAAAACCAAAATCGGTGCTAACACCATCTTCGCTTTGAGGGTTTCGAATCTTTCCTGACATTCCGGGTTCCATTGGAACGCCGCATCCTTTTTCAACAACTTCTCCATAGGGGCAGTAATCGCAGCATATCCCCTAATGAACTTGTGATAGTATCCCATGTGACCCAAGGTCACGCGCAACTACTTAAACGTGGTTGGCGGTTGCAATCCCAAAATAAGTGCAATCTTGGCTAGATCAACTAACAATCCATTTTTACACATGATATGACCCAGCAATATCCCAAATGGAGCACAGAAAATACATTTCTTCAAGTTTAGCGATATTTGGTGCTGTCGGCATCGCTCAAGCATCAATCACAGATTAGCCAGATGATCCCGAATTAACCCATAAATAGTCCAATCGTCCATATATACTTGCAGAAACTTTTGAATAAAATCTTTGAAGGCGGCAACAACCACCCGAGAAAATATCGCAGGTGCATTCTTCAATCTGAACAGCATGATCGTGTACTGAAAGCAACCCCATTCGGTAACAAAAGTTGTATTATGGCGATCTTCCTTGGCAATACGGATCTGATGGTAGCCAGGGAATCCATCAGTGAAAGGGTACATCTCCTGGCCACCCACTCCTTCAAGTACTTCATCGTTAAATGAAGTCGGGAAGGGATCATGCAAGCAAGCATCATTCAACTTCCACAAGTCGACACAGATGCACACTTCACCTGTTTTCTTTTCATGCACCACCATAGGACTGATCCATTTTGACTCTTCCACAGGTTTGATAATACCAGCATCCAACATCCGATCAAGTTCCACCTTGACTTTCTCTTTATGTCACGGGGTTAGTCGATAAGGTCGCTATCGGACTGGCTTAGCATCTGGTTTCAATGGAATCCTCATTTCTCCTAAGTCACCCAGGATTCCCTTCATTTTGGAAAACTTCGTGGGAAACACATATTGGAATTCATGCAGTAACTCGGTAACCTTACTCATCATCTTATCATCCCAATAATCCCCTACATCAGTAAACTTGGGAGTAGATTCAATGCCGATATTCATTTTGCGAAGCTGCAGCAGCTGATTGAACAGATTACTTGGCGCAACAGGTGGAACCACATCGCGACTTCCTTCGGATTCGGGAATGTTAATATTCCAGGGGTCATCATCATCCTCTGACCCTCCACTAACATTGAAGCACTCCATGAGAGACTGCATCTAACTGTGGGTGTGCAGATCAACAGATCGTGCCACCGGAACAACCCAAAATATCACATCGCAGATGAGTTGCAGGGCGTTATGGACATCTGGGTTGGCATCCGCAAATGTGAAGGTATGACTTAAACAGATCATCAACTCTCCCCATGTTGTAATGTCACGGCGCAATTCAGCTGCAGTATACCACAAGTGCGGTATCTCCTCCAAAGTATGGACAAAAGCATGAACCCACTCATCTCTGGGTCGCGTGATCCACAATTGTTGACACTCCATAACGTGATCATCGGGATCAGTTCGGCCATCATACTTGCCAGTGTGATGCACCTCAGTATTTCCAAATCGAACCATCATCAACCTGCGACACTGTGACCAATCTTTAATGAATTTCTTATGTGTCTCCCACCAACGTGCTAGAGTAGCCTTCAGTGCTTCCTACAAGGCCAGCAAGTGCTGTGGTTCTGGAACACGGTCTTCAAATTCTGCTACAAAGGTGTCTAAGCCAGGAAACCCCTCATAGATAGCCAATGTGATCGTTTCTGTTGCAACACGACATAAAGATTGCGTAACTAAACCGCACTTCCGGACTGATACTTCATGCATGCGATTCTGCCAACGTTCCAATGCATCATCGGAGTCGAAAGACGTGGAGCTCTCACTGCGCCACTCCAACTCACCATGAATAGTGGGATGAATGTAATCCTCAGAAATATTAAATGCGTGATCCCAGCAAGTGTGATCGTCATCTTTGACAGACTCAACATATCGGCGTCCTTCAGCTGGATCCAATGGAGCGATAACTTGAAAATCGCGATTCTCAAAAGTCATCATGCATTTTTTGAAGTTAATTATAGCTCCGCTATCATTAGCCCATCCTATCCCCAACAACGCAGGATAGGAGCTTCCACCGTCAACTACCTCAATGACATCGAAGTCGACATAGGTCTTCATTCCCTCAATATCAATTGTGAGCCGCGGAACTTGCCCAATAGGTGTAACCTTTGCATGGTTAGCCAACAGGAGTTGTACAGGGGACCAGCTCAATGGGGGACTCCCCATTTTCTTCCACGCCTGCCTGGTTAAGATGTTAACATCCGAACCAAGATCAAGAGTTACAGAATCAACATCATAATCACCAATCTGAATATTCATTCGCATTTCCTTGCCAGTCTTCCATCGTTGTAAAGAATTGATTGCCAATTCTTTCTGTCCTTTCGGAAGTCGCTACAACCATCCCTCAATCTCAACCAAGGCAACCGGGTCTCCTGCCAATGATAGACAACTTTCAAGGAACTTTTGCAATATCCCTGGTGGTGGTCGATCGGCATCTGAGGTAGCATCAAAGTCAGGTGGCATATCACAAAGAACAGCCTTACCGTGGTCTTTCTCCAATGTGCGACGTGCCTCGAGGAACGTATCCCATTTCACATCAATGTCAAAATTTACCGTCTTTTGACTAGCTAACCGAATCAATGGTCGTGAACCATCTTCCCCAATCGTCTTACCTCCATGAGTGACAACAGCTACCGAAGCATCTTGTGGCCGTGGTTCCGCAGAAATAGTTGCAATATTAGCACCCTGTGTGTGATTCTGCTGCAAATTCCCTGGTTGATTTACATTTGGATTAGCGTTCAACGTTGGTCGCGGGGGTTGGTTCTGTACTAGTTGATGCACTGGGTTCTGTGCTGGTTGGTGTACTGGGTTCTGTAGCTGCAGAGTGTTCCCAGCCTTCCATCTTGCAATCAATTATGGATAATTCTCGACCATATGATCATTACCGGAACAAAACGTACACTGATTCTATAGCAGTGGGCAGTCGCACTGATAATGCCCCCATACCGCACAGTGGTAACATTGAACAGGTCGTCGACCACCTCGGCCTCCTCCTCCATGACCAAACCCACCACCACGTATGTCCTTATAGCTTCCTTGCTGTTGATACTGAGGTTGGTTAAACTATTGTTGCATGGGTGCTGGTGGCATCCCTTGCCCTTGTGGTGCATACTGCGGTTGTTGCACATACTGAGGCTGCGGGGGGTTCACTAGTGTATATTGTGGCACAAACTGCTGCGGTTGCTGCTGCTACGGTACAAATTGCATATGTGCTTGAGGCATCGGCTGAGATACCTGCAGTTGCAACGGGGCAGCATGCTGATCATCTTTGACATAGAAAGCATCACACATTCTCTCCTATAGAAACCCATATGCACGACAGTCCTTGTCGTCATGTCCTATCGACTTACAGAAGGTGCAATACAGATTTTGCAGGGTTGTTACCATTTTCTGCATATACGGACAATTATCATGACCATGTCCAAACACCTGGCAGACATGACACCATGGCATACTGCCGCCATTCAGCGAATTGGGTGCACTTGAGACCAAATAGCTATGAAAATATGGGCAATCATCTTTCGCATGTCCCTCTCGTCGACATCGTGTACACCATACTTCATCGTGTTGTTCTTTGTTCTTCTTTAAATCTTGCAATTATATAGTTAGGTTAGCGAGCTGTGTCTGTATCTACGACATCCCAGTTGCATTATCTCCAATTGGTGACGCCTCCAATCGCATTGCAATCTCCAGAGCTTCGCTAGGTGTCGATATGTTTTGCTACATCAACGGCAACCGAATATGGGGTAGCAGTGCCGCGATGAACCATTCTTAATGTTGGACAACACTCATATCAAAACTAACCTTTTCCATCAGCGTCTTGAATCGCTGGTCGAAGTCCCATACCGTCTCATTGGGATACTGCTTCATTTCCTTCAATTCAGTAATATACTGGGCCTCTGAATTAGGCCGTCTAAATTTAATAATTAGCCCATCCCAAATCTCATTCAATGAATTAGCTGCAGTCACCGTAGGGACTAAGACAAATTTCATGAACCAATCTAATGCACGACCTCGCAGCATTGTGGCCAATTGTCCCTTCTTAACATCGTCATCAGTGATTTGTTTCATGGTCCAGACTGCTTCACACAAAAACCAATATTGCTCTGGATTATCTATCGCACTGCCATGGAACAACGATAGCTTAGCATCATCTCTCGCCATCTTGGGATTCCTTCCTCCTGTCGCTGTATTACTACTACCAATTAACTTTTGCGGCATCGACGCACTCGACGGTGTCCAAGTAGTTTTCCTTATTGGTTGAGAGCTAGTGAGCGGAGGTGTGGGCACGTTGGTGGTGGGGTTCGGTCCTGCCTCTATCCTGTGCGTAGCCTAGTCGTTCCTATCAGGACTATGAGGTCGCTTCATCCTGTGTGGCCTTCCTTCACGGTCTTGCAGTACGATCGTAGCAGGACCTTCTCCTATCCTCTGCCTCTTTTCCTGTCGAAACCTTGCTCCTCCCCTCGTAAGGCCACTTTCTTCCTCGGTTTCACGCACAGTCTCCTCATGGTCTGCACCCATCTACCCCTTTACCATTCCTTGTGTTGTTCCCCAACAGTCGCGGTACCCACGGCCTCCTCCCACCAGGTTGTCTACTGATCAACGTGCATCTTTAATATACCTTTCTCGCAGATTAGCATCTTAATCAACAGTTGGAGCGATAGCAAAAACCTTCCCCTCAGTCTGTCAAAGAAATATCTTTCCACTTCACTATAGGATTTCTTTGTATCAACTGCAAATTCCCTAATATATCCTTCTAAGATGCTATCAAGCTAAACTTTGACAGCCCGCGATGCCTTATTATCAACTTCCTGCAATTCCTGAATCAATTCCGGGGTCCAAATCGTCGGTTCACCACCCTGGAAATTCCTTTTCTGGAAGGTCAGCTTCGACAACCATTCATATAGAATGACCGAAAATTCACAGAAAAACCCTTCATGCAGTCCGTCGTGAATATATCTTTCCACCCAGTGATCTACCGTCAATCGCGTGTTCCAGCTTTCTTCTTCAGCGAACTCCTGCAACTTCTGATCGAACCATTTTTGTATCTCCAGCTTCGTCGGGTGCCACAACATGACCTCCTTCTACTCTGCACACAGTCCCGACAACAGAACCATTTGTTGGCTAAGTTGCGACCTCACAGTTGATAGGGGTCCACCAGTTGTCGACCCATACCGTAGTCTCCCTGGGCACCGGCCCGAGCAGGTTTGAGCCCACCCAGCAACACCCGCAGAGCGGATGAGGTCTCACCCGAGGCATCCAGGAAGAGCAGACGGAACCATGTTTCTGCCGAGGGAGGAGGCAAGTTGCGGCAATATGGTATTAATAGCAATTCCAAACATTCATCATGAAGTTCTAGTACATCACAGCATTTAATATTACCAGAAACAGAGATCGCATATTACTTTAATCGCAACATTTTCAGATAGACAGGTAACACATTATTGCGGTATTCACATCATAGCAATAGAAAACAGATAATTACATTACCATAAACACACAGATTGCACCAAATCATCATCCTTATATTACTGTGGCAAACCAAAGGCAGTACATGAATCTCTGCGCATCTCGAGCATTATCTTTGCATACATCTCTATCTCTTTCTCTTATCTATCGACTCCTCCTCCTCCTCTAACACTTACAATCCTTCTATATTTATAGGCTTCCGCCTCCTACAATACTTGTCCACTTTGCTAATCGACACTTATGAACAATCGACTAATTGACTTGGTTTAATGACCAAAAAACCCACATACCGCGGTATAATGACTCGATCTTACAAAATACATGACCCAAAAACCCGCCAACTGCGGTATACTTGACTCAATATTACAAAATACATGGTCCAAGTGACCCAAAACCCGCCAAGTGCGGTATCCTTTGGCACCAAATGCTCCTTTCACGCCTTCATCCAACATGTCGCGGTGTCAGCAGTGCCGCGATCTTTCCTTGTCAAACCGCCTACCAACAATCCCTCTTATATATAGAGTGGGTGTGGATCAAGGTCTAGCTTGATGTGGTTAAAGGGAAAGTTGAGATGAAACATTCTCAGAGTATGAAGGACCAAGGTCTATTTAACATTGATGAACCATGTAGCTGAAAAGGATTCCTAGAGAATTGGCGGTTATAGCGGCTGAGCACCCATATATTCCAATAGATGGATTTATTTTCATATGGATGTCAATAATCAGGTGCAGGTACAAGAAAAGTTCTTGATAAAACCCAGAGTGATGAAATCCTCTGGCAAGTGCATATGAAGACCACGATTACTCTACAAGTAAATTCGAGATAAACATTAAGGGAGGATGTTAGAGATAATGTTGATCTTGTGTGTTTATTTGTTGATAGATGAGAGATTATCTGCTAGTTTGGTGTGTGGTTGAGATATTATCTCAACCTATCTCATCTATATTTAGAAACTGTTAGATCTGATAACAACTCTCTCATCTCTATATATTGGAGATATCATTTGTACATGAGATATTGCAATAGTTAATAGTTTTATATTGTGTGTAACAATGTCTTCTCTCTCCATTTCTAAGTTGTTTCTAATGAAGTCGATCTTAGAGACCGCTGAAACAATATCAATATATATATATATATAATATTTTTCTTTTAAGCAAAAAAACGAAGAATAAGGCTCTTTATTAATACAGTGCATCTCCCAACAAATCCTAGAAAATATAAAATAAACAAATCTAGAAGAGTTCAAAGAAATATGAGTTCAGTTCTATTCTTGTAAAGAATAGCTATCTAGGATTATACCAACAAGAAAGGTGAACATGCTAGAGACTTGGTTGTCATACAGAGGATAGCTCTTCACAATTTATCAAATAGAATAGAATAATGATTAGACAATCTCTCTCTCTCTCTCTCTCTCTCTCTCTCTCTCTCTCTCTCTCTCACACAAAAAGAGCTCTATCCTTCAAACCACGACTAAGCAAAAATTGACCTTGGCTTTAAGTGGAAAATGAATCTCCACTTGAGATCTCTCTTTTCGGATAATGAATAATATATAATGAAGTTGGACTTTGGAATCGCTTTCCTCCCATAATAAGAATTATTATAATTAAGCTTTATTAGTTGGTCCTCAAATCTAATAGCTTTATTAGTTCGTGAACCTTTTCTCTGATTCTTTTCCTTTACATATTCAGGTATTTGGATTTCCATGGTTTCTAGATCAGGAGTGATCTGCAACAAGCATCCACAAATAGGGATTTACCTCCCATCATATACCTGCATGTCTATCTTTAAGATCCGAAGATTAGCAAGCGGATAGCCCAGACACGGCGGTAGTAATGCATCTCTTGCTAATCCCTGCAAAGAAAATAAATATGGATCTTAAGATTATGCTTCATGATTTACCTATTATCTCCAGAAATCTCTTTGCTGAAAACACGTTTATGCCCCAATTCCAACAAAATGCCAGTCCAGTCAAATTACTCCTGCATTCCAAATTGAGTTTGAAAAATGCATGAGAAAGTTCGTAAAGCAGCATTCCATTGACTCTTATATCATTTGGACAGAGTCTTAATGATATGTGCCATTAGGGTTTCTTTCCATTCGACTTGAATGTGCCTCTGTTCTGTAACTTTCCTTGAACTCTCACCGCTCGTCTTCTTATCTGCATTACACACTGCCAGCATTTGAAGTTTCAAATTTGTGGAGTGTGGGCATTTTAAATTTCAAAATTCAAATTCTACCAGAAATGCCAGCCCGGAAGAGGATGTGCACATAGCTGGTTGGTTGGTTGAGGTGCAGTTCCTCATTCAAACTTAGGATTTTTCAGTTTCTGGACAACGTGGGGTCCGCATGTTAGTGATCGACATTTTTCTAATGACCAGCAAAGGGAGGGAAACGAATCCGGTTTCCTAACGACGTGAGGGATCTCTCGACGGTACCTAGTGGGCTTGGGTGCAAATCGTCCAGAGAATAGCCCACTCCATTAATGCTAATTTTTTTGACCTTTTATAATATTCTGCAAATCATTGAAGGAAATTGATATCTATTCTTCAAATCATTGAAGGAACTTGATATCTATTCTTGGATATTGACGCTTAAAAGGGAAAAACAGGGTGGTGGTCCTCTTATCAATTTCTTGGAGCGACTTCCTGATCTTGAGTGCCTACACATCCCACGCACGTTTCTTACGGTAAGAATTTTATGTTATTTCTGTTGTTATTTAATTGGTCTTACCATTATCTTATTTTTGTGCATCGTTCAAAATTGAACACATTTTCTTGTATGATGTGCATGCAGAATCCATGTGCATGCTTGTCTGGGACGATATGCATTGTAATCCGTGTGAATGCTTGTGTGGGACGATATCCATTGGAATCCATTAACTTATTTTCTGTGCATGCATGTTGCTTATTTTTTGTGCATACTTGTTTCTTTTAGGATGATATCCATTCGAATAACCAACTGATTTGGTTTTTTCTTTTGTGGGAAATCCATAGCAAGTGGGAAATCCTTGTTTCATACTTCCAAAAGGAAATCATTGTTTTGAAATGCTTGCTCCAGAATGCCCCTGCTCTTACTCTTGAGACCGTGGAAATCCAAATATAGTGTAAAAGTTGTCAGAGGTTTTAATGAAACTATCGATAGCGAGGGGAGCCTCAGCTCAACCGAAGATCCGTGTTAAGATTATTTCGAAACCAACTTTTTAAGTATTTATATTTTTGGGATTTGGTTGGATGTTTCTATAGTTGTGTAAGAAATTTCCTTTTTCAAGCCGAAAAAACATAACTTGATATTCTTATGGAATCAAAGTTACATTAGGTGTATAGATAGAGAGATTCCTTTTATAGCTTATTCTCATGCTCATAAAAAAACCATAAAAACATTATCTTCATAAGTGCAACCCCCAGCAGGTGTATAGACTACTAACAAAAAATATACATAAATATCCTTCCCCATAGAACCAAGATACAAACAACATCGTCCAAGATAGAAATGTCCAACATATACCAAAAGTCCCCAAAAGAACCAAACTAGAAAATATGATAGGTTCCTTCATCCGAAGGAACATTATCCAAAAACTCTTCATAGTGGAGTAGGCCATTCATCAGTCCAACAACTGCCTTAGCTAACCGATATGCATCCTTATTAAATTCCTGGAAGATATGATTAAATGAGATCCGTTCAAATTATTCCTTCAATTCTTGAATTCTGGACATCCACTATCCAAGATGGAGAACATTGAAGGAAGATTTCCCATCATTCCAATTGATAATGCAATGGGAGTCACCTACCACTTGTAACCTGAAAAGACCTCACTACCGAGCAATCCACATGGTGCTCCATAAGGCCAACAATTTCGCTTGAGTATTAGTACCCGATCCAGCCCCCATCCACAGAAAGATAATATGCCCCATCCTTATTTGTAACACCATGCCTTCCTCGCATAAGCCATTCCACTGTGCACCATCAAAATAGCCTACCGAAATATCAAAATAAAAAACTAGAGGGATGAGAGTTCTAAGCTTAGTATAAGCTTTCTTTTTATTGAATGTCCTATACAAGGAAATGGCTTTAAACACAACCGGTAGAGGTCTAGGACAAATTCCATAAAAAATAGTAGAGTTCCTGCATTTCCATACTTCCTAGATAACAAACAAAGGGATCTCACGATAAAAAGACTTCATGTGAAACCAACTTCCCATAGAATCCATAAAGGTGTAACCTTTCCAAGCATCCACAAAGTTCATAATATTTTGACAAGAATTCCAGATAGCAATAAAGAAAGGACAATGCACAAATAAGTGAGACATAGTTTTAGCATCATTTGCACAGAGGAAACAATAACCGGGTCCAATGAATCCTCGTTTAAGCAAGTTATCCCATTTGAGAACCTTATTATCCAAACATAACCACAAAAAATAGCCCAACTTCAATGGAATATTCCACTTCCAGATTTTAGTACACCACCAACAGGGATCCATCGCCAGTTGTTCATAAATGAGGAAGTCATAAGCAAGTTTCGATGATATAATACCATTGGAGTCTTTCCAATCCCAAACCAAACGATTAGGTTCATCCTTCAAGCGTATCCCAACAACCTTTACTCTAATAACATAATTTTGCCACTCACAGGCATCTTGAACTACAAGTCCCAGATCATCTGACTGAAGCCAAGCAGAGAAAAAGTCCTCCTTATTTCGACCAGAATAAAGCTGCGAAAGGACCACGATCTTCCTGGAGTGAAGAAATTTCAACAAAGCTGAAGAGAGACAGAAATCGTCCCGCAACCCCATAATCGGGTCAATTCCAATATGATCCAAAATACCACGACCAACATTTCAGCATAGACACTTCTTCAGAATCAGAAGAGTTTTGCATAACCCACGCTAGATGGTGGACGCATTCGAGCTAATAGCAGGGGTATTATAGATCCAAATGTAGGGAAACATAAGGTTTCATTCTTAATATTTTTTACATAATTTTATTTGTCTCTTAATATATAATTTTCACATCACATTTGAGGCTAAGACTAAGGTTAACTCAAGTCCGAATTTACTATGCTACTATATAAGAAAAATTACATTTAAAAGCAAAGATGACCAGTTATGTGAAAAAAGTCACTTTCATATTCCCATACATTTTAATAACTTTAATTCTTGGATTACTTTTGTCAAATAGTTTTATATGTTTTTTTTCAAGAATTATCATATTTTCAATATTAGATTTTTTATTTTGTCCTATGTCATGAAATTTAGTTTTATTGGTATACCTATACTATTAAAACTTTATACATTCTAAAAAAACGTTTGAATACATGTTTTGAATGTTCATGGGAGAATTATTGATATATATTTATATTAAATTGTTCACATTATTTTTAACAATGTATAAATTTTTTTATTTAGAAATTGTTTTACACATTTATATCAGGTTATATATTCCATTTACAAATATTCATAAAAATATAGTATAAGAGAAGAATATGAATTTATAGTTATTATGCATATTTGTTTCAGAAAGTCATTCATTATATTTGTTTCAGAAAGTCATTCATTGCAATGTAATTTTTATTAATGCTTTCAATTAATTTGTTATTTTATTTTTAATTGAATATATTTATATAATCTTTGGTATTATATGTAAATTATTAAGTTTTTATTTGATGAGGGAATGTTGTATATCATTTACTTGCATTATGTTGAATTTTTAGTCTTTTGATTCACTTCCATATATTATTTAATTTAATTTGATCATCCCTCCTATAAATGAATTGGTGAGGGGGAAGTCCATCTCCTCCTTCGCCAAAGATTTGGCTTTATAAGCCTATGTCACCTCCTTTAGCGAGTCTTCATAGAAGTACATGCTCTCAAGATTCATGAAGAAGGCAGCCTTAATCCCTGATGTCAACCTTTCTCCCTCTATTCCTTTTCATTATGGTCTCATCTCTTGATGGAAAATATACCATTGGTTAGTTTATAGGTTTGTGGTCCTCTCCCACAGCACTGCACTAGTGGATGCAATTAAAGTGAAATATAATGATATAAGGTAACTTCTTATACTTTTATGTATTATAGGATTGTATACATCCTTGTTTGAATTGAAAGAAAACATGGACCTTGTCTTTCAAAGTGGTACTTATTTTATGGATCAAGAGGAATGTATCTCAAGAGCTAGACTCTAGATTTTTTATTTGGAGGTTTGTGTGGTTAATATGGTCCTAGTATGGGTTCAATTACCTCATCTTTCATTGCATTGTTGGAGTGACGAGTCTCTTGAAGCCATTCAAAATACCCTAAGGAAAATACATTGGCAAGTCAAAACCCAGATTAAGTATGTTTTCATGTGTAAGGATTTGTGTTGAAGTAGATTTGGAGAAAGGGTTCTCGTAAGCAGTAACTTTATATTTGGACAATTGGACTCATCTATAGAAATTTGATTATAAACAACTTCATTTTCAACACAAATCCTATCATGAGTACGAACATTTTTCCAAAGACTATAAATCCTCTACTACTACTCAAGCTCCTTAAAACATTGAAAAAGGATAGCATGCTAAAACATCACCTAGAAATAAGTAAGTTGACTCCACACTGACCTATGGTGAGAAAGGAAAATTCATTCAATATGCTAATCATTTCTCCATTTTGTCCAAGCAAGATCAAGATCCCAAGACATTGATTTCCTCTTCTTCTCAACTTATGGTTATCCCTAGTCATCTATTCATACCCAACCATCTTCAATTCTCTCTCTAATAAAGCTTTTGTTTAACCCCTCATTACTACACCATATTAAAAAAAAATTAACTCGACAACCTAATAAGATATGTAAAAATTATAAGCATCTTCCCATAGCATATTAGGGTTTCCTCTTGGTTTTCTTGCTTGGGATACCAACAACATTGCATTCTTAGCTCCTGGTAACCACTCATTGCTTAGGGTTTCTATCTTGTTCACATTTTCTAATGGCTAATATACAAAATCAGAATGCTTGTGGCATGAATCCACAACGCGCAATTCATCTCTAACGCCAAAAAATTGAGTACCGACATTAAAAGATTCTACAAGACAATCAACCTTACATGAAATTGATACTATATCATGTTTCTGCAAGGAAATATAACTTAGCTGCAAAAATTAGAATTGTTATCATACCTTTGCACTACAATTTCATCATTCCCCTGTGGTCCATTTGTGATGGCATGCTCCTCCACTTTGCATTCAACCAGAAGATTCAAGGTTGCAATTTGTGATTCCTTTTGTTCCAAATTATCGTTTGGTTGTAGCGAGTTTTTGAAAATTGCTTCAATTTATTTGGGTCTCCAACATGATGGCTTATTTTTTCTTTCCTCGTGATCATTTGATGGCTGAATAATGATAGTGAATTTACTACCTTCTTAACCAATCTTATCATAGGAACCTTTGGTGACTCCATTGGTAAATACACCTAACATCCTTTCCATGATTCGTGATGCAAAGCATTCTGGTAGAAAGGCTTTACATTGCTAAAATTTATGCTCTAACTCCTATTGTTTATTATATAGTTTCTTTGATATCTTCTCCCATGTAGGCTTCTTCTCTTTAGGTGATGAGGTAGGAAAGAAGGAAGGTAACATTTTTCCATCTACAAATATAGCCATTGATGAAATTTTCTTCTTTTGAAAGTCTGAACCTCAAATTTTCTTCGAAATTCCTCTTTAGTCCTACATCTCTTGAGGAACATGCTCTAGTACCACTCTAATACCCACAATTAAAAATTAAGAATATTAACTCCAACATTCCAATGCAAATATTATTGGTTTCCAACTTTATCCAGACAGTGATTTATGAAAGCTTATGAGATGTTATAGTTCGTCAATAGAGGAATGCATTTATAATTTAAGATATGGATATTTATGTGAAATCCATTAAATATAATCTGAACCCAATGTAATGTTCCAAATGAGATCTAATATGATGTTTTGGTGGGTGGTTATTAAATCTAGTTCATGACTTTCTTCAAACACTTTGTATGCAACCTCTTAATCCTAGTTTTGAAGCATAGGGAGCACTAGTAACACCACCACATTCATGGAGGAGTTATTGACTCAATGAGCAGTAGGAATTATTTATATATTTCATATTTACCATACATGAGCAGATCCACAAACACCAATTTGAATCCAGGAAAACAAGATCGAATTTCCATACATAGATTGTCTAGATTTTCAACTTTCCCAAACCCCTCCAAAACAACCCAAATTATTCCAAACAACTCTTACATGACTTGAGCACACCCAAGCACAACCTAATGGCTTATCAACAGACTCCCTAGAACCTTTATGAAATTTTTAATCACGTACACTTAAGATCTTACTACCATAATTGCAGATCTATATTACATGGATTAACTAACAAATCAATTGTTTGGACACAATATGAAGAAATCACCATGAATATTTATTAATAATGGATGGAAACAGTTATTAAACTGACGAGAACAACATTAAAATATTAGACATCTCTTACATATGCTCTAAAATCAAGAAATATATAGATAGAAATGTATTGGTGCATTCTTCACAGTTGAACCCATGTATCTACTAAAATGGTTGTATATTGGTCATACATAAATATTTTTGGGGTGAAATAAAAAGTTTTTCCCTTTGGGAACGATGCTCCAAATGTAATGGAATAGGTATCACATCCAAAAAATGCACAGAACTATCAGAACCAGAAGATTGATCTCGTCCCACCAACATCGGTTCCAATGAAAGAGTTTCCCCAACCACATATCAAGAGCCCCAAACACAATGGATCTGAGAAAGAGATTCAATAATATATTTTAAATCTCCCAAATTGTGTACACTCTTACACAAGTGCTCCATCCAACACTGAGAACAATATAAAACTAAAACTATATGAGAGCAAGTGAGCCCTCCACACTGAGAAAACTAGAAAACCAACAGAATAAAACACTAGAACATGGATGAATCTTTAGATCTACAATAAAAATCACAGCATACTCTAATCAATAAATATCAGTAGAAATATCTAGATGATCTCTCTCAACACCTACCATGAATCCCAAATGGAGAGATCTAGATGATCTCTCCTCTCACACCAACTAGGGTGGAATATTTTAGCACCGAAACCAATCACAAATGCAAGGGGAACATCTACCAATATTGAAACCCTCAAGACCTATCCAATTTATAAATAATTTTTCCAAAATATCCCCAATAGGTTCCTTCACCCTTCTTTTATAATTCTTCATTCATCCTTCTAGAGTTTTCTCTCAAAAATATCAATAAAATATTAATAAATGTTATTTTCATGAGAGAATGATTCTTTGGGACACATTAGCTTCCTTTATAATGTTATTTTTGGTCTCATGGATAGTTGATATTCTTTGGAATTCCAATTAGGAGATGCCTCCCTTGTTTAGTGGGAGTTACAACTCCCCTTGTGCCCACTCTTCCCCTTAAGCACCTTCCTTGGGCTATTCTTAGAAAATGATCCATAATGAGATTCTTTTGGGAGTTACACCTTGATTTCAAAACATTATTCCTCATTTGGTGGGAGTTACAACCACTATTACAACCCACTTTGACTCCTTCTTCCACTAATGCGCCTCTCCTAGATATTTTTAGTTAGTGGTGAGTTACACTCCCAAGATGCCTTCATCATGAGCTTCCTTCCATATGTCACCTCTTCCCAGGTCCACCATTCCTTCTCTAATGTTCCCTCCTTGTCCAATTTTTCTAATGTCACCTTATTCATAAATATTGGACACCATACTTTACAATTTTATGACCCACATCATCCCCTTATCAATTTATCATGAACCTTACAAGGTGAGTAGGCCATGGAATCATTCCAATTTTAATTATTTTTCACTCAAATGGTTAAAAATCAAAATTTGGGGACATTACAGAATATGTCTGTGACCAAATAGTTCACTCCATATCCTTATTTCTTTCTCTACAAAATCGCAAGGTAATATCTTGCAAGCCATTTCAACTCTTGTTTTCACGTGGATTGCTTCTTTCGCAATTCCACTAGTTCCAATGACTAGAATATTAGCTAGACAATATTCCTCTTCAAAGCGACTCCACACTTGAGCATTATTTATCGCTTTTCTAGGTCTATGGCCCTTCTCAATTTGGTTTTCCAATTCTATCTTATTTAACAAGTCTTCTTGTGGATGCAAATGGATCGGATCACAAATCAATTGTAATTTTGATTCATCATGCAATCAAACCTCACTTGTTTCCATAGTTGTTACTATTGTCTTCAGTTTGTTTCTTTTGATTAACAATGTTTTCAATAGATTTTCCAATAGGTTTTTTCAAAATATTTTCCCACTTGATCATTTCTTGTGTTTATCTCTTTCCTTGTTTACTCCATAATGGAGATAAATTCCTCCATGGCAGTGGATGCATGTGTTCAGAATTTCGCTCTGATACCAATAAAGCGAACATATATATAGCACAACAATTAATAATTAAATATAAGAGTATTGTGTGTGTGTGTCTATATATATATAATGAATGCTGTAATATAATGAGTATTTGGTATAGTCTTATACAGGCTTGTAAGATAAGATTTCACAAAAGGTCACGCCCTTTCGAAGCACCTCTTCCTAATTATTTATTAAATACTAACTACTTAGTTATGTTCACAACATAAACACAATCTTCTTTACCTGGAACTTCATAACCTTCAGGATGCTCCACTTAAATTTCTTCATCCACATAACAATTCAAGAAATTTGATTTAACATCCATTTGAAAAATAGGCCATCTATACTGAGCAACTACTGCAAGCACCAACCTTATTGTATCCATCTTCAACAATGGAGCAATTTTTTTTGTATAATCAATTCCTTCCTTTTCTGCATAACCCTTTGCAACTAAATGAGATTTATACTTGTCAATTGTACCATTTGATTTATACATTGTCTTATGCACCCATTTAGTACCAATCACATATTTCCCTTCAGATATGCTAACAAGTCCCATGTATTATTATTCACTAAAGCATTAAATTGTGCTTCAATTTCTTTATTCCATTCATATTTACTTGATGCTTCTACATAGTTATGTGGTTCTTCCATCTTAATTACTTGGATCATGCGAGCAAAATTTACATTACTACATGATCTGGTGATTCTCCTTTCAAATTCTCTATCCAACATATCAATTTGAGAATTTCCTTTGACTAACCACTTAGGTTTCTTCTTACTTTCATATTCCTTTGTTATTGGAAAACTAGACTCATCACGAATCACAGCTTCATTCTTTCTTTGAACATATTCTGGTTGATAAATTACTTGTTCATTGAAAACAACATCTCTTCTTATTATCATCTTCTTCTCTCGAGGATCAAACAACCTATAAATTCTTGTTTATGTGCTATACACAATGAAAATACACTTAACACTTTTATCATCCAATTTCTTCCTCTTTTCCTTAGGAATATGTTCATATGTAGTGCACCCAAAAAATTTCATGTGTGCAATGCTAGGTTTGTATTCTGACCATGCTCCCTTTGGAGTCAAATTCAAAAATGATCGTGTAGGGCACCTGTTAAAAGTGTATATTGTTGTATGAACTAATTTTTCCCATAATTCATTACCAAGTTGCTTAGTTTTTAACATACTCCTTTCCATCTCAACAATGGTTCTATTCTTCCTTTATGTAACACCATCTTTTTGAGGAGTGTATGAATTTCTAAACTCTCACCTTATACCATTCATCTTGTAAAAATCCATGAACTCATTAGATTTATATTCTCCCCCATTATCTAATCTAAGGGTGAGAGTCTTCAAGCCACTTTGGTTTTCAACCATCTCTTTGAACTGAACAAAATGGACAAATACTTCTGAATTTTCTTGCAAAAAATACACCAAAATGTTCCTGTAATAATCATTAATGAATGTTAAAAACTACTTTGTCATTCCAAAAGAAAATGTATCCATCATCCAACATAGATATGAATGTACCAATGCAAGATGATCTTTGACTTTCCAATCTCTATTTGAGAAACTTTCCCTGTGTTGTTTCCCAAGTATGCATCCTTCACACATCTCATTATCAACTTCAAGATATGGAATACCATTCACCACATTAGTCTTTCTCATCAACATCAAATTTATGAAATTTAGATGTCCCATTCTCAAATTCCAAAGTTTACCATTCACTACTTTTGTAGCCTTTAGACTTGGTGACTTACTTGGGGCACAAGTGAGTTTTAAAATCTTGTTTGTGATCATTTTTCCTCTCGCCACAACTACAATTTGTTGATATTATCCATGATTAAGAATTCTTCATTATCAAACACTAAATTATAGTTTTCTCCATCATTTTTCCAACATAAAGTGGATTCATTTTCAATGGCAGTGTCAACAATGACTCATTAAGGAATTTATTAAGTGGCGATCACTTGATACTTTGGCACAAAACTACATTAAATATTCTCAAGCATTCTTATTTCTGGGACATCTTCTACCAAAACCTCATTTTATTAATAAGATCCTACACTATTGTGATATAATCATTCATGGATTCATTACTACACATCTTGGAATTATCCAATTTACTCAATGTTTTCAATTTTGTTGTTGTTGCAGCTTCATAAGTGTTCTAGAAAATAACCCATGTGTGTTTAGATGATGTGGCTACACCGATTCTTGAAAAATAGCATCATTAATAGAATTACCTATGAGTGAAAGTGCTTCATTATCTCTCCTTATTATCTACTTAAAAACACTCTTTGCATCAACATCCAATGCTTGATATGCTTCATCAAAAGGAATATTATACCCATCAATTAGAAGTTCCCACAAATATTTATTGATGAATATAGGATACATTCTTTTTCTCCAATAGAAATCATTTGTGCCATTTAATTTAGGGAGTTTAAAATTGCTTGTTGTTGCTGGAAAATGAGCAAGTGAGAGAGAAAAAGAGTACTTGAAAAGATGAATACAAAATGTCCCACTCCACCTCGAGACGAGAACACTTGTACCAAAAATGGGACTCAACCACCACCAAAAATGATCTTTTATTAATGTTGAAGTATAATGAAAGAGTGCAACAGTTGTGCAATTATAAGAAATTTTATTTTTCATAATGAAGTGAATGAATCACTTTTACAAAACTAATCCCTTCACAAATTTATAACCTTATTCTCCCAATTAGAAACAATATAATTTCTTTTACAATTTAATTGCAAATAAGGGGACTAATCACCATTCCAAAAACTCTCTTTCTCATACTCCCACACACAAATGATTAAACCAACTCTTCTCCCACAATTTGAAAATGAAGAAAATGCCAAGAATATTTAAAACCTTATTCGCTCAACATATTTCCAAATAAAACATAGATTGAAATACACATACCTATACTAGACGTTCTTTCCACTTCAATTTGCATTGCCATCCCAACATAAACTGAGGTGTTGTGGTATTCCTACTACACATTCCTAGAATATTCTTCACTTCTTCCTCAAACTACGCAGTTGTAAACCTAATTCTATCGCAATAGAACTTTCCAGGCCAAGGGTACGAGGGTAGATTGTTGTATAGACTGTAAAATAAAATAAAAAAATTGCCATGCCGAGAAGAGAATAGTATCCCAAATCACATGAGAATGGTCAAACGTGTATAGTCTCCTCTCAAATACAAAAGATAACACTTTACCATCCACCCCTGTAATTCAAATCAACGACCATTCTATTACCATCCCAAATGGATTCTTTTGCAGATTGGTTTTATAGCCAATCATAGAACGCCTCTGTCTATGGTTCAAAATTTATTATAAATTGTACGCGTGACTACATGCCATGATTGGTGAATAATTTCACAATCCTTCAATAAAAAATACATCCAAAATCGACCCTCCTTCAACGTCAATTTTCAACAGTTTACTCAGCGCACAGTTCTCCAAGGTAGTGTGAGATCACTCATTGGTAATGAAAAATGCACGATGATAAGTCAAAAAATATCGAACAAAACACACACACACACACACTTACTTATATTTGATCATCCCACCAAGCAAATTTATCCTCCAAATGACTAGATTTCTCTTCACAACCTCTCAAGCTTTCTCACAATGCTTTGATACATAATGAATAAATTTGACAACAATGGAGCAATATAATTTGGATAATAATGCACATATACTTGATCTCAAAATATTTCATTAATCAAGAACATATTTATACATCAAGAGAATCCTCTAATGAATCAAATTTGATCCTACAAACTCTCAATAGTTGTCCCTAAAATAACTCAACAAATTTGATCTCAATCCAAACTTAGCTCTACTGGATATTATCACAATAAAAACATAAATAATATTCCTAAAATCAAACTATGGATATCACCAAATGATTCATTATCCCAATAGTTGTTTTTTCGTGTGCCATGATCATTGATTAGTTTCTCTCAAAGATCGACATTACTAACATGCATATTAAGAATGATGATGAGGAGGCCATTGCTTAATTCCAACATGCATCCTTGAGTAGATATTATATGTTCATGGCTTCTGAAGTAAAAATGACTACAAAATGGGTTACTTTCTATATTTGGACTACATGGCCTTCATGAAGAAAATGTGGTTAAAAGACAAGAGATTTAGATTCAAGGAAAGTGGCCTATATTTCACCAGGAACTTGAGATTTCCATATAGAATCACCATCGATATGCTATCCAAATTATATGGAGAGCCTAATGTTACACAATTCCAGGAGGTATGGATGCCACTTTTACATCATGTTACTTTATCAAGTACCAAGTTTAATTTGGAAGCTATTATTTCTGCTAATATACTAGCATCAATTGTTCAACTGAAGGTAGCCACTGCAGTATAGACAACAAAGTTCAATATGTCCTCATATCTCCTAGATATAGTCTATGCTATGAATAGTTTTCGAGGAATGGGATGTAAATGGATTATGAACGAGCCTCACGTGTATGTCTATTTCCAATTTTTGTGGGAGCATAAATATTCCAGTCATTCCAAAAACATTTGCAAACAATTCATAATCCAACTCTATGACTTAGTGCACAAGAAATTTACAAAATGCATGTCCAAAAGAGATTTTGAGGAAGTAACCAAGCTTGGTGACTGGTTTCTAACAAATTAAAGAACATATTTGAGAATATATGGTTTCGCTCAGCCACCCAATATTTTTCCCAAAATATGTTATTGATAAGGTGGTGTTGTAGGATATTGTACAACAAACTCATGTGAATGGAATTGGCATTGCCTTAGCAAAATCTAATAACTATCGTTGGCCTCCTTTGTTGATGATCGTAGGTGCATACAAAATGGTGCATGTAAGAGACAATAATAAAGTATTACAGGGCCTGGTTTTGTTGTGAAAAATATTGCACAAGGGTGAATCCTTCCCACTTGGTAAGGGGCAAATCCTAGTAGGTTGCAGCAAGGATTCAGTATTAGGTGCCCCTATTGTGTAGGTGAGTGCTCCAAGTGATCTTGCAAGTGGTTGTTAGCAAAATAAAAAATAAAAAAACTAAAAAAAATTAAATGAAACAAATAACAAAGGGGTAGGAATGCAAACTCCAACAACCAATAGATGCCAAACCACTTTTATATTTCCCAATGGTCAAGAATGTATAACACGTAGGACATGTGAGCTCCAATGGAAGCAAACAATCCCTCTTAGGGAGTTCTATCTAATGCATAGTATATGCTAAGTTTGTTGAAGAACAAATGAGAAGAACACTTTCCCATTGAATGAAGGTGGCAAGGGAGCTCGGTAGATACTAGACAAGGGGGAAGAGGTAAGCTATAAGGGAGCTTAAGCACAATTCTAGTAGCATAACCTTGCTCTGATTTATCTTTTTAATAAGCATGCCCATGGCTTCATTTTATAGGTCAAGAGGTGGCCAAGAAATAACTAGATCCCAATGTGAACTCCTTGATCTCATGATTTAGCTCCAAGATACACAAAGGGGGCCATTTAAGGAACCCAACTGTGTGAGGAGCCAAATTCAAATTTGTGGAGGCAATGGAGCTTTCATGAGTCTTTAATGCACTACTGGTGGTTGAGATTCCACCATTTTTTTCAATCACAAGGTTGTCGAAGGAATATCTGCACTGGCTGTGTGGCCATAGTTCTGATAATATGCACAATAGCACATATTAATAGATATGTGCAGTGCGGTTGTAGTTTTTGACTATTTTTGGGGAATTTTTGGACTCATGTTGCTTCTTGGATCTTATGAGGATGTCTTCAGTGGGATGCATGCTATATTTTGATGACACTTTATCGTGTAAATTGAAAAAATGTCACATGTGTGCGAGAGTTGAGCATTAACAGATGCTCCCTAATCTATGAGGTTTAGAGGGTACTATAAATCCAATAATGCATCATTTTTTATTTTATTTTCTCTCTGTTGTTCTTGAAAGTGTGTGAAACATAGGTGGATAAATGAGACCTTCCACAGGGGAATATTGTTGGTGTAGTTGGAACAAAGAATAGAGTTTTATAAAAACAAGGTGGGCATATCCATGATCATGAGATTTTTCCAAAAGAGGTTTAATATCCTTGGGAATATTTGACCAAGATATTAACTGTAACTCAATTTTTTTTAAAACTTACTAGTTATTTTTTGACAATTTTTCTGAGCAGAGTACGAAGTAAGTGATGGGGACTGAGACTCAATATGAGGATGGTAGGATGAACATTCAATTCTGTAATATGTATGAGGAATGTGCAGTAGAAAATAATCAGATCAGAGCAAGAGTCCTAATTACAAAGCACTAGGGCCATTTATGTTTCGAACATCAGCCAGGCTGAAGTCTACTCCAAAGCTTCATGGGCGCACCAGCATATGGTTACTAGATTGGGTGGGTTCCTGAGGGTACAAGGATGAAATATGACAGTCAAATAAGTTCAATGGATTCACTGGGCAGCATTCAAAAATATTTGGAAAGAGTAGGAGTGATTTGGAAGTTTTAGGCCAAGATGGGATTACAGAGCTAGTTAATATCCAAGATTTACAAAAGGGGGTTAAATGCTTCCAAATTCTTGAAATAGGGACTTATATGGAAAATATAATGTATTATCAACCTCCTACAACTTACAGAAAGAAAAACTGACATACATAATGAATTTGGCAGTCATTAATGTAAAACTAGTCACAAAATAGTGCTCAATGAGCTAGTCTCTCAATCTTGGTTACTAAATGACTTTCATTAATTGAAATACTCTGTTCTGAAGTATTATAATGTTCTAATATATTATATTCAACAACAGAAGGTCGAAATATAACTCACTGAACCAAGATTGCACTCATTTAATGGCTCTTCAACAATACAGTGTCTTATTGACTAGAAAATCCTTACATAGAGCCACAAAAGAGCTATAAGAAAAGAAGGGAGGATCAAATATATGATCTGAAAGTGTATTTTGGTATTCAACAGGTATGAAACAGAGTATGGGCTATGCATTGAGTCTCTGAGCAAGAATGGGGTGCTATTCTCAACTCTTCTCATTCTTACAGGGAAAGCACCTCCAAATCTAGCTGAGGTTGAGAGAATGGATCCGAAGAGAAGGATGCATCAGTTCTGAAGCTGGTTTCTGATATTGGGAATCTCTTATTTCTATTAAAATGGTTCAACTAACTCTCTATAAACCCTTGGGTGGATTCACTGGAGCTAACTTCTTCAACTGGTGAACCTTCACCAAAACTAGTTGTAAATTCACTATATGAGAGATCTACTCTTCTAAATGATTGTAGATCTTCAATGAATGATGGAAGTGTCTGATAATGGATACAAGAACTTGATCTGGACCTACATAACACTCATTGGAAACTATGGGACCTTGGGGCACATCTCCCAAGAGGAACAATTGAGGCACATCACTCAACCAGAGAGGCTCATAGCTCGCATGAGAAAACACAAATGATGAAAAAGTTCTGAGATGAAGTTGGAAACATGAATAAATAGCTGAAGTGACTTGTTCCTCAAGCCATCCACACGTGTGGGTGAGGAAGGGATCCTTCCTTTTGGAAAATGGAAACTTCTTGGCTTTCATAATCTTTCCTACTTTTCCCTCCTTCACTGTTTTTAGCAAGCGTGTCTTTGGGAGCTTGCTAGGATGTTGCTAAAATCCTTCTGACTGCTTTTCTTGTTTTTTTCCACTTTAATTACTTTCCATATTTTCTGCTTTTGCCTAATTTTGTTGGCTTTGGACAGTTTCCTTTTATTTGACTTGCCTCTTTTCTCCTCCATTATGTTCCTTGATTTTCAGAGTTTGCCACTTAAGACAAGTGAGGTCCACTTGAAACCAATGCACCCTCCTAGTCCAGTCATCACCACTTGCCAACATTTATTAGCCAAAATTATTAATAAAAAGAATTATAACTCATAATTTCTTTAAACTTCATAATTTAATTAATTAATTAATATTTAATTGACTACTACGGAATAATTGCCTCAAAATTTCCCTATTAATTAAATTCTCATTTAATTAATTAACTCAGACCCCCTACGGATGGGAGGATCCAAGTAGTGGCCAAGGCCACTAGGGAGGGGACATGACAAGAGGGTACAAGAAAAGAAGAGATAGAGGGGTTAGCTCAAGATACTGTTGGTGCATTGATGAAGGTGGATCCAATTCATGCAAGAGTAACTGAACCTAGAAATGATGTTACAGGTGGTGAAGAAGTAGTACTGTTGATAACCATGATGATCCCACGGGTGGGGGACCGGAATACCAGTGATTTTGGTAAATGTAGGACCTCATTGAACTACTACTACCATGATTTATAAATGTGAACATTGCTACCTTTGAATCGTACGACTCTCCCTGATGTGATATATGTGTTGACATCGAGCATAGGAGAGACCACCAAGTTATGGACCACTAAGGGATATCCCTACTTAGTTCAAGGAAATATCTTATAGTGATTGAAAGGGACCCCAAGGTACAAATGCAACTACTGCAAATCTCAAAATGTAGTGACGTGATGTCGGCGAGAGATGAAGTATATGATAATATGGGGGTCTTATCCTAAGAACCAAGATCATTTTGTAACCAACTGTTGGAATGACAAACTTAACACAAGACTAGCTAGTAAGTGTGAGGCTCATGAATTCATTTAATCGATGTCAACTTGGGGATTAATAGTTAGAAGCATTCTTCAAAATAAAGGAACAAAGTGTAATAGAGGGAGACAAACTTCAGATGAACGGATTTCTTAGGGACATGACATTGAGGGTGATGGTGACTCACAAAAGGCATAATTTTGGGGATAGGGTGACTCAATGACATCAATTAAAGGCCACCAGAGGTTGCTTCCAAAAGAATAGTGATATTTCCACGGTTTTGAGTGGATTGGAGAAATGTTTGTACATAAATAATAATTAGTGGGGTCCCACAGTTTTTGTTGTGTTGGTGTTCAATTTGATGATGGGTGGGATTCCCACGGTTTTGGGGGAATTAATAAGGGAATCAATTTGATGATGGGAAAAGTTCCCATGGTTTTGAGTGAGTCAGGGAACCTTTTCCATGATGGTGTGAATGGTATCTTTAAAACACGAAGACGATTGCCCCATGAATCAATGCCATATAGTTGGTTCCTGCGGGAATAACTAGATAGAATTAGTTACATCAATTGGTGGGGGTGGTGGTACGAAGAATATTACAGATCGTAGAGTGCTCATGGGGGTATGATTAGTAAATTATGGTTCTTGATCATAACATGTTCCGAGGAATTGATGGCACTGAGTGCTAAAGGTGAGAAAGTAAATGCAAATCTAGAAAATGATGAACTATGGGTTGATGATTTCAAGGTTTATCAAATGTATTGGGCTTGTGGGGGGTTCGACATCATGGGTGCGAAATGATGATAGGGATGCAATGGTGCACACATCCATGGAGGGATAATGATACCTATGGCAATGATATTGATTCCATATCATTACTAGGGATGAGGAACCTATGGTTATCAGTGGGAATATTTGGTAAAGGTAATGCAAGTAGAGGGAAGGAATTGCCTATATGCCAGTTTTCAAGATGATACTTGTGAAAACAGTTTGGAACCATTGATGAGGAATGGAGCCTTGTTCTTATAATGGAAAAAAAGAATAGGTGATGTCTTGGTCATTATCCTACACATATGGCAGAAATACCCAAGTGTAGTAAAGAACATGATAAAGGTATTAATGATGCGAAATTGAAAACCAAAACATGGTGCACCTGTGATGTATGGGAAAAATAAAGGCATATCAAATGAAGGGATCATGGGTGCCAAATGATGATAAGGATGCAAGGGTTCACACACCCATGGAGGGAGAATGATACCTACAACAATGATATTGATGCCATATCATTACTGGGGATGAGGAACCTATGGTTATCAGTAGGAATATTTGGTAAAGATAATCCAAGTAGAGGGAAGGAATTTCCTATATGCCAGTTTTCAAGATGATACCTATGATAACAGTTTGGAACCATTTATGAGGAATGGAGCCTTGTTCTTATAATGGAAAAATAAGAAGAGGTGACGTGTTGGTAGTTATCCTACACATATGGAAGAAATACCCAAGTGTAGTAAAGAACATGATAAAGGTATTAATGATGTGAAATTGAAAACCAAAACATGGTGCACCTGTGGTGTATGGGAAAAATAAAGGCATATCAAATGAAGGGCTCTAGATCGAAGAGAAAAGGGATATGCAATGTATATCTAGGCGTTCTGATCATGGTGGCATGGACGATTCATCAAATAGAGATACGGTTTGGTCGTGGCGAAGGTCTTAAGTTTGGCCCAATTTTTATTAACTGGGAGTGGGGCCCACTTTTCGAAATCATATGTACCTTTTGACTTATGCATTTCATAGCTAATTTTTGTTTATTTTTGAGTTTGGTGTAGTTGTTTTCTAAGTAATGAGAGCAAGGTAATCCTAAACCTTGTTGCCTAGATTTCTATCTAGGTAGAGTTCAGGTTAGGGGGACTCAATGCCCATACGACTGGTTGTTAGCCATAAACATTGGCCACGTGAGTATTTGGTATTCTCGCGCATGGGGGCAGATGAAAAAGGAATTATCTCACACTAAGATAGCACGAGGTAATCCTAGGTAGTCACACAAAGTGCAGTAATTTTGAGCTTCGACTGCGTTGAAAATTAGCGCGATTGTTTCGTAAGCATTCACACTAGTGCACGACTGAAGTATGAATTCTCTGCACTATAATTTGCATTACCATGTCAAAGTTAGTCATGCTAGAGCATGATTGAGGAAAAAATGTCCCACAAAAATTGGGCCATGTAGGTGGCTAGTGAATAGTCACGCAAGGCACAAATTTAGATATTGAAAGGGTTCACTAAGTGTGATTTTTGAAATGAAAAATCACACATAATAGGTGATTTTGGATTTTTTTTGTAGTTTTGTGAGATTACCAAATAGATCCAAATGTTCGACCTTGTGTGCTTGCAGGTGGAGATGGATTATGTTGAGTGGCATGAGCACAACTACGAGGAATTTTCCAATGTGGTGAGAGGGAACCTTATAGCCAAGCAGACTTTGAGGATGAGGCAGAGTTTCTACCATGGGAAGTGATCCAAAATCAGAAACATTTTGACCTAAAGAAGTGTCCCAAAACGATGCAGTTTAACCAAAAGCTGGTGATATGGGTCGTCCTAGGTCCATCTGAAAAATCCAATCTGTGGCTCTGGGATTCCTTCCATCGAATGATGAAAATATGTGTCATGTGAAGCAGGTTGTTCCAAAATCAAGGGTCCCGTAGGATCAGTGATAGGTGGGTTTGCGGGAGGTGAATAATTCATTGTCGGCTCTAAGGTATAAGTGTCTTCTTCATGTGAAAAAGATGTGGTAGATTGATCCATATTTTCTCCTGATTTCTCGTCCTGATTAAGGGGATATTCAGGTGGCATGTTCAAAATCCTGCGGGATCTTCTTAAAGGTTGATCATCTAAAATGACTGAAGAAAAAATTCTCGTAAGAGTTTTCTACAAAATAAAAAAAAAAACACTTCACAATCTACTCAAGCTAAATATGCAATAAAAATTATGTGATAGGTGGAATTCAATAGTCTGGAACCTCACAGGATTATCAAGGCATCGCAACTTGTGATATACCACATGTTCCAACAGTTATAATCAGACCAATATTTCAGAGCACTAACCATGGAGGATTAGGACCGTACCCATGACTGTATAACCCGACTACCTAGTAGCATGTGCGTAGTATATTCCCAAGTGTTTTTCTTGGTGTATCTCCATGCCAAGACGGCCAATTGTTAACTCAGTTGGTTACAGGAATCCTAGTGGGGTCTCCTGATATACTCAAGGTACGTGGGAGCTCAAATCCGTAGTGGTGTTGTCTAAAGCACAACCGCACGATAGGAGACTTCTGGTATACTATCAAGTACGTGAAGTACCTTTCTATATACTCGAAGGTACGTGAAAGGATGTTCGATATATCAATTGGCATGTGGAATAACTACAAGCCCTTGGGATGCAATGTAGGAAAATAATGACAGCTTCCACGCTTAAAGACGTCGGAACATGTCTCTAACTTAACACACAAGTTTCTATACAATTTTCAACTAAGATGTCGTCAAAATTTATCTCGAAGGTTAAGTGAATGCATGACGTGAAAGACTTGGAATTCAAACATATGTAACTTGTCCTATATGAAAATGCAAGTCTATCTTTTTCTTTAGATGAAAGCTAGCTATAATAAGGAGAAATCTTTTATGTTTTTGATAATGAAATGAACAAGTACCTCTATACTTTCAAAATCAACCAAAAAGACTAACAAAGCACTCTTTCAACAATCCAACAAAAATGAATAACACACCAAATCCAAATGTTTTTTCCTGTTTCTCTTTTCAAGTTAAGCAAATCTACGAAAAAATGAAAATGAAAATTTCTCTTTTTCGAATGCAATAACTGCTATTTTCCAAAATAATGATACAAAAAATGGGAAGAAAATAAAAAAATGTAAGAATTTTCCAATCTTTGGAATGCTTTACAAAATTTCAAATGTGCTTGAAATCTTCAAGGAAATGATGAATAACTTTCAGAACCAAGAAAATGAAAGCTATTAACAATCTTTTAAACTTTTCAAAGATCTTCTAATAGTCGTTTTCAAAGCATGAAAAATTCTCTACAACGATTCCAAGAAATAAAACTTGAAATGAAGATAATGAACAATTTTGATTTTCTAATCAATGTACCCAATAGATATGAGAATTATGCCACTTTTCAGACCTATATTCAGAAAATGAGAGAATATACTACTGCAAACTGTAATTGGTTGGAAATTCTCAAAGAAAAATAATCACCCAAAATCTCAAAAACACACAAAATTGAGCAAAATCCCAATAACCAAATATGGGAGGGCTCAGAAGTCAGGTCGAACAGATCAGATGGGTTGATAGGGAGTCACAATACTGAGTGTGCTCATGGGGGATTGAAATTTCCCACAATGAGTGAAACACCCGTTTGACTAAGTAGGACTCTAATCGACACTTATACTTCAAAAATAAGCCAAGGACGGAGTATGTTGTGCCTAGGAGGTTCTGCAGCAGTGAAGGACAAACTCACAGAACTCAAAAAACCAAACCAAAGACCAACATGGAGGCTTTTTACACTAAGTGTCAACTAATTAAGGGAGACACGCCCTGCAAGGGTGCACCAGAGCATTGGGAGACCCAACGATGCACTCTGCAAACGCAAAACCGTGTCAGTGATGCAGTGTGTAAACAATCAGAGAGCATTAGTGACACAGTCTGCTAATAGATCAAGTGCATCAGAATTACAGTGACACGGGGGTTGAACTGACCAGGTGCGTCAGGCGAGATCTGAGCAACAAAAATAAAAAATTCTCCAAGAATAAATAGGTAGAGGGTTCACTAATGATCCTAAGCAAAGTCTTGGTGGGCCATAAGCTCTCTGAAGTTCAAATCCAATGAGAAGAGGCAACTTAGAGGCTAGAAGCTAATTGGAATGAAATCAAAGAAACTGAAAATACAATGAAATCAAAATCATAGACTACTCTCCCCACTATGGTCGCCAATTTTGTTTATGGACAATATGCGAGAGCGGACTCAAATAGATGTCCCTACTCTAAATGATTCATATCTAGAACAAAGCAAGTACGTAATACAAACAACTTTCCTAGATTGATTAAAATGCAAGATAATAAAAGAAGTGGCTTACCTTATGGATGCATATCTTTTCTCCTTTGCTAATCCAAGTCCCGATCTTCAGAACCAGTCAATAACATGTGGAAACAAACAAGTGATAAAAGCACATGGATGTGTATCAATCTAGATCAACAGTCAAAGACGTCAATCCTAAACAATATTAACACAACAAAGTTTATGGAAAGAATATGTATTAAATGTAATGATAAGAAATACAAAGATAGAGGTGTTACAACCGATGCTTTGACGTCATAACCTCCTTCCAACAATCCTAGCCTCAATATCAAATGCTTAGCCTCTAATGGATGAAGAGGATATCCTAGAAAAATTCTACCAGCATGTAGGTACTCTATCCTTCCTCTCTTCACAATGGAGAGGGGGTTCATATATATATATAGATAAAGGGATAGGAGAGGTTGAGGATTTAGGGGAGAGGCTTAAGGGATCATCCCACTAGGTAAGGGGATCGACTGACACCTTTCCAAGTATCTAGGGATAAGCCTCCACGACACCCAAACTTCAAGAAGTCGCTCGAAGCTTCCTTTTATCCATTTTAACCAATTGCGACGCACCTTAAACAAGGGAAACAGGCGTCAAAGGAATATCAATGCACCTTGTACAAGGGCATACTATGTCACCGACGCAATCTTATAAGGTCCAGAACGCGTCACCTTGAACCTGACACACCTTACCAGTGAGCAGGGCACGTCAGGGTGACAACAAAAGGTAAAAGGCAATGACAACAACCTTTCTTCTGATGTTTTAGCTCAAGAACTTTATGGATTATTGCATAAGGATGACACATAATTCATGGTGATGAGATTTTGGTGTAACACTATAATCAACTTAGATCTATGTTAATATTGGATCATGCAAGCATGAGAGGGATCCAATTTTTTGAGATATAACTTTTTTATATGGAAAAAATTTACACCTCAAGAAATGGAATTTTTTAATTATTTTTCATTTGGTTTTAACCTTTTATTCTATGAGTGGATATGGAATTTTTTTACTACTTTTTTTTTATATATATTTTTGGTAATGTTAGATAATGTTACGTTACACTACTCAACAACATCTCCCCCATAATGGGTTATAGAGCACTGAGAGTAAGCAAACTTCCAAATTCATGGTTGCCTTGAACAATATTCTGGTTAAAAATAGCTTATGTCAGAAATGCAAAGATGGGACAGTCAGAGTTGTTACAAATTTCAAAAATGTTATTAATAATTTTCCTTTTAGATTATTTATTCAACCGTTATTCCAAAAACATACATATTGGTGGATGTGGTGAAAACTCAAAGCACAATCCTTCTAAAGATATGTGTTTAGGTTATTTGAAAACAATTAGCTATCAAGATAGAAAAGTTGATTGTATTTTTTGAGATTGGTTTTGTTGATTTAAACAAAAATTCAAACCCCATTAATTTAATTTTACGACCTAGCTTAATCCTTTGGGGATGTTGGAAAGTTATCTATGCGGGTGGGAGTCTTGTCACTAGTAGAATTTGGCAAATAAATGACAATGTGACTAAAAAAGTTAGTTATAAGAGTGATTTTAAGTTAAAAATGACTAAATTAAATGACTTATTTAATCATCGAATAAAAAATACAACTAAATAGTTATCCACAGACTAAAAAACCCATTTATTTAATTTATTAGAAATGTTTTGGAATTTAATTAATTTGATATATATATAATTCCTCTTTGAAATTTTCAACTTTTACTCATCCTATTTAAAAAAATTAATTTATATATTTGTTTATTTTCCTCTCATTTAGTGCAATGGATCATGAGCAAAGGAGGGATGAGGATCCAACTATGGGTCTAAATGATGTTTTTCCACTTCGGGAATGGACATTTTGCCCCTTAATGGTTTTGGTTGGGAGAAAATGTATCATCCCATAGCATTAAAATTTCTCAAGTCTTCATGGGAAATTTCTCTAGAAGTGTTCCTCTACATTTCACTCACATGAATTTCCTATTGAACAAACCTCTAGCTCGACACTGGAACATATTATAACCTGATAATTATTTTTATTTTCTTCCCTTATCTATTCTCTCTGCAATTTCTATAGTCTCAACAAGGATGTAATGACTATTTCTTCACCTTACACAAACCATCCATCTCAATGGAGGACGATCTAAAGATTATGAGAAATTCATGGCCAGGTTTATTATTGGGTAAGTTAATACCCAAAAAAGAGTTCAACTTCATCTGTGATGAGCATATCTTAAGGGTCCATAGAGGAATTTATAATGTTTACTTTGTTTATGAAAGGATTTTTCATCCTCCAAATAATATATTGTTCATATCTTAACAATTTTCCCTATTCTGTCACTGCAAGGGGTTTTCCTTAGATCTTTCCTTAGATCCTTGGGTGTGGTTGCTTCTCCTTTGCACATGGTTTGTGGCATCCCCTAATATCTAGTTTAATGAAAGTGGTGGTGGCATGGAACAAAGAAACAATCATGACTCATGGTAGGGGAAAAGAAAATGAATTATTCCCATGCATGATTTTACCAGACAACAAACAATAGATAAGCACAAGTATTGGGTAGGTTGTGTAGGCACAAGTATCAAAGATGAAGTCCCAACATAAGATCCTTCATATCCATCATTTTTGTATTGGGTTCGTTGAAAATTCATATCCGAGAGGATAGAATTCAAGGTTTCCCTTGCTAAAAACCATATACATGATGTTGCAATTCAAGGTTTCCTTATTGGGATGTCGAGAAGCCTTGATTTGGAAGCTCAATTACTGGATTTCTCTTCTTGGATGTTGGAGAGTTCTTTTTGAGCCTCACCTTAAATATGTTGGTTTCTCTACAAACCATCCCTCAAATTCAACGTTTTGTATATTCTAGTCCCTTGGTCGATGAGGACCTCCTAAGCATAGAGTTACATTTGAGTCTTAAATCAAAATAAGGGAATATCAAATACTAGTTTTCATTTGTTGGGCCATAAATAACACTTCCCCCAAGTCTCTGAAATAAGTGTTTTTCTCAAAAAAATCCAGTTTTTTTTATAGGGTAATTAAGAACTTGTCAACCTGAGTTTTAGATCAAGTTTGTTGTCTGCTTGTTTTTTCTTTACCCCATAAGTTAATCTTAAGCTAATTGAAGATTGTCTATTTGAGCTCTTAGGTCGATGGGTTAGTTCAACGATTCTTTAGCTCCTCCATCAATGGGCATGTTTTCTGGAGAATAGTGAGGTTTCAAGGGAAAAGAACACCGCGCAGTCAAAAGATTGAACTGCGCAGTAAATAAATAATTTATTTTTCTTTTCTTTAGGACTGCGCTTCTCCTAGCAAATACTTTGCTCTAATTTTTCTTCTCTATTTTTTTCAAACACTTTACTTCACAAATTAACTGCGCGGGGAGATTAACTCTACAGTTGAACTTCACATAAATGTGAAGTTCATTAACTTCATGAACTTGACTTCACATTTCTTATTTACTTCGCAAATCCTTTTTACTGTGCGTTAATCTTAACTTCACGGATCTCTTAACAAACTTTATCATGAAATATATCTTGTTAGGACATAAGAACTAAAACATTTATGTGCAGTTACTCTTGGTTAAAATAGAACTTTCACCTCGATGACCAATTTGGAAATCTTGATTTCTTTTACACACAGTAAATGTAAACAACATTTACAGAAGTAAATCAGGAGAAGATGTGCGACATGCAATATTTAACATTCTTGAGAATGAATACCTAAAACTATGGAATTATATATTACCATAGTAAACCATAACAACTTGATGGAATTACACAAAATGATATTTCACCTTTCATTGAGCTTGGGCTCTTCATACACTTCATGGGTCTTCACTTCTTACAGAGCTTGGGCTCCTTAGACATCTCTCTCTGTGATTTTCAATTATTTTCTTCTTCTTATAGAGTTTCATAACAACCGACTTAATATCGCTTCACCTCGAAGCTATAGGGTTTCATTAAAGATTGTAATAAATTTCTACCTAAGAATTCTTGATATGCAGAATACTAATGCGGTTACTTAAATACTAACTTGACGTGCGCCAGATTGGCTGCAAACTGACTGACTATCTGACATTGCAGACTGACAAAATGACTGATTGGGAGTCTGACAGAGCCCGCGCATATTAGATACGCAATGAGCTCTTAATTGCGATATTTCCAACACTCCCCCTTAATCATGAGCTGATGGGGATCATTAAACAAAAAATAAAATTTTACAAAATATTTCATAGCTGAAACATGCTCTGTGCATGACGAAGTTCACTGTGCAGAACTTGTCACTCCCAAACAACTTCGTAGATACTGAAATGTGTCCTTTGCCAATGGTTTGGTAAAGATGTCCGCTACCTGATCTTCAGACCTGCAAAATTCTAAACAAATTTCCTTTTTATTTATCAATTCTCTGATAAAATGATACCTTGTGTCGATGTGCTTGGTTCTCTTGTGGAACACATGATTCTTTGACAGTGCGATAGATGAATTATTGTTGCAGTAAATGGCTATGGGTTGTTGTTTGTTCTACGACAGATCACTTAATATCCTCCGCATCCAAATGGCTTGACATGCAGCGCTTGTAGCTACAACATACTCTGCTTTTGCTGAAAAAAGAGTTACTATGGGTTGTTTCTTTGAAGCCCATGATACAACACCTATTCCTAAATGAAATGTATTAAAAAACGTGATTTTCCTGTCATCTATGCTGCCTCCATTGTCACTGTCAGTGTATCCAATGCGTTTGAAATTTTCTGAGGTTGAATACAAAATACCAAAGTCTTTTGTTCCACTTACATACCTTAAAATTATTTTACCTGCTTGCCAATGAGATTCTTTTGGTGACTCCATGAATCTTGATATTAAACTGACTCCATACATGATGTATGGCCTTGTTGTTGTAAGATACATAAGGCTGCCGACAAGCCTTTTAAACATCGTAGGATCGACATTGGATCCATCATCATCCTTGCTCAATTTCAAACCTGTTATCACTAGTGTTGGAGCTGTCTTATAGTTTAACATTTTAAATTTGTTCAAGACATCACTTGCATACTTCGACTAAGATATAAATATCCCATTTTTAGTCTGTTGGACTTCAATGTCCAGAAAATACTTCATAAGCCCCAAATTAGTCATTTCAAATTCACTTTCCATGACTAATCTAAATTCCTCTATGCCAAAATCACCAGTAAATATTAAATCATCTACATACAGGAATACAATTGGCTTATTACCTTGCTTGTTGATTTTTGTGTACAGTGTTGGCTCACATTCACTTCTGTGAAATCCATTATGAATGAGGTAAGAGTTAATGCGACTGTACCGAGCTCTACGAGCTTGCTCGAAACCATAGAGCACATTTTTCAACTTGTATACTTTGTGTCCTTGTCCTAGAGCTTCATATCCTTGTGGCTAATCCACATATACTTCTTCCTCCAAATAACTATTAAAAAATGAAGACTTAACATCCATTTGGTAAACAGGCCATGTATTATGAGCTGTGATGGCCAAAACTATTCTGATAGTGTCCATTCATGCTACAAGTGAAAAAGTTTCATTGAAGTCTATGCTAGGCTGTTGTGTGAATCCTCTTGCTACCAATCTTGCCTTGTGCTTCTACACATTTCCATCAACATCTTGCTTGGTATTATAAATCCATTTTACGCTTATCACATCCTTGTCCTTAGGAACATCAACTAATTCCCATGTTTGATTTTTTTCGATGCATTCTATTTCTTCATCCATGGTTTGTGCCAAAAATTAATCTTCAACAGCTTCTTCAAATGTTAGAGGATCATTACCTTGAGAAAATAATGCAAAAACTGAGAATGAATTAGATGTACCAGTCTCATATATCTCACGCAGAGTTCTTGTCTTTGTCGGATTTCCTGGTGTCGAACTGCGCAAACTGCATGATGGAGTTTGCTCTGCACTTGGTGTGCTCGTCGGAGTTGCTTGAACTGTGACTTGTGTCTGAGTTCCTTATGTTGAAACATGTTGCGCAGGCCTAGGAGTAGATGGAGCTGCGCAGTTCTGATTCACATACGGAGTCTCAACCACATCTTCTACGATGTCATTATGTTCAACATGTGACATGATTTTAACATTCTTCTCCACAGTTCCATCCCATGCTTCATTTTCTACAAACCGAACATCTCGACTGATAATAACTTTTCTTGTGACAGGGTTATATAACTTGTATGCTTTTGTGTCTTCAGAATACCCAATAAAAATGCATTTCTATCCTTTATTGTCTAATTTCCTTCTTAGCTCATATGGAACATGTGCGTATGCTACACAACCAAAAAATTTTAAATGCAAAACACTATGTTTTATACCTGTCCATGCTTCATGTGGACCTTTGTTCTTCACACTCTTCGTCGGACATCAATTCATGATGTAAATAGTAGTCGTCACTGCCTCAGCCTGGTATTCATTTGACATATGCATGACTACCAACATACTGCGAGCCATCTCCATAATGGTTATGTTCTTCCTCTCTCTGATACCATTTTGTTGCGGTGTATACCGTGCAGTGAATTGCTTCTATATGCCATGATTTTTACAAAAAATTAAGAAATTATTTGAAACATACTCACCACCTCTATCTGTTCTTAAGATCTTGATGCTGTAACCACTCTGCTTCTCCACAAGTGCCTTGAATTGCTGAAAACAACCAAATGCATCATATTTATGTTTTATAAAATATGCCTAGGTTTTTCTTGTGAAATCATCAATAAATGTGAGAAGGTAAGTGCATCCTCCCATGGATGGTGTTTGCATTGGTCCACAAATATCAGAGTGAACAATTTCAAGTGGAGTGCGAGCTCTATATGACTTTTCGACTGGAAAAGTCTCTCTATGTTGTTTTCCAAAGATACAGCCTTCACAAATTCTCTCTGGATTTTCAATCAATGGAAATCCTTTCACCATATCCTTCATGTGCAGTAGCTTCATCCCACCAAAATTCAGATGTTCAAATTTGAAGTGCCATAACCAGGATTCATCCTTTATTTCTGTTTGAAATGCAGCTTGCATTTCACTATCTTTTTCTTCCTTGTCGCAGTGAGTTTCTGCTTCTTTACTTTCTGCTTTGAATGCAACTCCAGAATTTTCATTCTGACTTTCATGAGCAACTTGAGTTGTTTTTCCTTTTATGATTGGCCTTATCCTCAAAGGAAACAAGCGATTGCTTATCATCTGCACTTCGGCTATTAACTAATTGCTTGGATATATGTTTTTGATCACACAATGATTTCCTATCATGTGAACTCTGTAACCTTTTTCCATCAATTTTCCAATGCTCATCAAATTATGCTTCAAACCTTGAACATAATAAACATCAGGCATAAATTTCTGCTCCTCCTGTTTGGTTAGAATATCAACAGTACCCTTACCCAAAACAATGACTTGAATATTGTTTCCAAGTGTGACATCAATTTGAACTGATTTATCTAGACTAGAGAATATATTTAAATTATAAGTCATGTGATTGCTACAGCCGGAGTCTAAATACCATATGTCATTTGGGCTTTCTTGGACAACATTGCATTCAAGTGGAGATGCACATGCCAAGAACAGTGAGTTGTTCGGAGTGTTGTTATTGCTTGACTGCGATTGACCTTGCTTTCCTTGGTCATACTGCTTCTTCCTGCATTCATATGTGAAGTGTCCAAACCTCTTACAATAATGACATTGAATTTTAGATTTATCATACCTTTGTCCACTTTCCTGACTGGGCATCTAATTCTGACCTCAACCAGTGCCATGTGTAGGGCTGTTGCTGTGACCTACTCTGAAAGAACTTCGTCCTCTGCCTCTAGAGTTTGATCTTCCTCTACCTCTTCCATGACTTATGGATGATTGTGCTGCGAATGCACCTTCCAATGATGTATCTGAACCACTGATTCTATGTTCATGATTGAGTAATGAGGCTTGCAACTCATTAATAGTAAATTGGGACAAATCTTTGTTTTCCTCTAGTGTCACAACTAAAGATTCAAATTTCTTTGGAAGAACTCTAAGAACTTTTTCAACAACTCTTTGTTCACCTAGATTTTCTCCACGAGACTTTATTTGATTAACCAGACCAATAACATCAGTATAGAATGAGTCTACTGAATCTACATCTTTCATTGACAGAGATTCAAAATATCTTCTAAGAATTTAAAGTTTTGCAGTCTTTACCTTGTTTAAGCCTTGATAGGAAGTTTCCAATGTGTCCCATGCTTCCTTAGCTGACTGCGCTGCTGCTACTCTTGGGAGTATGGATTCAAGTGTTGCTTGATGCATGTGGAACAACACCTTTCCATCTTTCTTTCTCCGTTCCTTCAAAACATCCTTTTCAACTTGTGTGAGATTGTTATATGCTGCTAGATTTGCTGGTTCTACATAGCCATTCTGGATTATTTCCCATACATCTTGACCTCTGAACAAAGCTTTCATAAATAGAGACCAATATTCATAATTTTTTCCTGAAAAGATTGGAGTCTGCAAATTACCAGGAGTGGAAGTCATTCTTAATCACTTTTCCCTTTTTGTAAATACAATTTCTACTTTCCCTAAACTAGGCTCTAATACCAGATCAAGGGAAAAGACACCGCGCAATCAAAAGATTGAACTGCGCAGTAAATAAATAATTTATTTTTCTTTGCTTTAGGACTACGCTTCTCCTAACAAATACTTTTCTCTAATTTGTCTTCCCTATTTTTGCCGAACACTTTACTTCACAAATTAACTGTGCAAAAATTAACTACGCAGGGAGATTAACTCCGCAGTTTAACTTCACATAAATGCACAGTTTATTAACTTCATAAAATTGACTTCGCACTTCTTACTTACTTCGCAAATCCTTTTTACTACACGTTACTCTTAACTTCATGGATCTCTTAAACAAACTTTATCATGAAATATATCTTGTTAGGACATAAGAACTAAAACATTTATGCAGTTACTCTTGGATAAAATAGAACTTTCACCATGGTGAACAATTTGGAAATCTTGATTTCTTTTACACAGTAAATGTAAACAACATTTATAGAAGTAAATCAGGAGAAGATGCGCGACATGCAATATTTAACATTCTTGAGAATGAATACCTAAAACTATAGAATTATAACAACTTGATGGCATTACACAAAATGATATTTCACCTTTCACAGAGCTTGGGCTCTTCATACACTTCACGGGTCTTCACTTCTTACAGAGCTTGGGCTCCTTACACATCTCTCTCTGTGATTTTCAATTATATTCTTCTTCTTATAGAGTTTCATATCAACTGACTTAAGATCGCTTTACCTCGAAGCTACAGGGTTTCATTAAAGACTGTAATAAATTTCTACCTAAGAATTCTTGATATGTAGAATACTAATGCGGTTACTTAAATACTAACTTGGCGTGCGTCGGATTGGATGCAAACTGACTGTCTGTATGACACTGCAAACTAACAAAATGACTGACTGGGAGTCTGACAGAGCTGGTGCATATCAGATACACGATCAGCTCTTAATTACGATATTTCCAACAAGGTTGAATAGTTTGTTGTTTATCCAGAACATGATGCCAATATATGTTTACCGGATGAATGCTTGGCCTACATTTTACATAAGCTCACAAACGAAGATCGAAAGACGTGTTCCCTAGTCTACAGTAGATGGAATCATATTGAATCCTAAAACAGGAAATGCCTTGTTCTCTTGGCTCAAACTAATATTTACCACCTACTCCTAGACATGATGATGATATTTGAACATGTGATTGTTTTGGATCTGAAATGGTCCAGAAAAGTTCGCAATATTGAAAAAAGGGAACTCTCTTTAATCTGAAAGAGTTTTACTCATCTCAAGAAGCTCAAATTTAAGGGATGCATTGAGATTACTAATGAGGGTCTAGAGTCGTTCTCACTCGTTTGTGGTCCTATTAATAAATTTTCTTATGGGTCATGTGGATTTAGAGGAAAGGATTTAAAATCAATACTTAAGAATTGCAATGAATTTGAAGATATTAAAGCAAGAAAGATCAGAATATTAGATCGTCAAACGAAAAGAATAGGCCCAAGGAAAGGTAAGTTACAAGGAGTGTGCCTGAAAGATATTTAGAATGGGAAGTTATTTGCTCCACTATTATCGAGATCCAAGTGTCTAAGGACTCTCATTTTGTCACGAAATTCTGGGTATTGGGATCAGATTTTGGAAAGCATCACTAAAAATTTGCAACAACTAATGGAATTGCAAATTGAAAACATGCATTTAGGTGATAGAGGTTTGATGTGTTTTATATGAGAAGGATATCTCACTGTATTGATCGAGGTATTTATGCAATTGCAAATGGATGTAGGAAACTGATAAAAGTGCACATTGATAGTGGAAAGTCCATAAGAATTGGTAGGAATGGTTACTCTCCATTGCAGCCAAATGTCCTCAACTACATGAACTTGTTTTGATGGGCATTGTTACTTCAATTGTGAGTTTGAATGCCTTGGCTTTCAATTGTCCCATTCTGGAAAGAATGGCAATGTGCAATAGTGATGGTGTTGGGGACTTGGAGATGTCTTGTATTTCAGCTAAGTTCATAGAACTGAAGAAGGTATGGATAAATAAATGCCCAATATCCGATGATGGTCTTGTGACAATTGTTGGTGGCTGCCCTAGCCTCATAAAATTAAAGGTGAAAAGGTGCAAAGGAGTAACATCCAAAAGTAGTCAATGAATCCTTTTTGGCTACTGTGATTTCATGTAGTCCGCTTTTGTTTTAATCTAAAAGTTTGTTGAATGGGATTTTAGAGTTGTATGTTAAAATTTTTGGCAACATCTTTACTCTTTTTTTTGGTAGCATTTGACAGATATGGAACTCCATTCAATTACTTCTTTATTTTCAATTTTTTTTTTTCAAGGATATTGATTTAGTGACTTCCATAGCAAAGATCACCGTGGTTGGTATCATTTCTTCCTTCACTGCTGGTGAACATTAAGTTTAAGTTGGAGCATAAGACTGAAATTACAATGCTGGAAGAACATATATCTTTCTTCTTCATAATAAATGATGGCTCATTTAATTTTTATATCTTGCAGAGTTGGAACTTTGGTGACATAAACCATCGCATGCATTTAGAGTGTTAATGCATATATTTACTATTTGGTCAATGTTGTTGTAGTGAATACTTTGTTTTATCTTGTGTGCTTTCAACACTTACAACGATTGAATTAGACAAGTTTTTTATTTCAATTGGGAAATAACCTCTTTATGTGGACTCAGAGGTAAACAATAAAAGTATAGACTTAATTATTACAAACAACATAGAATCTAAGCATGTATGACAACATGAATATTGACTTTGATGAAGAAGAAGATAGAGAGATGAATATTGGTCAGCCCGTGAAGAATCAATATTTTGATATGATCAAGGGGCAGAAGGTGATCCAACTAAAGATAAACCTTTGGGGATTGATTTTCAACACCATTGGATTACAAAAAAGAGACCATGGTAACCCTTGTTGTAGAAATGATATATAGGCATTGTCAATAGGTAAAGAAATCTAGCACTTGTCGAATATACCATGAAGAGAAAGGGAAATCCACCTTCATTATAGATCACACTCTCATCAATGAATGAGAATGCCTCCCTCATATATTACCTTTTCGATTGCAAGTTAAGGATCCTAGGGGGAAACTACCTCACTCTCATTCATTCCAGTGATTGTGGTTAGAATTATCAAGGAAAGAGATAGTTTTATCCTTTGTCTAACTCAGTTCTTTATTTATTCTAAGTGAGAGGGGGATTCATCATTTGTATTCATCATCGTGAGAAATATTAGGGTTACGAGGCCTCAACTTTAAATTCCTTAAACCATCGGTTGTACATCTTTGGCTTCTTTACCATAATCTAAGTATTCTAATGTAATAATATTACATCGACTATGCACAGTCCCTCAGGCCATACCTTCCCATCTAGAGTGTCTAAGGTGTGCATAGAAGAGTAGCCATCCCTCTTGATCTTCTTGAGAGGTTATTTCCCCCCCCTACTAGGTTTATCAAGCCAATTCTGTCCACTACCACTCCAAATCTCTTGCTCACAGATTCAACCAAAACAAGGATGCACATAACAGTAGAACCACAATTATTGGGCATGATAAAAATGTTTTTACAGTGAGATACCCAAAGATGGGGTTTCTACCAGTCCAGAAAAAAAAAAAAACGTGGGAAGACCCAAAAATGAAAATGGCAATTGGGGGTTCAATCCTGGAGAGAAAAAACCGTTTTCAGAAAAATGCCCATGGGTATTTTGGGGCAAAAACGACCTCCCTCACAGTCCCAAATTGTGGCCCTCCTCTCCCAGCTGTTGTACAATGCAAAAATGAACTCTCAGGCATGGAAAATGCAGGGAAAATGGTGAAAAACATAATGGGGAAAGCCCAGCTAGCTCATACTGCGTGAGAGAGGAAAGACCATCCGTTCAGAATGGCTTTGGGCACCATTTCGTGGGTGTTTTCTTGCCCCAGAAGCAAAAGTATGTTTTTCCAGGTTGATGGCTTGCCCATGCATGAAATTGGCTACCATATCTCTTCATTCCCAAGGCATTAACTGCCTCAACCAATTTTTGGAAGAATTAAATGATTGGGTGCATAACCCAAAATGGGTAGTTGGTGGTTTATGGGTTTTCTCATTGACACATGGATTAACACCATTGGCTCAAGGGTTTCAATAATTTCCCTCCCTATTCCTTGTAGAATCATGCCCCCATCTCTTTGTTGCATTGCATACCTAGTTGTGGGTTTTTCATTAAAATTCGTATTTACATGATGTCTTAATTTTACATTGTGCCTATCTAGCACAAGAACCACATGCATCTATTTTTAATTTCCAATACATAAAACGCTAAATCAATGGTGGGACCTTGGCCTTGAGCTCCTCACCATGATTAAATAACAATATTTCCATCATTTACGATTTAATGCAAAGGGGTTCAAAATGGGGACATGACATTCTCCTCCCCTTACATTAGCACTGTCCTCAGTGCTCATCAAAATTGAGCAAAAATGGATATGCCACTCTCATGGCATCCTCCAGCTCCCATGTAGCCTCATCAGGACTGTAGTGCTTCCATTGCACCTTTACCTGTCCGATGGCTCGGTTCAGGAGCAATGTTACCTTCTTGTCTAGGATGCACAATGGATCGGTTTGGAACTCTCCCTCGGGTTCCACCTGGATCACATCCCAATTAATCACATGGTTAGGATCCTGTACATATTTCTTAAGTAAAGAGACATGAAAAACATTATGAGCTTTGGTGCTAGTAGGCAATGCTAGTCTATATGCAACTGGCCCTATTCTTTCAAGCACTTCAAATGGCCCACAATAACTAGGTGATAGCTTGGCACAACTCCCAAGCTTCAAGGAACCCTTCCTTGGCCTCACTCTAAGATACACATGATCCCCAACACTGAATTCCCTATGCACTCTATGTTTATCTGCATAGCTTTTGTGTCTATCCTGGGCTGCCTTTAAATTTTGCCAGATCTTTGCAACCTCTTGTTCCATTTCCTTAAGCAATTCGGACCCAAGTACAATTTTGTTCACTGGATTGTCCCAAGTCACTGGTGTCCTACACCTTCTGCCATACAAAGCCTCATATGGACTCATTCGCAATGATTCTTGCTGCTCATTATTATATGCAAACTCTACCAGGTGTAGATAATCCTCCCACTTGGATGGCTTGTCCATTACATACATGCGAAGCATGTCTTCAAGCACCTGATTTACTCTTTTTGTTTGCCCGTCTTTTTGAGGATGGTACGTGGTACTAAAGTTCAATTGTGTACCCAAGTCTGCAAAGAGGCCTTTCCAAAAATTGGAAGTGAACATGGTATCCCTGTCAGAAATTATTGCCTTAGGCAACCCATGTAATCTAAAAATTTCCTTCAAGAAAATATTTGCAATGGCATCGGCTTTATGTGTGGACTTAACTGGTATGAAATGTGCTACCTTTGTTAACTTGTCCACCACAACCATGATGGAATCATGTTGTCTCTTAGTCATTGGCAATCCTGTAATAAAATCCATGGAAATTATTTCCCATTTCCATTCTAGAATTGGCACTGGGTGCAATAAACCTGCGGGGTGGTGGTGTTCAAGCTTCACCTGCTGACATTTCATACACTTAGAAATGTATTCAGTGATGTCCTTCTTCATCCCTGGCCAGAAATAATATTTTCTTGCTGTAGCAATTGTTTTTTAATATCCTGGGTGACCAGAGTATGGAGCTTTATGGATTTCATCCATAACAATCCTCCTCAAATCTGCCACATTGGGAATATAGACTCTATTTTCATAGGTAAGAAGTCCGTCTTCCTCCAAATAATAACCCTCATACTTCTTTCCAAGGTCTTTCTACTGTAATTGGCCCTTTATCTGCTGATACACTTCATCCTCAACCATATGGTTAACAATCTGCTCCCTCAAATCTGGTTGGAAAGTACTAAGTGCTGCCACATGCATTTCATGTACCTTCCTGCTGAGTGCATCAGCCACCTTGTTTTCTTTTCCTTTTATGTGTTTGATTTCAAAATTGAATTCACACAAAAATTCCAACCATCTAGCTTGCCTAGCATGTAAGGTTGGCTGATCAAACAAGTATTTTAGACCACAATGGTCTGTCCTTAACTCAAATTTTCTTTCCATTAAGTAATGCCTCCACATCTTTAAAGCATGTACTATGGCTGCAAGTTCTATATCATGAGTAGCATAGTTCTTCTCATGCTCCTTCAACTTTCTTGACTCATAGCATATCACGTGGTTGTCTTGCATAAGAACTCCTCCAAGTCCTTGATTGCATGCATCGGTACATACCACAAAGTCTTTTTCTGGGTTTTTAATTTTCAAAATTGGTGCACTTGTAAGAAGATTCTTCAACCATTGAAAACTTTCCTCACATCTTGGTGACCATTCAAACTTTATCCCCTTCTTTTGCAAAGAAGTGATCGAGTTTGCAACCTTGCAGAATCCTTCGATAAACCTCATGTAGTAACCAGCAAGGCCCATAAAAGATCTCACATCAGTCAAATTCCTTGGAGTTGGCCAATTCATAATGGCTTCAATCTTCTCAGGGTCTACAGATATTCCTTCGTCGGAGATGATGTGACCCAAATAATGAATTCTATCTTTATAAAAGTCACATTTTCTCAACTTTGCATATAGCTTATGCTCCCTTAGTAGTTTCATTGTCATTCTCAAATGTTCTTCATGCTCTTCTTCATTCTTAGAATAGATGAGAATGTCATCTAGGAATACAAGAACAAACTTGTCCAAATACTTGCTAAAATCATTATTCATGAGACACATGAATGTAGCTGGTGCATTTGTGAGACCGAATGGTACCACTACAAACTCATAGTGTCCATACCTCGTTCTAAAGGCGGTCTTACGAATATGTTCTTCTTTGATCCTTACCTGATGGTAACCAGACCTCAAGTCAATCTTTGAAAATACCTTTGCTCCTCTCATTTGGTCAAAAAGGTCATCAATTCGGGGCAATGGGTATTTGTTCTTCACAGTGACTTTGTTCAACTGCCTGTAGTCAATACCTAACCTGAGTGTTCCATCTTTCTTTTTCACAAATAGAATAGGTGCTCCCCACGGGGACACACTTGGCCTAATATATTTCTTTTCCAACAACTCTTGTAATTGCATTTTCAATTCTAGCAATTCCGGTGTACTCATCCTGTAGGGTGTCTTAGACACTGGTGCCACTCCTGGCACAAGTTCAATTGTAAAGTCAATGTCTCTCTTTGGAGGGAGTCCTGGAATCTCATTAGGAAAAACATCCTTGAACTCTTGCAATACATGATAGTCCTCCAATTTAAGAGTTTCATTCTCTGCTGCCTCTAAAATGTGGGCTGCATACAATTGACATCCATTCCTACAAAACTTCTTCAGCTGCATGGCTGAAACCTGTCTAACAGAAGTCACCTTTGGAATGCATTTTACAACCCTCGGGTTTCCTTCTTCGTCCATGCATTCAAATGTCTTATTGTAGCAGTCAAGTTTAACCCTGTGTGCTCCTAACCAATCCATTCCAATGAGAATATCATAGGAACCAAGTTGCAAGATATTCAGATCTGCATACGTGAATAGCCCATCCATCTCTAATGGAAATTTCTCTACTATTTCACTAACTTTTCTCTTGGTTCCAGTGGCTAGTTGAACTAACCATGATTTACTATGCTTTAATTTCTTAAAAGCACAAATCTCAACAATCCTAGGAGTGACATAACTGTGAGTAGATCCAAGAACAATCAAAATAGAAACAAATTGCTTAGCAATCTTACCTTCAACTTCAACCACAGTTGACTGATGATCTTCCTGGCAGTCTTCTACTGCTGCATAGATTCTAGGGATTGTCCTTGCCACTTGACCCACAGTTTCAGCTCCTTGGATGTTGTGAACTTGATTTGGATTCCCATTCCGATGTGGACAGTTCCTAAGCATGTGCTCTCCTCCACAACCCCAACATTGAAGTGGTTCTCTTGGTTCCTTTGGATCTCTTGGCTTGTCTCCCATCATCCTTGTTGGATTAGTCACAACCTGTGATGGTTGCCTTTGCTGATTCCAGAATTGAGGAGGCTTGAACCCCTTCTTCCTTTGATCAAACTTTTCGTTTTTCTTATCCTTCCATGCCTTATGGAATTCTGGTTTGCTTATGTTTTGATCAAAGCAATACTTGGCCTTTCTTATGGCCTCCTCTAGAGTTCGAGGTTCATCAAACTCAATTCTATCTTTATATGAATGGGGCAGTCCACTCAGGAAACGCTGAATTTTCACCTTATCATCTTGAATATACCTGACATACCTCAGCAGCTCCAAGAACTTGTTTGCATGTTCTTCCATGGTCAATTTTCCTAATCTCAACTCATGGAACTCTTTGATCTTATCATCATAGTACCTATCAGAGAGGTACTTCTGCTTGAAGTATTTCTTGAACTGCTTCCACACAATCTTCCTTTCATTGATCTTCTTCACTTGCCTGATGTGTTCCCACCATATAGATGCTCTTCCGTTCAAGTTGAACATGGCTACCCTTGCCTTCATATTTCCCGAGTACTCTTGGACTTGGAAATACTTTCTCATCCCAAGAAGCCAAGCTTCAGCTTCTTGACTAGACTTTATCTCTCCATTAAATGTAGGAGGTTTCGCCTTCTTAAATTCCCCATGTGAATTGTTCTTGTAGTGCTTCTTCCTCTTTCTCCTGCGAGATGAAGAGCTTGAACCCTCAATGGATTCTTCAGAGTCAGATGATTCATTAGAAGAGATTTCTGGAGTATATGTTCTGTCTGTAGAAACTCTTCTTGAGCTACTAGCCCTCTTACGGGAATTCCTTCTAGAACTACTCCCACCCCTTTCTGGATTTGATGTCTGATGCCCAAAGTTTATTTGCCTTTGGATGTCTGTTAAACTCTGCAGCATGGCTGCATTCAACTGATTTTGTTCTTCCTGAGCTTTAATCATCCTTTCATTATCTTCTCTGCAACTTTGCAACTCCACCCTTAGGATTCTCATGGTGGCTGCAATACCTGGAGGAGTCTCTTGATTTCTTCTCCCATTAGATTCGGTTTCACCATTTTCAACATGTATGTTCTCCCCCATGGCATCCGTCTCAGGCTCATAGGGATCTTGTGCATCATCCATGATGTTCATTTTCTTGGCCCAACCAAGATCCAAAACTTTCCAACTATACTATCTAGAGGGCTGCCTTGATGTAACTGTGATTCTGCAAACTGTGTTCATCCACACAATTGTTAGCTACATTATATTCTCAGAAATTCATAAATTACTTTCATGCACGTGGGAAAATATTATATTGACAATTTGTCAAATCATAGAATTTTCTCACAATCAATGACATATGAGGGGGACGAAGAGGGTCAAGGGGGCTTTCCCCGCCACTACAGGGTGGGTCGAGGGTAGTGCCCTCGTTTTTTTTTTTTTGTAAATATTTCCATTTCACACAATCTAGCGCATAAGTTCCATGGCAATTTTTCCATTTTCGGCACTTGAAAATCTCCCTGAAAAATGGCTGAAATTCCTTGTTTCAGAGCAACTCAGTCAGTTCTTCCACAATTTCAGAGTTCTTCTGCAATTTCGGAAGAGAATTGGAAATTCCTTCCACAGTTTCGGAAGAGATTCGGAAATTCCTTCTGCAGTTTCGGAAGAGATTCGGAAATTCCTTCCGCAGTTTTGGAAGAGATTCATAAATTCCTTCGGCAAATTTCCTTTCGCAGTTTCAGAAGAGATTCAGAAATTCCTTCCGTGTATTTCCTTTCGCAGTTTCGGAAGAGATTCGAAAATTCCTTCTGCAGTTTCGGAAGAGATTTGGAAATTCCTTCCGTAGTTTCGGAAGAGATTCAGAAATTCCTTCTGCAGTTTCGGAAGAGATTCAGAAATTCCTTCTGCAGTTTCGGAAGAGATTCGGAAATTCCTTCCGCAAATCTCCTTTCGTAGTCGAACAACACTTAGAAAATTTTCCCGCTGTTTCGGGTCAACTTGGCGAGTTCTCCCGCCATTGTGGCAAAGACTTCCAAGTTCTTCCCGAAACAGAATTAAACAAATTTTTTCAAAAACTCTTAGGAAAATTTGAAATATTTCCTTCTTTCAGTGATGACTACTGCTCAACAGGAGGTGATCTTACCTCTGCAAACTATCCAACTTAACCAGTTTAGGCCCGATGCCGAGACCTGTGGTGACCAGGAAGGGACCTTCCTATGTGACTATAATTGGATTTGGCCCATAGAGGTCGAATGCTGCAACCAACAGCTCTGATACCATTCTGTCACGTCCCGTCCCATCATACTAGTGTAATGGAGAGGATCATGATGCTAAAACTGGGCATCTAGCCCCATGAACGTATTAAAATAAGCATTCACATAATACAAAAGACATATGGAAATGTATAATTATAAGAAACCACAACGAAAGTAATTTCAATTACACATCCATCATACATTCAAGATATTCATAAGATAAATAATTGCAAAGTTACACAAGAGAATACTTATCTTATAACAAAGTAGTCCCAAGAAACTGGCTATGCAACTGCAACGTTCCACCCAACCATAGGCCAGTTGTGATCATCAATATATCAACACACTGCCACCCCCCGAGCTGGGCATGATCTCTATAAGGAATCAGGGAACAACAGACTCACACATAGCTCAAAGATACACCAAATCAGCCAAGCCAAGCTACAGTTGGGTTTATTAGGCTGTTAGGAAATGGAAGGAAGAATTGCTAAGCTAGTGAGCTCAAGCACAGAGCCAGGGATACCTCTACAAGATCTATCTAGCTTGGCACCCACAATGCCTACACACCCCACTCAAGGAAGTATTCCCTTCACCAGTGCACAGTCCCTCAGGCCATACCTTCCCATCTAGAGTGTCTAAGGTGTGCATAGAAGAGTAGCCATCCCTCTTGATCTTCTTGAGAGGTTATTTCCCCCCTCTACTAGGTTTATCAAGCCAATTATGTCCACTACCACTCCAAATCTCTTGCTCACAGATTCAACCAAAACAAGGATGCACATAACAGCAGAACCACAATTATTGGGCATGATAAAAACGTTTTTACAGTGAGATGCTCAAAGATGGGGTTTCTACCAGTCCAGAAAAAAAAAATGTGGGAAGACCCAAAAACGAAAATGGCAATTGGGGATTCAACCCTGGAGAGCAAAAACCGTTTTCAAAAAAATGCCCATGGGTATTTTGTGGCAAAAACGACCTCCCTCACAGTCCCAAATCGTGGCCCTCCTCTCCCAGCTATTGTACAATGCAAAAACGATCTCTCAGGCATGGAAAATGCAGGGAAAATGGTGAAAAACATGATGGGAAAAGCCCAGCTAGCTCAGACTGCGTGAGAGAGGAAAGACCATCCGTTCATAATAGCTTTGGGCACCATTTCGTGGGTGTTTTCTTGCCCCAGAAGAAAAAGTATGTTTTTCCAGGTTAATGGCTTTCCCATGCATGAAATTGGTTGCCATACCTCTTCATTCCCAAGGCATTAACTGCCTCAACCAATTTTTGGAAGAATTAAATGATTGGGTGCATAATCCAAAATGGGTACTTGGTGGTTTATGGGTTTTCTCATTGACACATGGATTAACACCATTGGCTCAAGGGCTTGAATAATTTCCCTCCCTATTCCTTGTAGAATCATGCCCCCATCTCTTTGTTGCATTGCATAGCTAGTTGTGGATTTTTCATTAAAATTCGTATTTACATGATGTCTTAATTTTACATTGTGCCTATCTAGTACAAGAACCACATGCATCTATTTTTAATTGCCGATACATAAAACACTAAATCAATGGTGGGGCCTTGGTCTTGAGCTCCTCACCATGATTAAATAACAATATTTACATCATTTACAATTTAATGCGAAGGGGGTCAAAATGGGGACGTGATAGTCGACAACCCCAAGTCCTGAGATAAAATTCCGCAACCACAATCCATGAACCATGGCCTCAAAGCATGCCACAAATTCAGCTTCCATAGTGGATGAAGCTGTGATAGTTTGCTTTGCACTTTTCCATGATATTGCCCCTCCATCTAATAGGAACAAATAACCAAAAGTGGACTTTCTACTATCAACGCATCCAACAAAATCTGAATCTAAGTAGCCAATTACCTCTAGATTACCAGACCTCCTAAATGTGAGCATGTAATCCTTTGTTCCTTGAAAGCACCTCATCACTTTCCTTGCAGCTTTCCAGTGATCCAATCCAGGATTAATTTGGTATCTTCCCAACATACCAACTGCAAAACTGATATCTGGTCTGGTGCAAGTTTGTGCATACATTAGGCTTCCTACTACAGAAGCATAAGGAATCCCTTCCATCTGTTTTCATTCCCATTCATTCTACGGACATTGCATAAGACTGAATTTATCCCCTTTTTGAATAGGGGCATCACCAGCTAAACGTTTCTCCATTCTGAATCTCTCTAGAACTATTTTGATATAGGCCTTATGAGACAATCTTAACAATCCATGTGATCGATCCCGGAATATTTCAATTCCTATCATGTAAGAAGCCTCACCCATATCTTCATTTCAAAATTCGTTGAGAGAAACTTCCTGATTTCGTGTAATAAATTGAGATCATTGGTGGCAAGCAATATGTCATCAACACACAAAATAAAAAATATAAACTTACTCCCACTAACCTTCAGATATATACACCGATCAACAGTGTTTTCCTTAAATCCAAAGGAAGTAATGGTATTATGGAACTTAAGGTACCATTGTCGGGAAGCTTGTTTAAGTCCATATATTGATTTCTTAAGTTTGCAAGCCAGGTGTTCTTTACCCTTAAAGGAGAAACCTTCAGGCTGATCCATATAGATTTCTTCCTCTAAAATTCCATTCAAAAAAGTAGTTTTCACATCCATTTGGTGCAATTCCAAATTATAATGAGCTACCAATGCCATAATGATTCTAAGTGAGTCCTTCTTGGATACAGGAGAGAAGGTCAATTTATAATCTATGTCTCCTTTCTGAGTAAAACCTTTGGCCACAAGTCTGGCTTTATGTCGTTCGATATTTCCTTTAGAGTCGCGTTTGGTCTTAAAGACCCATTTGCAACCAACTTTCTTGTATCCTTCGGGCAATTCAACGAGATCCCAGACTTCATTTTGGTCCATTGATTTCAATTCATCTTTCATGGCATCAATCCATTTAGCAGAATCATTTCTTTCTATGGCTTGTGAAAATGAAACCGGATCCTTACATGTCCCTACATCAAAATAAGATTCTTGTAGATAAACCACATAATCATCCAAAATAGAATACCTCCTTTCCCTTTGAGATCTCCTTAATGCTACTTGTTGTGGTTCTTCTACCATCGGTTCATTGGTGTTAGTCTCATGATGGAGTGGTGCTTCATTAATTTGTTGTTCAATGTTTCCAGGTTGTTCAACAACGGTAGGAACAACAATTTCCTTTGAGATCTCCTTAATGCTACTTGTTGTGGTTCTTCTACCATCGATTCATTGGTGTCAGTCTCATGATGGAGTGGTGCTTCATTAATTTGTTGTTCAATGTTGCCAGGTTGTTCAACAATGGTAGGAACAACAATTTCCTTTGAATCCATAGGTACAGGAACCTGTACCCTAACTTCTCGGATAACCACATTTTGTGTTTTATCACTCCCACTGACTTCACCATTTTCAATGAATCTGGCATTACAGGTCTCTACAACTCTCATACTGTGATTAGGATAGTAAAACCTGTACCCTTTGGATTTTTCAGGGTAACCAATAAAGTAACCACTGATCGTTCTAAAATCCAATTTCTTTTCATGTGGATTATACGCTCTAACCTCTGCTGGACAACCCAAAATATGCAGGTGTCTTAAACTTGGTTTCCTTCATGTCCATAGTTCAAAAGGGGTCTTTGGAACCGACTTACTAGGAACCCGATTCAATAAGTATAGAACGGTCTTAAGAGCATGCATCCACAACGACATAGGTAATGTTGAATTACTTAACATACTCCTAACCATATCCATTAATGTATGATTACGCATTTCAGCTAGACCATTCTGCTGTGGTGTTCCAGGCATAGTATATTGTGCACATATGCCATGCTTTTCAAGGAGTTTAGCAAATGGGCCAGGACACTACCCTGATTCATTATACTTTCCATAATATTCACCACCTCTATCAGATCTGATGATTTTCACCTTTCTATCTAATTGCCTTTCAACCTTCGTAATGTACACCTCAAGGGCATCCACTGATTGAGATTTTTCATGCAGCAAATATACATAACCATAACATGAGAAATCACCTATAAAGGTGATAAAATACTTTTCTCCACCAAAAGATGGATTGTCAAAAGGCCCACAAATGTCTGTATGGATAATCTCAAGAAGCTCTGTACTTCTTGTGGCACCCTTCTTGGCGTGTATGGTTTGTTTTCCCTTAATACAATCCACACATACCCCAAGGTCAGAAAAATCTAGGTTCAAGAGAATCCCATATTTTACTAATATCAGTAACCTTTTTCTGGAAATATGTCCCAGCCTTTTGTGCCACAAGTAAGAGGAATTTTCATTCGTAAGGCTACGTTTAGTACCAACATTATGATGCAGGGTAAGAATAGTTTCAGAAAAATGATCATCAAGTTTTAAATTGTACAAACCATCACAAAGAATACCCGAACCAACAAAAGAGGTACTCTTAAACAAACTGAAACTTTTATTCTCAATTTAAAAGAGTAACCATCAAGATCAAGTTTAGACAAGGAAATTAAATTTCTGGAAATAGAAGGAACAAATAAAGTTTGAAACAAATCCAAATGGTAACCGAAATCTAGAAATAAACGATAAGTCCCAATGGCTTCAACTAGAGCTTTAATCTGATTTCCCATGAACATAAAGTTTTCATTTTAATTTATGGTCTGGGTTGTAAGGAATCCCTACATCGTATTTGAAACATGAGTAGTAGCCCCAAAGTCAATCCACCAAGTATTAGAAGGAACTTTAGTTAGGTTTGATTCGAAACAAAAATAGATTAAATTCATACCTTTCTTTTCGAACCATTCCCTACATTTCAGACAGTCTTTCTGATAGTATCTCGATTTTTTTACAGAAGTGACACTTATCATTGTTCCTTTCCTTCTTATAAGCATGAGAACCATGATTAGGCTCATATGCCTTGGGTGATACCCGCTTCATGCCCTTTTTAGGCTTTTTCCCTTTCCTTTCGACTCCTTTAGTTGTGAGATGAACAGAATGTTGTCCATCTTACTTAAGTCTTGCCTCTTCTTGATTGAGCATATTGGCCAATTCATTCACATTCCACTTATCCTTAATAGTGTTATAGTGAATTTGAAACGGCCCATACTGAGAAGGTAAGGAGTTCAAAATAAATTGTACAAGAAAAGACTCATCCACATTCATCTCAAGGGTCTTTAATTGAGTAGCCAAATTTGTCATTTCAAGGACATGCTCATGGATCCCACGAATACCATCAAACTTCACGGTGGTAAGCTTAGCCATCAGTGTCCTAGCAAGGGACTTGTCTGCAGTTCGGAAACGTTCTCCCACAGATTTCATAAATTCTTTAGCATTGTCAGTTTCTGGAAGGGTTGACTTGATGTTGTTTGCTATAGTCATCCGTATAAATTTAAGACTCAGTCTGTTTGATCTTTCCCATATTTTAAATATAGACTTTTCTTCTACATTGCTTTCACCAGTAATAGCAGCCAGTTTCTCAGATTCAAGTGCTATATCTAGATCCAGAACACCGAGGCGAAACTGAACTTGTTCTTTGCAATCTGAGAAATTCATTCCATTTAAGATCAGAACAGAAGAGGCATACGAATGTAGCGAAATAGGAACTAACACTGCAATCATAAATTCATGCTCACAACATTAATGCTAAGAGTTATAAATAATTAAAACACATGATCAAACAATAATAAATAGTATTACCGTGACCTACCTTTGGGCTAATCTTATGGTAAACTAACAATTATGGTGATTTCGTTTCACCTAATAGGACTAATTGATAAAATATTCACAACTAAGTAAGTCCGTTACCTTTGAGTATCCATACCAACCTTAATCATGAATACCCACCAACCATCCTATTCCAATTAATCAATCTCTTAAAAATGGTGCACCTTTGGGCCAACCTAATATTCTTGTGATTGCATAATTGCGATTTGCAAAGTCATTACTATTTTCATACCAAGGAAACGAGTATTAAATTTAGATAATTTGACTTGATGTCTACATGTCATTCCAGTTGGACCACTCTGGTGGCTATCGAACCGTACCATAATATAGACCTCAAATATAATACCTTTGCATATACATTAAATCAACAGTGAATAGTTACACAAGTAATTACAGAAGTAACTATTAAAATATTTTAAATCAATTAGTGAATAGTTACAGAAGTAATTACAGAAGTAACTATTAATATATTCAATATCATTACTACTCAACAATTTGAAAACAAAGACTCTATTTCATTTTTATTTTTTTTAGTTTATTCTTTGCGCATGATTAAAAGAAGCAAATCGTGTCTGTATGAATGCGTAAGTCATTTCCTTTGTATTTCCTTTCAAATCGTACTTAATACATGAATACACAGTTATAGATTCTATTGAAACCATTATACGAATCTAGCAAGTATTGGTTCGATCAATGGTTAGTTTCTATTATGGAGAAAAAAGAAATATCTAGAATAGAATAATGTGGTTTCATTTTCAAGTAAGTATATTCAATATAATCTGAAGTTGAATTGAAGTCCAGTCATGACTTATTTATGAGAGTCTCATTTTCTGGTTCTTATAAAAGTTATTTGCTATAATAAGGGGGACCGCTAACAATTATTTCATGCATGATCAAAAAAAATAATTCAGCAAACATTATGGAAAAAAACATGAAAGTTCTTTAACGCAGGCTCTGATACGACATATGAACTTATTTTCAATCCGTGTAATTAACATCTACTATAATTTCAAGACCTAGAATTAACATGATTATCACATGTATCACATAAGTCTGAAATTAAACAATCTTTAATGATTTACCTAAATCCATTAGTGCAAAAATCTTGTGCAGTCACCTCTTAGTATTTTTGGATGGAAAACAGTTTCTCCCTCCTACCCTTTTGCTGATACGTTCTTCATACTACAGTGATGGGTATTCTGAAAGATGTTTTATAGGTGGAGAGAGGACCAGTTTCCTAAAACAGTTATACTCCTCTTTCCCATCAAAGTAGGAGTCTTGGAAACTACTCTTCTAATTAACCAACAACATTCAAGATTTTAATAAATAGTAAAAATAAATGTAACTGTCTATCACATGTCTCTTCATGTGGGCCATTAAAATTAATCAAAAGATTAGTTTTACAGAGCTAACTATTGTCTCTCCCTCACTCCCTATGCAGTCGTACTCTCTCTCTCCCCCTTTCCACGACTATAGCACATATGTTGACTATACTGAAGTGAGCTCTTTCTTTTTCCATCCTCCATCCATTCTTCATATGGAAACTCCTGGTAATTTTCTTCAGGCTGTAGTGTCTGTTGGAAAGAATCAACTGCCTAATCTTATTGTTCATGTTCCAATGAAATTGGCTATAGTCTCTAATTTGCAAGCTAAACAAGGAATGGATAATTAGAGGGGACCTTGAGGTATTATTCATATAGAGAATGAAATTAACAAACATAAAGGTGATTACGCTGAAACGTTTCATGGTGTATGCCTTTTAATTAAAGATATTCATGATCTGGGTAAGAAGATATGATTGGGTATGTATTAATGGTATACGATGAAAAAGGTTTTCATTTAATGTATTAATAGAACAATTGTCATTTGTGATCATATTTATGGTGATGTTGCATGCAATACAATATAACATTCTAGTTTTTTTTATGACAAATACTTGTTAACTTGCAAGGACATATTTATTATTTTAAAAGCACAATCCTCCATAATAAAATGGAGGTTTTGAGCCAATTAATTTGGAGCGGCTCATAGAAAAGGATTTCATAGCAGGAGAGGATGATCAGAGTTGTTGGGACTTTAATACCAACAACCGCAGAATAATTATTTTATTGCTTAAAGCTTACACCATAGTCTACATTGGCCAGATTATACTACATGGATATGTTTTGTAAATAATGGCAAATAACTTAATTTTTGTGCCTTCCTTTTGTGTACTGGAAAATCCACAAGGTTTCAATTTTGATAAAACCATGAATGAAACATTCCCATATTCTCTATACAAGTATTTATAATATGAGCCACACTTATATAGTTTAGATTGCTTTGAAATAGTTTCTTCGTAGAAATTGGTTTGTTGAATTAAGAATATCCATTTATGCATTAATAATTGCCCTTTTTTAAACCTATATTGCTTCTACTGTAGAATGTTTCCATGTTCATTTATGTCATGACAGGAAGGTCTCCATTATACAAAGAGTACGTAAAAATGATCTTATTCTTTCGCCCCTTTAAAACAATTTACGACTTGGGTTATGTTCTTCATATTCTTATAATTGCTGCATTAGTTTTTGTTTAAAAGTATTCTTCATTATTGCCATCAATCGCTTCTATAATCACGTGAAATTGTCTTTTGGGAGATTATTTTTCTCAGGGCATATGTGTTCCTCGGTTCACCTATTTCAATGGACTTATCCAACTCATAAGAAAGGATACATGTCTATTATCTAGAATATTAAAGAGCCAAATTTCTCATTTATCAAGGGAGGCTTGAATGTTTGTCAAAAAAAGAATGATCTACTTGAGGCATGCATTGTAAATTCGATCATGGATGTGTGCATGGTGTAGGGTATGCTTTATTCATAACTGATCTCAGTTTCTGTTGTTCATGACGTGGAGATGAATTTGGAGTACTTAGTTATTGATACTCACGTAATGTTTTATGCTCAGTAATGCTATTTCCTTTTAGTAAACATGTCTAGTTTAGTTTCTCATGTATTACTCCAAGAAAAGAATCTTTTTCTTCAAATCCTATTATTATTTTGTGTTTAAGGTAGCATTCTTCATTATCATAATCTCTTTCCTCATGGAAAAAATGGGGGATTTTGGTCGGAGGGAGGAAAGATGAGGCATTGTAGTGCATCTCTACTTTTACTTATAAAAGATCATACATCAATGTTATTTTCATGTTTTATTTCTATGGTTATAGATTATGTTTTATTTTCATGTTATTATGTGTTGACAATCATCACTAATGTTAATGTAATGGGTTCTCAATATCTATCTCATGGCTTTAATGTTGTAAACTTGTGACATCACCGATGGTCATATGCTAGATTTGAAGGTGTATGAATCTGTAGTTTCATTGCATAGATGAGTGCCATTCCTTTCTTATGGACACAAATATATTGGAGAATCTACCCATTTCTTTCTTATGAACATCAGCATTACACTATTGGTGACATTCAAATGCAAAAAACTTGAATTCTTACAATGGTGTTATTTTCTAGAGGCTGACAATTGATAATCCATCCATCCTACTTCATAGATGGCGATTGTGATAAGATTACAACTTTACTTTTTCGTTGCATTGATCTTCTCGGGTTTGATGATATTGAAGGGATAAACACATATCCCAACCACTTAATAGGTTTTTTCTAGACTCCAAACATTGTTCTGCACATTCTATGCTTTTGTATGCTTTATTTAATTTCTCTCCATTCTTAAACACGCAAAATGGGGATGAATATCTATCCTTTTGCACAATTTAATTAATTAATTAGTTAATTTTTATTTGTTTTGAGTAGACATCTAATATGCCAAATTTGCAGGATTTTATCTCTTGGTTAAACTGGAAGAGGCAACAGATAAGACAATTTACAAATGGACACATTACATCATAAGTGGCCATACTTTGCAACACTTTTGTCCAATTATGGTTCATGTTTTCCTTACAATCATGCTCTCACATACGAGCAATGGAATTGAGAGGTATATGTTATCTAATTTATTCTTGTATGACAAGTTTTGTTCATTTTACAAACACCTAAAGATGACCATGGCTTCTTAATTTTGTAGTTACATCATGTAAAATCTATTATATAAGCAATTATTTATATCTTGTATATTTTGTTCTCTCATTATGATATACACAACCTTGGGTATAAATCTGTGTTCATGTTTTATATTTTCACAGTGGTTTTTACTTGATTGTTGTCATTTATATGTTAACTATATTGTATTGGTAGATTATTCTGTAGAATGTTATATGGTGACGACAGATGTTAGAATTTTTTATATGGTGGTGAGGGTGAGGGAAGATAAATGTCATTGATTGTTGGGCTTGATTCAACTCATTTATGTGTATTTTAGCTTTATAAGTAAAATTTCTACACATACATCATAAAAGTTGTATTATCAGTAATTTGTAGTTGAAAATAAGTATATGATCTTTATTATCATTAGAAGGGGGATGCAGTAAGAGATGGACACTTATTCCTTAGAACCGTAAGGATTGATACTATAGCATAGGCATAAGACTTCATCTAGGTTGTATTTGGACACATTGGACCTTGATGCACTTAATAAGGACAAATAGATTTGTGGTAGTCAAATGCATCAGTATGTGGAATTAGAGTTAGGTTTGAGTTCTACTTTTAGATTTTTATAGGAGCTTCTTTTGGGCTCCCACTTTGTATTGTTATCATGGTACCACACAATCCCATTGGCCTACTTTTGTGGTCATTTGTTGGACATTAATAAAATTATCTTATCTTATCTTATCTTATCCTATCTAGGATTCCACATTATTTTAGTTTTATATTCACACTATGATGACATCTTAAGGAAAATGTACCAAGTTTGGTGCCACTAAATACATGGCTTGGTGTTCACCCCCCCAAATAAGTGGTCCGATCTTGAATTTAATTTCTCCATTGCTTTATGAATTGGCATACTGTCATATTTTGTGTAGAATCTATTTCTATAGTTGCAGGTTTCCTTCATGCTTTTTTTACTGATTATGTATTGTGTATCAGGATGGATGGTTTACTTTTGTATCTATAATAATATCTTGTCAATATGAAATTTTATTGGAATTTAATAAAATGTCACCATGTTTTACGATTAGATTATTCAAACTATCCTTTGGAATCGCATAATTTACAATATTGTCCATTAGAGTTTGTTGTTCATTTGGCCAAATTAAGGCATTGGCACTATTTAACTCATAAGAGTTTTATGAAGTTATGTACCATGCTTGAATGGTCTAGTTGGAATTCTACTCATCCAATACACAATGTTATTTCAATTCTTGTATCAGGTGTAGAAATGTATAATATATGATAACTGAGCACTCTATGTATGTTTCTCGACATTTCTCCAAGTCTTAGAAGGTACTAGCTCAATGGAAGAGCACTTGATTATAGGCATGAGGTTGTTGGTTTGATTCCTCTGTACCTTATCTACAAAAATCAATGAATAATTAAATGATCCATTAATAACAATCAATGACTAAATAAATGACCAGTTAACAGCAATCAATGACTAAGTAAATGACTAGTTAACAACAATCAATGACTAAATAAATGACCAGTTAACTGCACTTAAGGACTAACTAAATGACCAATTAGTCACAATCAATGACTAAATAAATGAGTAGTTAACAACAATCAATGACTAAATAAATGAGTAGTTAACAACAATCAATGACTAAATAAATGACCACTTAACAAAAATTAATGACTAAAACAATGACTAAATATACAACCAAATTGACCAATTAAAACAACCAATAAATGACTAAACAAATTTAGTCACGTATTTAGACGCATTATAAGTGACTGCAATAAATGATTATTAGTTACATGACTAAACTTAGTCATTTATATGCAAGTTTTAGCCTGTTTTCGTCATTTATTACCCATTTTTCTACTAATATGTAGTCTCATAATTATTCTCAAAGAAAGTTGTGACTTAAACCCAATGCCACTTTACTAACAACCATCTCCCAACGTTAGTCTGAAAGGAAAAATATTTTCAGTGAAGGTCTTTTAGGGTTTCCAAGGTGAGATTTGTTTGCTTATGGGTGAATGAGAAAGCTTGAGGTTTTAATTTTTCCCTCAAAGGGTTAAAAGGGTTGCAATGGCTATATATGGCTTTAACCTCCTAACATGAAGTCAATTGTGAGATTTTGCCCCCTTTTCGTTAGCCTAACTTCAATGGTTGGGAGAATTGAAAACCCCATTGTATTTATTTCACAATTATGACAAGAGACACTTACCTCTAATGGGGTCTGGTCGAGAGTTAACTGCTAGGGTTTCTCCCACACTCCGTTCCTCTACTGCTCAACTTGCTTGTTTCATGTAGCCAAAATACAAGTGAATAATTGGAAGGGAGAGCTCCCTTTTATAATATTAGCTACGCAGACTTCTTTTAGTGCATCAACGAGATTTCAAGAATTCCTACCGAAACTTATCGGTGGAAAACATTGAATCCTCCATCGTAGCTTCGATGATAAATTTGGTTTCCTGCTACACTATTTTGGCAAGAAATCATGCTTTTTATTTTAACCATTGGTATTCTTTCAACTTTATCCGCACCTTGTTGCCTCAAACTTCCTATTTTTTATGCGTAGCCTGTCAACGGATAATCCATATTTTGAGCAACGTATTTCAGTGGAAAAATGAGCTTTATGGGAAGCTTGTTTCAATGAGGATGTGAATTCCTCGCTACAACACGCTGGAAAATTTATCACTTTCTTTTCATAGAGCATCAACGGACATATCATTTTTCACCATCAAAGATCGGTGGAAAAATAATTATTTTAAAGGGTTTGTTGTTGAAGTGGTTGACATCAAAACATTATTTTTGTGGAAAGATCAGTGATTTCCTCTTTTTTGGCTGCAAATATAAATTCTGTCAACCGCCAAGTGTTGGTGAAAAAACTCAGTTTTCACTAAAACGTGTTAGCGAAAAACTGATATTTTCACTACAATGTGTTATATCTAGCCAAATTTTGAAAAAACATGCTTATGATGGCCATTTTTTTCTCAAAAGGGGAGACTTACTTCTTCGTGATTGTTCACCAGCCAAGCCTTAACAAATACTAATGAATTTGTTTGGAGAAACCAAATGGGTCTAAGGAAAAGTAAAAATTTAGGGAGGGGACCCCATAATCCCCTCGAAGATAATGGGGAGGGTAGTTGTGGGCACAACACATACTTTGGAAGGAATTAGAATTTAAGGAACAAGGGTAAGAAGAGTGGATTGTTAGTGATATTCTAGGATGTACAATTATCTCATATAATTGAGAACATGTACTCAAAAGAGTTGTTTGCATGCAATATAGGTTTGGCCATAAAATTACTACAGTCTAACTTGAGGGATGGCTATTGATAGAAACACATATAGATTCTTGAGGCAAGGACATGCTAGGAACTATATTTTTATGTTGTTTAATTGTACTATATTATGCACCATTCCTTACTAATGGCATGCTAACTTGAATCATATGGCTGAATGGGGGTTATGAAGGAATAAAGGTACCATGTAAGAATGTTGTCCCCTATTTTCAATTTGAGATTCTGGTATAAAAAAGTGAATGCAAAAAATATTGATAAAGAGAGAACATAATTATAACTTGTTAAAACACAGAAATATCATACACTACATTGCTCTAAAAATTTAAGGAGGTCATGCTCTTAATACTACTAGAATCACATTGGTGCTTAGATTCTCCATGGATCCAATGATTACATGTTGGCACATACAAATAAGGCATGCATTAGAGGATTATAATGAAATACATAAGGTTGGGACATATATATGAATCCATTGCATAGCCCTTGATACAACCTCATAAGAGTTCAAGATAATGGAGAAAATCATCCTTTTTGTGCTTTTATGTTTATCTTGAGTAGTTCTTGATCCTCCATAGTTGAAATACTAGATTATTCACCTTTAATAGGTGCAAGGATCCTAGGCTACAAACATGCAACTAAATATGCAAGGTTTCAAGTTACAAATATAGAGTTCAATCAAAAGTTGAGCTGTACTAGAGAAAATTTTCCTATGGTACAAATAGGAAATACGATTTCCAAATGAAAGATTAAAGAATTTGAGCTAGGCATGAAGGCTTGTAATATCATAGGGGTACCTGCACGAAGCTGGTACAGAAAATAACCGCAACAAGGGCACGTGAGCGGAAAAAAAAGGACGCACACGTGCCTCCAAAGGCGTGCACGTGTCCCTGCTTCGGCAATGCCAAACATCCACGTGGTTCAGCCCACGTGGACAAAAGGGGTGCGCACGTGCCCTTGATGCGTACGCACATATTGGTGTGCACATGTTAGTGGCGCATGCGCGCCTCTGTTTTTTTATAAAAAAAACAGAGCTCACGGGTTTTGTCATTTTTGACAAACCCATGATCTAAATTACCAACCCGCGAGCGCACCTTCAACCTCACAAACATGTCCTCGTGCACCCCCGTCGTCATCAACACCAAGTAGTCACCCCTACACCATGGTGCCGCCTGTTTCTCCAGGTAAGTGCTCCTCAAAGCACAAATTTGTCTTTATTTTTGTTTTTTTTTTGTTTTCCATTTGAATTTTAATTTTTAAAACAAATTTACAATCCATTAAAAAACCAAGGAAATTTAACTGCAGACCATCTACACACCTAACAAGATGTCAGACACACCACCACCATCTGATGAAACCCGACCTCCACAAGAGAATATGGGAACCGACAATGAACCCAATGAACCCAATGAAAACCATGAAGATCAATTACACCAAGACTTAAATCAATTGAGGGCACTAAGTAATGAATTGAACAGTACCATGGAACCCTCTCGGGTTTCCTTGGCTTCATCACTTCAAAACATTATTGAATCAATCAATATTGCACACAGTGAGATAACAAACTTGAGCCAATACAGGGCTCGAATAAGGAAACACTACTCCACTAGGTTGTCCAAAGAGCAAATAAAAGACCTCAACATCAGCAAAGCCCAGTTGTATAGCAAGTTCATAGTTCCCTCGACCGGACAGCCTCCAGCTTTGATGAGGGCTCGGGTTTGCATGGACTGGTGCATTTACCAGCCATGGAGAGATAACTGGAGACAGAGGTGGTTCATGGTGTTTGACAGGCCCCCATGCAACAATTTGGAGGTCCCACAATATTTCCTTCGGAAATTGTGGGCTGAGTTTCAGCTAGGGTACCATGTCAACTATTTTGACATCACTGAGTTTCAGGGTGTTGGTCTTGGCTATACCCAAGATCGACCTCAGGTGCACCACAACCTGCTTAGAGGACCTCCTGCAGCTAGGAGAGAGCCAACCCCCCCTCCTCAGCCACCCGGGTTTGGTAGCGGTCTAGATGAGATTCATGACTCTGCCAGACGTGCCACACATGACTTGCTTAGACATACCAAATTTGTGGCCATGTCTTCCCAGAGCCGAGAGGACATCGATGAGACATGGATAGCTGCACAGTCTATGGGTGGTGGCCGAGACATGCCGGGTACAGGTGGAACCCAAGCAGGGCCTTCTAGTTCTGCTGGAACAACGACACATCGTTGTTCTCACTGTGGTCATTCTTGCCATGGTGATACGCAGCAGCATGCCATAGGGAGCTTCATGGATTAGGTTTGCTATTGTTTTATTTAATGTTCAAGTATTTGTTGTATTTTATTTGATATCGTATTGTTTAATATATTTAACATTGAATTACACATTGTTGGCTTTATTTGTTTTAATGTTCAGTTATTGGGTGTCAGGTCTCCACCCCCCAGGTGGGAGGACATCGGTCCCTTTGACCTCGATGTAGCCATGGCGGCAACAAAGGAGATTGCGGCACCATACACACATGTAACTTCTTTTCTTTGAATAATTATATCTAGTTACGAGTAATTTGTGTTTAGTAATTACAAATTAATTAGCATTGAGTAATTACCATATTATCATCATATTTTACAGTTGTGTTTATAATATTGTCTAATTTATTTGAGAGATATAAATTCATATAATCCCACCCCCCCAAAAAATGAAACCTTATCAAACATGAAAACCTAACAAAACTATAAACATTTGTGTTAGACACAATGCTCACTGAGAGGGGGGGGGGGTTAATCAGTGAGCCTATACTTTATTTAATTTCAACTTCAATCACCAAATCTTATATCATCATTTCACATTCACATCATATTCATCAATGAACTAACTATCAACTAATGAAACACATCAACACATAATACGAGACTAGATATAGTTTTTGTAATCTTTTGTATTTGGTTCAATGGCTACAACCGTGAGGCAATTCAGCACCAACTGATACAATGAGCACCAACTCATCATCTAGGACATAGCTTGGTTTTTCTTAGATCCTACTAAGAAAATGGACACAAGACCCTGCTTGTATTTACGATTACATAGTTGTCACATATCATACATATCACAGTCATGTCATTATTCACATCATCTCATTCATCAATATGTTTCCAACACCTTGTCTTCAATCATCATTATGTCCCTGTTTCATCATGTCCAGTATCTTCTCAAACATATCGATATTCTATCTACATTCACATCTTTAACCTGTCATCAAACTGTCATTAACCATAGGAAAATTATCATTTTGCTGTCAAGATATCAAACATATCCACATTTATATCACTTTCTGCTCATCATCACTCTATCATAATTTTAACCAGGATATACACAAATACATCATTCTCTCCTTTCACCAAACTGCTACCCAAAATATCATTAGTCTCTTCATACTGTCTAGATCGTCATGTCTTTCTGTTGTACATGCACATCATATCACATGATATTCAATCTACCTATCTATGTAATTTTCATTTTATTTTTATTTTTAATTGCTGAGCCGACTTTGTCCTTTGAATGGACACATAATAGTTCACATACAATGTTTTATTTGCATGCTTGTTTTGGTTAGACTTCACACAACCACATCAAAGGCCACGTTAGAAACTTAGGGCTTCCTCATTTTTTTTGTGGGCTTCTACATCATCATGTTTAAATACTTCAGCATCAAAGGTTTCGTCAAGCAATTATAAGGGCAAGGGCTCCATCACACCCACAACAATAGACCACAAACAATTCCAAGAACCCCAAGGAAACAATACATTATGTCTTCATCACCATACATCAAGGATTCCACATATGGACATCTTCAAGGTTCAAGGGCTTCAACATCCATCGTAAGTTCCATTAGATAAGGGCTGATTCAATTTGTATGTGGGTTCCACCATCAAGAGTCAATCATTTAGTATTTAATCAACATGCTTTCAATGGACATCAATCCCATCATCAAATGGTAGCATGGACCATCACCAAGGGTTCCACTGCCCCATCAAACCACAAATGACCACAGAATGGGTCATTTGGCTCATTAGGTGTTCCAATGGCTCCAATGCTCACCTCCATGGTTCTTCATGCCATGTGTGTTCTTCAAGCCATCCACATCATCATCTTCTTTGCCATTCCTCAAGCCTTTGTCATTAATGTTGTCACCACCATCACCATCACTGTCAACATCTTCATAGTGGCCAAAAGAGAATCATAGTGGCCAAGCTTCTAGAAATTCAAGAACCTGATGTTTCTCATGTCCTTATTACCCTAGTTTATTATCACGGGATTTCCAATTTATTCTAATACTTGAGATTGAAAGTAATCATACTACTACTCCTAAAACATGCTATTAGGAAAGACATATAAACAATGTAAAACAACTTATCACATGTATTGTTACTAAAGTTTTTGAAAATGATGTAAGGCCCATAAGGAAGAGCGATCATCTTACAAATATGGTCTATGGGGCCTTGCTATTATCTTGATTCAAATTCAACTCGATAAAAGATTTGGCATCAAGAATACTCATTTAACTCATTTCACTCAAGATTTGTTTTATTTCAATCAAGTGATATCATTCTGACAACATAGCTATTCAATCAAGAACACATAATTACTCATTCAATGCAAAAGAACATGGCACATTCAAGCTTGTAAGTAAGTTAACCATGAAAAAGATTTCTCTTTCTTCCTTTTTCTAACGATCAACACTCTAAAGTGTATTAAATAACATGCACACTAACTTAACTGGTATTTAGCACCTCTTTGCAAATTTAAACAATGAGATGCCATTTTATTTGATGATGTAAATGTTATGGAAATAAAGGGACTCAAGATCCTCACTCTAGGGATGCAAATACTTTTCCACTAGGTGAATCAAGCTTCTAGGAAACTACAAATATATAAGAAGACATCAAAACCTAAGAACTCTTCACCAAGAACCCAAACACATTACATAGGTTTCCAATTCAAATTTGTAAATGGACATGAATTCCATTTGCTTATGAGACACTGCACATCTCTCTAGGGCCAAAGGAAAAGCTGACTTACTCATGGGGATGACTCTAGAAAAGGAGAAGCTCACCTACTCATGGAGATGACTCTAGAAAAGGAAAAGCTCACCATGTCACCTTCTATGCCCTCTCACCTTATTTAATTTTAATTTCATGCCATGCCACCTTTTATCCTTTCAGAATATTGGATATCATCTAACTTGAATATAAATTTATTGCGGTCATGTTTTCTAAGTACCATCGTTGTCATTCTCATTTTCATTGTGTTTAATATTGTTAATATTGTTTTTATAAATTTAGTCTAAAAATTGTAGTGTTCGCACAGGTGTCCGCGTGCTCCAACGACTAGCCACCACCATTGGGGACCAGCAGTTATCCCCGTGCGCAGGTATTGTGTGTATTAAAGCATAAATTTAATTTCAAATACGATGACTTGTCTGTGTATATTTATATTTTTGTATATTAAACCATGAAGTTATATATGTGTATGCAAGTGCGAGCACCTCGACCTGCCAGTGCCAATATTCCTCCCTCCCTGACCTTTCGACCATCCTATATGCCAGTTGTATCCCCTGGCATACATGCCCCCATTCCCTAACCCCTTCCATCGACCCCCCCCCCCCTCCTATATAGCACCACAATTACATCCAGCTCCCCCTTACTCATCATATCCAGCTCCACCTCCATATCAGTTTCCCATGTTCCCACCCTCCCCCATTCGACCACGGCACACCACCCATCCACAGTCACCCATCCCTCTACCGCAACACAGACCTCGCCCCCCCCCCCCCACATTCCCCCACCACACTCGCTTACCCTTCCAGGGTGTGGCCATCTATACTACAGCCAGTTTGGGTATATCGTACATCTCCACTTTCCCCATCCCAGTCCATGCCTCCTTCTGCCACACCCCCTTCTTCCACTGTTACCCCCAGTGGTGTAGCCACCATTGATGTGGCTACATCCTCCCCTTTACCATCCACCCTAGCATCGGAGCAGGCTGTCCAGTCGACTACTCCATCCGCCAGCCCCGAAGACCAGCCGATTTTGTTCACGGTGAGATTGACTAGTTTATCATTTAACTCTCGTTCAATTTTAACGGAAATTACTATATGCATCTAGTTTCAGCATTGATCTGATTGTTCTAAATGTTGTAGGGTGGCATTGCTGAGAGACTTGGATCATGGAGGAGGGAGACTCCCTCACGACCTATAGTCTCGCATGCGGTGAGTTATCCAAGATTTGAAAACTATTTTTAGTTTGAAATTATGTTTTATACTTGTATAATTGCTAGGAAAAGTTGACATATTATTGTTGTCATTTCAGGGCTCAGGGGGACGTGCTCAAAGACGTCGGAAGGACCAAGCTTCCTCTAGCATGAAGAAGAGGAAGATTGATTTTGGAGATGCACCTGGGAGATCCGAGGGTGGGCAGGAGGATTGAGAGACCCTCCTATGTACAGTAGCCACGATGTGGCATTTTTGGTACGAGTTGCCATATTTTGTACAGGGCACCATGGGCCATATTTTGTATAGGGGACGAGTTGCCTTTTTTTGTATGGGGCACGAGTTGCCATTATATAGACGCTGGGAACGATGTTCCATTTTTCCAAAAATTGTACATGATTGGATCATTTTTACATATTAATAGATGGATTTGCACTTGTGTATATGAGTTTGTCCTTGATTACATTTTGGCATACATGATTTTGTCTTCGATTCAGAACTCTCATCTATGGATCATAGTGTTAATTGCATGTTATTTGAATGGTTATTATTTCACAAATTTGTCTTAAGCAATTACACACAACATATTCTAAATGTTTATGTTTTATTGAATGAATGTTTACAATCATCTAATCATTTACATTCTAGAAGTTAGCAAACCTGTGCAAGTGGTTTTAGTGTCATGTTCTCTGCCTTGCTCGGGAACGATGGGAGGGGACGTGACATAATGGAAATGACTGCAAGTGGTAATTGATTAAATTCTTAACTATTCTTTTGAGATGAGTTTAAATAATATAAATAAAAATAACAATTCAAAAGGTAGTATATAGTGCCCTTAGTTATGAATCCATGTGCAAATGACAAATGATAATCCATTTATGTGATTAGACACTTTGGAATTATGAGTCCACCTTCTATCCCTTAAGTGATTTAATTTAAAAATTCATGACTTGTTACAAAGATAACTATGCAAGTTACACAGGTAAATAGTTACACTTCCTATGAATTGAATTTGCATGCATATTACATTGGCCACTATGGAACACTAATGAAAATTAGGGATTCTACCATTGAACTCTTCTGAGAAAAAGAGAAAAAATGTGCAAGTCACCAAGATCATGCAAAATAAAATTCCAAAAACCTTGATTCCTTACAAGGGTTGCTAAGTGAGTTTGCATGCTAGTTAATGACTTTGCATGTCACTAGAGGTTAGAAAACAACTAAAAACAACCTAGTAAGTAAGATTAACTGATAAAGATTCGAAACCCAAAATGGAGTAGTCAATCTATTTTAGGGATTTTGCTGCAATGATGAGCAAAATTTGTTAATATATCCAAGTTGTGAGCGAGACAATATACAATGGTTATTTATTTGACAAGCATGAGAGTACTATAATAGAAAATAAATAACTAAGAAGCATGCAAGCAATCATATCATAATATTAAATACAAGAATGTAATTCAAATACAATAAATGGATGGAAAAAACAAAACTCATATATTCTTCAAATGGAAAAGCATACAAATGTGTAACATCATTTGAGAAAAAATTATTTGAGGCAATTTAGCTCCAACACTCTCCTTGGGATGGGTCATTTTCCTTATTAAAATCTCTCTCTAGCTATAGTGACTGAAGAACACTTACTTCCTTAATGAAATAACTCAAGTAAGAATGAACACAATGAATGGTAAAGATGAGAGAATGAGGTGTTTGATCTCCAAGCTCTTTCTTCCCACATGACCCTACAATTATTCTCTTCTTCAAGTCTACCCCATGGATTTGATTTATAGGAAAATTATGAGATTCAATGAAGAACTATTTCCAAACCATCTTCCCAAACCCTAGCACATACCCTCGGCCAAACCCTAGTGCTAAACCATCTTCTTCATCCTCACCGTCACCATCACCATCACCGTCAACGTCTTCATCATCACCACCATCTTCATCATCATCATTAACTCTAACTCTAACCCTAATTCAATTTCCTTCTATAACTCTAGCCCTAACCCTCACCCAAACCCTAGCACTAAGCCATCTTCTTCATCCTCACCATCACCATCACCATCACCGTCACCGTCACCATCACCATCACCATCATCATTAACTCTAACTCTAACCCTAATTCAATTTCATTCTATGATTCTAGCCCTAACCCTCACCCAAAACCTAGCACTAAACCATCTTCTTCATCCTCACCATCACCATCACTACCACCATCAACGTCTTCATCATCACCACCATCTTCATCATCATCATTAACTCTAACAGTAACCCTAATTCAATTTCCTTCTATAACTCTAGCCCTAACCCTCACCCAAACCCTAGCACTAAGCCATCTTCTTCATCCTCACCATCACCATCACCATCACCATCACCATCATCATCAATGTCTTCATCATCACCACCATATCCATCATCATCATTAACTCTAACTCTAACCCTAACTCTAACTCTAACTCTAACTCTAACTCTAACTCTAACTCTAGGTTCCTCATCAACATCTCCATCATCATCATCTTCTCCATCGTCATCATCTTCATCACCATCACCATCACCATCACCATCACCATCAGTGTCACCATCACCATCATCATCACCATCATCATCACAATCATCATCATCATAAGTGCCCGACGGATGATTTTCCAGAGTTGACCCCCGTGTGCAAACATTGCACACTCCCTCATTGAGCAAAACCCTAGTTTCCAAGATGGATGTACAAGATGGAACCGGGGCCATGGGACCGGAGGAGAGGGGCACCCCTGGCACTATCCCAGTGTCCTGAATCCAACAGAGTCGACGGTTCGTCAATCGAAGCCACGGTCATCATTCTATGGCTCGTTTTGTCTTGCATCCAAAAGGCCTTCAGGGACACCTGCTGGATACCTGTCGGGGGCATAGAAGTCCAACCGTGCAGCAAAATAAATATTGAGGGACTCCTACAGGTGTGTCTAGGCAGGTTCCAGCCAGGAACGCTAGCCACAAGTTCCCGGTGGGTGATTTTCCAGAGTTGACCCCCGTGTGCAAAAATTGCACACTCCCTCACTGAGCAAAACCCTAGTTTCGAAGATGGACGTACAAGATGAGGGGGGGGCCACCGGGCCAAAGGGAAGGGGCACCCCTAGCACTATCCCGATGTGCTAAATCCAATGGAGTCGACAATGCATCGATCGGAGCCATGGTCGTCCTTCTATGGCTTGTTTCATCTCGCATCCAAAAGGCCTTCAGGGACAACTGCTGGATACCTATTGGGGGCATAGAAGTCCAACCGTATAGCAAAACTAGGTTCCGGGGAGTCATGTAAGTGTGTCTAGGAAGTTGGGAACGCTAGCCATAAGTACCCCGCTGGACGATTTTCCAAAGTTGACCCCCGTGTGCAAAAATTGCACACTCCCTCACTAAGCAAAACCCTAGTTTCCAAGATGGACGTACAAGATGAGGGCAGCGCCACTGAGCCATAGGGGAGGGGCACCCCTAGCACTATCCCAGCATGTTGAATCCAATAGAGTCGATGGTTCATCGATTCGAGCCACGGTCTTCATTCTATGGCTCGTCTCGTCTCGTTGCCAGAAGGCCTTTAGGGACACCTGTTGGATACCTGCAGGGGGCGTAGAACTCCAATCGTGCAACAAAACCAGGTTCTGGGGAGTCTTGCATGTGTGTCAAGGTAGGTTTCGATCGGGAACACTAGCCACAAGTGCTCGGTGGAATATTTTCCATATTTTACCCCTATGTGGAAAAATTGCACACTCCCTCACTGAGCAAAACCCTAGTTTCCAAGATGGATGTTCAAGATGAGGGCAGGGCCATCGGCCCGAAGGGCAGGGGCACCCCTACCACTATCCCAATGTGCTGAATCCAATGGAGTTGACGGTTCATCGATCGGAGACACGGTTGTCATTCTATGGTTCGTTCCGTCTCGCATCCAAAAGGCCTTCAGGGACACCTGCTGGATACCTGTCGGGGGCATAGAAGTCCAACCATGCATTAAAACTCGGTTTCAGGGAGTCGTGTAGGTGTGTCTAGGTAGGTTCCGGTTGGGAATGCTAGCCATAAGTACCCACTGGACGATTTTCCAAAGTTGAACCCAATGTGAGGGCCATCCAAATTTTCTCAAGGGGAACATTTCTTGTTCGGAGGCCCCCCGGGCATGCGTGGCCATCGTGGACAGGTCCACTATGGCCACGTGGACCTATGGGGATCGACAGAATCCAAGTCTGCTTGTCGGTTTGGGTTCAATGGCCCTGGGGAAAATCCTCCAGGTGTCCGTGAACGGCCTCGGGGTGCCTGACTAGAATTCCCATGGCACCCATACCGTGGCTCGGTTCGCGAATCCGTCGACTCCAGCAGGTCCGAGATGGCAGGTTTCAACTAGGGGAGCCCCCACAATGTCCCCCAAAGACCCAGAAGTGGTGCCAACGAGCCATCTCTAGAGCTAGGGTTTTGCTTAGTGATGGCCATTCCAAATTTGCTCGAGGGGGCCATTTCTCATCCGGATGCCCCCGGGCATGCATGGCCACCGTGGACAGGTCCATAATGGCCATGTGGACCTGTGGGAGGCAATGAAATCCAATTCCTCTCACCGTGTTGGGTTCCGTGGCCCCGGGGCAAATCCTCCAGGTGTCCCTGAATGGCCTCGGGGTGCCCGACTAGAATGCCCGTGGCATCCGAACTGTGGCTTGGTTTGCGAATCCATCGACTTCAGTGGGTCCGGGATGGCGGGTTTCAGCTAGAGGGCCCCCCACAACGTCCCCCGAAGACTCGAAAGTGGTGCCAACGAGTCATCTCCGGAGCTAGGGTTTTTCTCAATGATGGCCATTCCAGATTCGCTCAAGGGGGCCATTTCTCGTCCGGATGCCCCCGGGCATGTGTGGCCATCGTGGACAGGTCCACAATGGCCATGTGGACCTATGGGGGCTGAAGGAATCCAATTTCGCTCACCAATTTGGGTTCCGTGTCCCCAGGGCAAATCCTCCAGGTGTCCCTGAACGGCCCCGCGGTGCCCGACTAGAATGCCTATGGCACCCAGACCGTGGCTTGGTTTGCAAATCCGTCGACTCTGCAGGGTCTGGGACCGCGGAGCAAATGCCCAAAGTGTCCCTGAATGGCCCCGGGGTGCTCAACTAGAATTCCCATAGCACCCGAATGCCATTCCAGATTCGCTCAACGGGGCCATTTCTCTTCCGGAGGTAGAAGAAGATCAATTTTAAACAAAACAATGTAGTTAGCAGAAGAAGATGAATTTTTGACAAAACAATGTAGTTATTACATGTGGAGGCAACAGTTTCCCGTGGAAAACAAGTCTAGGGTTGAGCGGAGGAAAGATGTTGGGAAATGGGCTATTACATTGGCTTTTTCGATGGGCGGTTGTAGGTATCTATGCCTTTGACGGCTGTAGGTATATACACTTTTCTTCCGAGGGAAATCCTATTTCCATCGGAAAAAAAAGAATATATACCTACATCCGCCATATTTCCTTCTGTGAACCGCTTTCCCATCGGAAAAGCTAATGTAATAGCCCATTTCCCAACATCTTTCCTTTGCTCAACCCTACACTCATTTTCCATGGAAAACCGTTGCCTCCACATGTAATAACGACATTGTTTTGTTGAAAATTGATCTTCTTCTTCTAACTACGTTGTTTTGTCGAAAATTGATCTTCTTCTACCTCCGGCCGAGAAATGGCCCCCCTTGAGTGAATCTGGAATGGCCTTCACTGAGCAAAACCCTAGCTCCGGGGGATGGCCCATTGGCACCACTTTCAGGTCTTTAGGGCACGATGTGGGGGATCCCCTAGCTGAAACCCACCGTCCCAGACCCGCTGGAGTTGACGGATTCGCGAACCGAGCCACGGTCCGAGTGCTACGGGCATTCTAGTCGGGCACCCCCGGGGCCATAGAACCCAAATCGACGAGCGGACTGGGATTTTGTCGGCCCCCACAGGTCCATGTGGCCACTATGGACCTGTCCATGGTGGCCATGCACGCCCTGGGGCCTCCAAACAAGAAATGGCCCCCTTGAGCAAATTTGGAATGGCCATCACTGAGCAAAACCCTAGCTCCGGAGATGGCTTGTTGGCACCGCTTCCGGGTCTTTAGGGAACGCTATGGGGGGTCCCCTAGCTGAAACCTGCCATCTCGAACCCACTGGAGTCAACGGATTCATGAACCGAGGCACGGTCCGGGTGCCACGGGCATTCTAGTCGGGCATCCCGGGGGCCGTTCAGGGACACCTAGAGGATTTGCCCCGGGGCCACGGAACCCAAACCAGTGAGCGGAATTGGATTTCGTCAACCCCCATAGGTCCATGTGGCCATTGTGGACCTGTGCACGGTGGCCACGCACGCCCGGGGGCATCACGAACGAGAAATCGCCCCCCTTGAGCGAATCTGGAATGGCCATCACTTAGCAAAACCCTAGCTCCGGAGATGGCTCATTGGCACCCGCTTCCGGGTATTCGGGGGATGCTATGGGGGGTCCCCTAGTTGAAACCTATCGTCTCGGACCCACTGGAGTCAATGGATTCGCGAACCGAGCCATGGTCTAGGTGCCACTGGCATTCTAGTCGGGCACCCCAGGGCCATTCAGGGACACCTGGAGGATTTTCCCTAGGGCCACGGAACCCAAACCGACGAGTGGACTTGGATTCCTTTGGCCCCCACAGGTCCACGTGGCCACAATAGACCTGTCCACAATGACCATGCATGCCCGGGGGCCTCCGTACAAGAAATGGCCCCCTTGAGCAAATTTGGATGGCCCTCACATTGGGGTCAACTTTGGAAAATCATCCAGCGGGTACTTATGGCTAGCGTTCCCAGTCGAAACCTACCTAGACAAACCTACACGACTCACCAGAACCCGATTTTGCTACATGGTTGGACTTCTATGCCCCCGAGAGGTATCCAGCAGGTGTCCCTGAAGGCCTTTTGGATGCGAGACAGAATGAGCCATAGAATGATGACCATGGCTCCGATCGACGAACTGTCGACTCCATTGGATTTAGGATGCCGGGATAGTATCAAGGGTGCCCCTCTCCTCAGGTCCCGTTTCCTCGGTGCCATCTTGAATGTCCATCTTGGAAACTAGGGTTTTGCTCAGTGAGGGAGTGTGCAATTTTTGCACACGGGGGTCAACTCTGCAAAATCATCTATCGGGCACTTACGGCCAGCGTTCCCAGCCAGAGAACTACCTAGACACACCTGCAGGACTCCCCAGAGCCTGGTTTTGTTCCACGGTTGGACTTCTATGCCCCCCGGCAGGTATCCAACAGGTGTCCCTGAAGGCCTTTTGGATGCGAAACGGAACGAGCCATACAATGACGACCGTGGCTCTGATCGACGAACTGTCGACTCTGTTGGATTTAGGACACCGGGATAGTTCCAGGAGTACCCCTCTCCTCTGGTCCCATGGCCACGGTGCCATCTTGTACATCCATCTTGGAAGCTAGGGTTTTACTCAATGAGGGAGTGTGCAATTTTTGCACACGAGGGCCAACTCTGCAATGGTGATGGAGACGGTGATGGTGATGGTGATGGTGATGGTGATGGTGATGGTGATGGTGATGGTGACAGTGATGGTGATGGTGATGGTGATGATGAAGAAGATGGATTAGTGCTAGTGTTTGTGTGAGCGTTGGGGCTAGAGTTATAGAAGGAAATTGAATTAGGGTTAGAGTTAAAGTTAATGATGATGATGAAGATGGTGGTGATGATGAAGATGTTGATGATGGTGGTGATGATGAAGACGTTGACGATGGTGGTGATGGTGATGGTGATGATGAAGAAGATGATGATGATGGAGATGTTGATGAGGAGCCTAGAGGTTATGTTGGTGATGATGATGACAAGTCCCTCTAAGTGGTTATCTATGATGATGACAAGTCCCTCTCAAGTATATATCTCAAAAACACCACCCTTGAAACCTTATGATAACTCCCTACCCCAAGTGGAAGACCCTTCTATCCATACATGGATTCCTAGAAGGTTTCATCTACCAAGTTAAATTTTCAAGACCATTGTAATAGACTATATACTTCAAAAAATTTCCTAAAACCTAGGTAATTCTAATCTTGAGAACCTATCAAAACCACTATCTTCAAATGCTACAAACATAAATAGATATATTTAAGAAAATACTAACTCAATTTACTCAAATTTGATCCAAATCACATCACCATTTTATTTAACATAAAAGAGAAGCATGGAACAGTTTAATACATATAGGAAAAATAAAAAACATAGGCAAAGACATGTATGTATGTATGTATCAACAAAAAATGCATGTACCAACGAAATAACATAAAACTACACATACCTCGATGTAGAACACAACATTCTTTGATGCAATTCTTTCTCTTATGTAAAGTTGACTGGCCTCATTCAATAAATCCATCTGGATCCTCTCTATTGCTAATTGTCTCCATCTATCTCTCGTGCTCTGAATGAGGCAGGTCGTAGCATACCTTATTTGAGATCTTGCTTGACATTGTCTGAAGATGGATGTTTGTGCCAACGATCAAGTTTGTGAAGTGATACACCACTGAACCTGGTCTGTAATCCATGAATACATGCCCACTAGTCTTTCTTGACTTCCCATCTAGTGTAAGATATTCCTCCTTAACCACCATCGAGCCAGTAGGAAATTCAATTCCTTCATCATCAATTAATGATCCGTAGAGGGTTTGCTTACCTTGGATGCACCGTGCCAACCAATAATCCATGCCCCATTCATTGTCTTTCGGTGCAACAACTGTGTATATGTGTCATGGTTGTACAAGATCTGAGATATGTTTGTAGTTTGTAGAAATCATTGATTGGCCCTCCTCTAACTGGGTTGTTTCAACAACTGCATGTTGGTCTACTGCAAGTGACACATGATCCCATTCTTCAACCCAGTCCATGCATTCGCATTCATCCCATTTGCCGCTGCTGCAAGAGTTGCAAAAGCATGCAAGATTTCGCATCCATATTTCAAATAAGTGGTTGTTTGAGCTTCGAACTGATTGAAATCCACGTGTTCCTTGTACTGTGCCGCAACTATAGGAACGCGATCAATCTATGCCAACCACTAGCCAAAAATTTCTCACCACACATCCTGCCACCGATGATGTTTGTTGATCTCTTGCTCGTTCTGACATTGTTGCGGAGCACCATTGAACTATGGATTCTGCATCTCGGATATGAGGTTCCCTGTCAAACCTCATCTCTTCTCTTCGTAGTGCAGTCTTGATGCATGCACTGGCCCCACCATGCTCACCTTTTTCGTGCCCGGTCTCAAAATAGTTCCAAATATGTGACACATTTCAAGTATTATGCAAAGTACTCATCCATTGGAATACTCGGGCATTTTTGAACTGGCCCGCACAACCATCCGACCATATCCAATGCTGATCCATCTGTATATCTCTCTCCTTCAACTGATCATAGAAAATTTGAAAACAATGTTGCACATAATGCAGATCATGGGTTCTATCATCACTTATGTAAAAGTTTGTCTCCTTCAGTATTATCCTCTTGTCATTGCTGCTCTCTGGCCCATGCCTATACATAATATGTACCATGATGCTGACTTGGTCTGAATGGTAGTATTGACTGTGGATTTCATTTTGTGGCTGAAGGGTGTAATTTTCTGCAAAATCCACAATTGACACTATGGTTCCAACGGGAAATCTGTCCCTGCATTTTATGTATTGCTTATCTTTCCATCACGCTACATGCACATGTTGAACATACTGCTCGGTTTTCTCGTAGAATTCTGTCAAGAAGTCACATACCAGTACCTGTTACCATGGAAACAAGGGAAATATTACAATGTGGCCTTTGGAAAAATGTATATGCCATAAATTGAACGTGTAATATGAAAAATATGCACTATTCATTTGTACCTGTGACTTTACCAATGCAATCTTTTTACATTCTTTGACACTGTCTAATTGATAGGTCACGTACTTGAAGCTCTGCATCTCCACACCCATCATGCCAAATTCCGTGTCCTTGCTTTCATGAATGCAACGGTTCAAAAGAGAAAAGCCACTGCACATAGAACATGTCCCATATAGACACGATTTTTGATAATACTTTTTTCCTTCGAGCCTTGGATACATGATGTTGTGGATAAAGTCTCTTAATGCATTCGGTGGTAGTATGGATTCATTGCATCCCTGCACAATGATAGTATGCAAATCACAAAATATATGTTTATATGTGTCATAATAATATTCATATTCTACGTGGTATCTACAACAACAAGTGTTCCGATCAATGCATATACGAATGTACCATGGTTTTCATTTCTCAAAGGACCTTTGGCCAAGGTTCAATTGTGTGTGCTCGTTCATGAATCTCTCATAGAGTTCAGTCTGTGTGGTGTCAAGGAAGTGTTAACATGGGGCTCACGTTCAGTACAACCTTTTCTCAGTTTTAGCACGTCTCTTTGGTTTGATGAAGGTCTAGTATGATCATGCCAAAACTTTTGTACTAACTGCTTAACAACATCAATTAGCTTCCTATCTGCACGAGGCAACCTACCAACAAAATCCCAACAATCGTTTCCACCCGGAGTGTCAAGATTTTCTCTTATAACAGAGTACTTTTAATAGTTTTTTCTATTTAATTTGAGTATGTGAGAAGTGTGTGATAGCAGGCGACATTGCCTTGTGGACTTGCTTACAACTGATTCTGCTCAAACATGATGAGCCGCAGAAAGATCTTTTGTATGAGACTTCTTCCCAATCGCATTAAATGCAGATTGGAGATTTCTAACAATATGACTGTTGGCCTCTGAACTTTTAACCGTATTTATTCCCAAAATTCTCCTAACAACAACTAAAGAACGTGACTTTAACAAACATAGCAATAATTGACATTTACCTACATCACCTTTGGATTCAAAATATTCTTTCACAATTTTGTTGCATTGCCATTCGATAGTGCATTTTGACAATTTGCCTTCAAGCCTCAACATAGCACTCTCATCCACATGAATACATCTAGGAGTTCTTCTTCTTGCACTGGACAGTCGAGGTAGGGAGGGTGGACATGAGACATGAATACCGGATCTTGTTTGTTGTGGTGCTTCATTCATAGATTGGGACATAATGGGGAGTGTGGTCGACAGGGTTGTGGTCTTCTTGGGGAGATTGAAAATTAAGCAAGGCTTGTATGTCCATCTCTACACATGCAGCATCTCCCAAAATTCTTGTGTCGTGAGGAACTTCAGAATGACTCGTTGATGGATTGTTGGTTGGATATTGTGTTGATGTTGGAATTTGAGTTGGGTCTGTTGGACGCGATTGCTTTACCCGTGGTTCTGAACAAGAGGTTGTCATGTCAACAACTGTGTTAGGATCAGTGGCAGGATCTGGGGCAATGATAGGGCCATGTCTCAATCTTTCCATTCCCAACCTGGCCTTTTCTCTTAAGTCATTGACCTTTTCAATGGGCAGATTCCTTCTATTTTTTTTTGTGTTTTGTGAGTTTCCCATCTCCAAAAGTCTCTTTAACACAACTATCAAGCCTACCCCTGCAAAAGAAACAACAAATAAGATATTAGTGCCATTATACAATGAACCTGACACATTCCAACATAGCTTACCACTTTACAAATTAACATATACAACTACAGACTATGTTGGTTTATTTGTGTCCGAATAAACATCATTATCCCTTACAATTCCAATCAATATAGATGATGTTTGGTCAAGTGTAGAGAGGAGAAACTAGTGTCTTGCCTGGCCATGAATTCATAAAAATTATGGTAGTAACACCCTACAACAGAGCTAGCTAGAGATGCCTTGGGAATAGTTTGATAGTTTTTCTACATCAAATAAGGTAACCTTAATTAATTGCATTTTTTGCTTTCTTCCTTGATGTTATCAATTCTAGGACTTTGTGCCTAGTTTGATTGCTTTGTCTTCCTAGTGGAATGGTATATCCTTCCATTTGAGGCAATGTCCTTTACCATCGTAAATTACTAGGTTATATAACACATTAAGGAGTTGAAGAAACAACAACAAACTATTTCCTTAGATCTATAAACCTTGAGATGATAGAATGTGGTTTTGAGTTTAAAATACCCATGGTTGAATTCAACAATGCATCACAGTAGAATGAATGTATACCTTGTTTTGTGCAAAACCTTTAGGAGGATGCAAAGGTTTCTAACAAAGATCATGGTATTGGGAAGGGTGATTAGGAGAAATATAATTTGACCTTTCAATGTGCAATATCTAGGGTGGGGAGGTGTTGGAGAGTGGGGAACTAGGGACTATACCAACAATCATCATGTTGAATAGAGCATGAAGTGGGGAAGTCTTGGTTTTTGGAAAAAAAATCATTCTTATAGGTGAGGGGATATTGTAAGGATGGTAAATATGGATGAAAATTATCATATTTGGATTCATAGAGAAAGGAAAGGTGCATATACTTACAGATATCCTCATTCCATACAATGGTATTGAATAAGAGATGAGAGAGTTGAGGTTTTGTGGATGAGTTGAAGTGATATTTTTAGTTATGTTTAGTGAGTGTGTGGTTTTTTTTGCTAGCATAATATGAGGTGAAAAGAACAAAATTAACTTGGGAACTAATTACAAAATGAGGAGGTTGCATACTTCATCTTGTCTAGTGTTCATATGAGCTTTTTTAGATGTGAACTTGGGAAATATTCTTGTCAAATTCATTGTTGTCTATGCATGGATATTGTTGTGGGAATATGACAAAAACAAAAATGCATGGGCTCATCTCAAATCTTGTGAATGAAAAGACTCATTTACAATTCACCATACCTCTATAGAAATGATCACCACTTGTAATGCAAACTGGTAGCTTGAATGAATCCACTAGATTCCAAGAACACTAAAGATTTTTGATAGATTCCAAGGGTGATTTTGTGTCCAATAGATCAGCCTGTGAGAGCCAATGAGAAACCTGTGAGAGCTTGAAAGCCGCGGAAGAAGTGAAAACCGTGATTTTGGTAGAATTCCCGGGAAACAGAGAGCTCTGTCTTTTTTAACTAGTAACAGGGCCGCACACGCGTGTTAAAACACGCGCACGTGCCCAAACCCACGCACGCACCCAAACCCGCGCACGCGCCCTTGTACAACATATAACCAATTATTCTCCAACGTTTACACCATTTAATGCCAAACCTTCCCCCCACTTCAAAAATATTTGCATAAATTGGACTCGGTGATTAAGTTTGAAGGGTGGGTCTTAATTTTTATTGGAAAGGCTTACTCTTTGACACATTTGATAATTTATGGTTGTCTATGCGCCTGGACCCAATGGACATTATAAGGTGAGGATGTGCATGCATAATAATCCTTATTTATTACTATGCGATGAGGATTTAAAAGGAAGAGGATGTAAAGACATGTTATTTTTATACGTATTTTGATGGCGAGTGTCGAAGAGAAACGTGGTGATAAACCATAATTCCTGAGCCAAAACTTGTTTTTTTAAATTTTATTAATAAGCATTGTGGTACTTTGGTCCAAATGTTTTTTCTAACTCATTGTTTCTCCATATTGTCTACCTACTGCCACCTCTCTATATTAATGCATAAAATCAACCTATGCTTGGTTTGTGGTTATAGTTGCATGCCATTGAGTGTTGTTTAGAGTTTCTGTGAGTCTGTGACATTCATGCAATAAATGAAGTCTTGTAGAGGAGGATTCATCAAAGAGGCAAATTGAATTTCATTTTGACAAAACACATCTTTTGTAAAGATCGAATGCCATGAATGCATCCTTAGCCTACCATGCAAGACTATGGATATGTTGAAAAGCATTGAACATCATCGAAGAATGAAAACTGGTTCCTTGAGATCTTACTAAAACATATTGAGCTCAATTTAATTCCACCTGGGCCTTAATTGAAAATTCTAGACCTCACGCGTCATCAATAACACATAGAATCCATGACACTATCCCTCTATAAGGAGCCTCCTCCTCCTCCTCCTCTTCCTCCTCCTCATCATAATCATCTTCATCATCATCAGCATCATCATCATCATCCTCATCATCATCATCCTCATCATCATCATCATCCTCGTCATCATCATCATCATCATCGTTATCACCCACTTCCTCCTCCTCATCATCCTCCTCCTCCTCCTCGACATCATCTTGGTCATCATCTTCATCATCAACATCGTCATCATTGGCATCATCATCATCCATCATCTTCTTCATCATCTCCATCATCATCATCATCTTCGTCATCATCATCATTATCAATGATGATGATGATGAAGATGATGGATGATGATGCAGATGAGTACGAAGATGAAGATGATGATGTTGATGAAGACGAATATGATCACCATCATCATCCTCATCATCATCATCATCATAATCATCTTCGTCATCATCATCCTCATCATCCTCATCCTTGTCATTGTCATCATCCACATCATCATCATCGTTTCCATAGTCATCATCATCATCCTCATCACCATCCATCATCTTCGTCATCATGATCATGATCATCTTCATCATCATCAGCATTATCAATGATGACATCATCATCATCATCTTCATCATCATCATCATTAATGATGTACGATGATGTAGATGAGTACGAAGATGAAGATCATGATGTTGATGATGACGAATATGATCACCATCATCATCCTCATCCTCATCCTCCTCCTCCTCATCATCATCATAATCATCTTCATCATCATCATCCTCATCATCATCATCCTCGTCATCTTCATCATCCACCTCATCATCATCATTTCCATAGTCATCATCATTGTTATCCCCCACTTCCTCATCATCATCCCCATCCTCATCATCATCACCATCATCATCTTGGCCATCATCTTCATCATCATCATCATCATCAACGTCATCATCATCATCTTCATCATCATCATCATTCATCATCTTCGTCATCATCATCATCATCTTTGTCATCATCATCATTAAGGATGGATGATGATGCAGATGAGTATGAAGATGAAGATGATGATGTTGATGATGACGAATATGATCACCATCATCATCCTCATCCTCCTCCTCCTCCTCATCATCATCATAATCATCTTCATCATCATCATCCTCATCATCGTCATCATCCATGTCATCATCATCGTTTCCATAGTCATCATTATCGTTATCCGCCACTTCCTTGTCATCATCCCCATCCTCATCATCATCACCATCATCATCTTGGCCATCATCTTCATCATCATCATCAACGTCATCATCATCATCCATCATCTTCGTCATCATCATCATCATCATCTTCGTCATCATCATCATCTTTGTCATCATCATCATTAATGATGGGTGATGATGCAGATGAGTACGAAGATGAAGATGATGATGTTGATGATGACGAATATGATCACCATCATCATCCTCATCCTCCTCCTCCTCCTCCTCCTCATCATCATAATCATCTTCGTCATCATCATCCTCATCATCATCATCCTCGTCATCGTCATCATCCACATCATCATCATCATTTCCATAGTCATCATCATCGTTATCCCCCACTTCCTCGTCATCATCCCCATCCTCATCATCATCACCATCATCATCTTGGCCATCATCTTCATCATCATCATCATCATCATCATCAACGTCATCGTCATCATCTTCATCATCATCCATCATCTTTGTCATCATGATCACCATCATCTTCCTCATCATCATCATCATCATCATCTTCGTCATCATCATCATTAATGATGGATGATGATGCAGATGAGTAGGAAGATGAATATGATGATGTTGATGATGACGAATATGATCACCATCCTCCTCCTCCTCCTCCTCCTCCTCCTCATCATCATCATCATAATCATCTTCGTCATCATCATCCTCGTCATCGTCATCATCATCTTTTCCATAGTCATCATCATCATTATCCCCCACTTCCTCGTCATCATCCCCATCCTCATCATCATCACCATCATCATCTTGGCCATCATCTTCATCATCATCCATCATCTTCGTCATCATCATCATCTTCGTCATCATCATCATTATCAATGATGATGATGATGAAGATCATGGATGGTGATGCAGATGAGTACGAAGATCAAGATGATGGTGTTGATGACGATGAATATGATGATGATCATCATTATCATCACCCACTTGCTCATCATCATCATCATCCTCATCCTCATCCCCATCATCATCATCGCCATGATCATCATCATCACCATCTTGGTCATTGTCTTCATCATCAACATCATCATCATCGTCATCATCATCATCCTTATCCTCATCCTCATCCTCATCCTCATCCCCGTCATCATCATCATCATCATCTTGGTCATCGTCTTCATCATTAACATCATCATCATCTTCATCGTCAACATCATCATCATCATCGTCATCATCATCATCATCATCATATCCATCATCATCATCGTCATCATTACCCTATTCCTCATCATCATCAACATCGTCATCATTGTCATCATCATCATCATCATCATCATATTCTTTGTCATCATCATCATTATCAATCGTCATCATCATCGTCAACATCATCATGTTCAATCGTCATCATCATCATCAACATCATCATCATCTTCTTCATCATCATCATTGATAATGATGATGATGACGAAGATGATGATGAAGATGAGTACGAAGATGAAGATGATGATGCTAATGATGATGAATATGATCATCATCATCATCCTCATCATCATCGTCATCATTCACGTCATCATCATCATCTCCATCGTCATCGTCATAATCATCTTCGTCATCATCAGCATCATCATCCTCATTCTCGTCATCAACATCATGTCATCATCACAATCATCCTCATCATCATCATCAATGTCATCGTCATCATCTCCATCATCATCATCAACATCATCGTCATCATCCCCATCATCATCATCAACATCATCGTCATCATCCCCATCCTCCTCCTCCTCAGCATCATATAAATTTAATTTAATTCAATTTAAAATATTATTAATTATTAAAAAACTATATATTTTATAAAATTATTTAATCACTATGGAAAGTTTCAAACTTTAGTAAAAACAATGTGCACGCGCCATTTTGTGCATGCGCGCATTTGGACGCGTACGCGTGTTTGGATACATGCGCGCCATTTTGTGCGTACGCACTTTTTAAATACACGCGCACGCGCAAGTTGAGTTTTAAAATTTTGGCGGGTACTTCATTTCCCACCAACGTGGTGGATGACTTGGCTGCTATGGTTTTAGGTTCAGGTTGCCAAAATACATATAATAATATAAAAAAATACATCTTATAACAAAATACATCCTATTCTATAACTTCTTCTATTTTGAGCATGATTCTGCGTATGCTACACTTGTCCACTGCTAATGAAACTGCACACACTTGTAGAACTATTTGTGCAGATTCCGAATATGTAATTTTTTATTAAAACTATTATTTGTTCCTATTTTTTAGTTAATTTCAATTGCACTAACATCAATCTTACACAGAGTAGATTATTTCTTCCGTCTATAACATTTTATTGGTCACCTATTTTGAAAACGGAAAAGAACCCACTCAAGTACACACAAAAACATACATCCTAAAAAAAAAAAAATTGTTGATTGATTAGGTTAAGACCATGATATCGAGGGCTAACGCTTGGCCTAATCATTTTAGGGATGGGTTGACTTCCTTAATTAAAAAAAAATTAAAATTAACATAAATAAATATGGAAAAATAACGCCGCACTAGAATGTCCTGTTATCTACGACTGTATATAATTTTTTTAACAAAAATCTACTATTTGAATACCGAACCAGAGGGCTAAAGCAAACATATTCATTATATTTTCTTAAAAAAATAACATACCAACCTTAGGAGAACCCCATTTTTTGGGAGTTATACTTAATTCCCATAAATAATATTTATATATTCCGGAAGGTAATATGATTTTCTACGTTTGATCTTCTTGCACCATATTCCAAAAAGTTGTGTACGTAGCTCTAATATTGATTTTTGACATTCAGATTTCTGTTTTTCTAGAAGTCCATTGCGACTAATGCGTCATGAGTGGCCAGCATTATCTTGCACCAGCCCATAGAGTTAAAATGTAATTTAAGTTTGGGTATTCAACCCAACATGGTTATTTTGGTTGGTGGACAAATCATTCTTCATTTCAACATTAATGTTTTCATAGTGATTGCGGGTGAGAGCTTAGGGATTTCCACTCTTTGTGCATTACATGATATTTTGTCCAACAACCACCGTTTCTTAAATCTGAAACTATCATGTTTTTGTGAGGAAAAAATCCAACTTCGAAGGGGAGATCTTATGTATAGCTAATGACCAATTGAGAGAACCTAAATTTTTATTTATTACAATAATCCCCTTTGACCCCTTAGAGACAAATTATTTTGTTGTAGTTCCATACTGGACTTGGGTTGTGGAACCAATGAAAGAGGTTGGTTTTCCCCTCAATCTAGCATCAAATTCCTATAATTGTCATATTAATAAATTAAAGCATCAAATTCCTATAATTGTCATATTAATAAATTAAAGCATCAAATTCCTATAATTGTCATATTAATAAATTAAAACATCATATTCCTATCATTGTCATATCAATAAATTAAAGTATATTAATCATAAATGACATCTAATTTTGTATAAAATTTCCATCTACCATGATACAAAAACTTATATTTCCCGTTGATATAGAACTTTTATCGAATTTTTAGCAATCTGTTTCAATTCAAAACTGTGAAAAGCACTTAAAAGAATTTTTCCACCTTGCATGGATTTTGGATTGTGATATAAATTCATTGATGCTTGAATTTTTTTCCAAATTCTTATCAAATTTGTGGCCCAAAGGAGGGTCGATTTTATATATGACTAGCTTACTCCAATAATAAAATGCATGTCATTGATGTATAGCCATTGTATAAAGTTTTTCAATTGACTTAGAAACATTGGTTCAATGGAAGAGATGTCTCAAATGTTTGTAATATTAACCAATGAAAAAAAAAATTCATATTAGCATGGCTTTATGAATCTATGTGTGATTTCGGCAAATAATTTTAGTAACTTGTGCCACCGAAATGTTTCATTGTAAAGATAATTTTAGTGACTTGTGCCACATAAATGTTTCATTGTAAAGATAATTTTAGTGACTTGTGCCACATAAATGTTTCATTGTAAAGATAGTTTTACTGAATTGTGTCACCTAAATGTTTCATTGTAAAGATAATTTTGGTGAATTGTGTCATCTAAATGTTTCATTCTTGTGCAACAAAAATGTTTCATTGTAAAGATAATTTTAGTGAATTGTGCCACCTAAATGTTTCATTGTTTCATTGTAAAGATAATTTTAGTGAATTGTGTCATCTAAATGTTTCATTGTAATCTTTCATGTTGGACAACACCATGCGCTTATGTTACTGAAAAAACATATATCTAATAATATTTCACTGCATTATTTGTTTACTTGTGTTGACCAGCAATATGCAGGTAGTGATACACTACCAAAAAAATATATCTATTCATAACTAACCTAAAATACCTAGTGTCAAGCCGAAATATTCAAACCCTTGCACCGATAGTGTCAATCCAAGTGTCAATGAGAGAACCCATAAACGATTAACTACCCATTTTGGATTATTCACCAAATCATTTAATTATTCCAATAGGTAGTTGGGGTAGTTTTTATTTGGGGAAATGGAGAGGGATTGTTGTCCAAATTTTGTGTATGGGCAAGCCACCATCCTTTAAAAATCGTGTTTTCCTTCTTGGGCATGAAAAGGGGTATTTTTCCTCCACATTTTTCTTGTGTTTCCTTGATTTCTAGCTGGGAAAAGGGTGTTTTTGGTGTTGCATAATAGGTGGGAGGAAGGGAGTTCGATTTGGGGTTCCGTAGAGGTCATTTTTGGCCATTAGAATGCTCATATACCCGTGGAATAAATCATTTTCTTCCCTGTGGTCGATTTCCCCTCCTCGTAACTCGTTTTTGGGCACCATGATTTGAGAAATCCATGGACATCTTGTTTTGTGCATCCGAAAATTGAAATTGTTGTTTGATTCCCAACTTTGGTATTTGATGTGTGTGTGTGGAGATAGTTGTGAATTGGGTTATGTCTATCCCTTGTTTTGGATTGAACTGTGTGTAAGAAACTAGGAGTAGAAGAGGAGTAGAATTGGCTTGATAAACCTAGTGAAGAGTGTAACCTCACCAAAGATCAAAGGGCTTTGGATACTTTTCTATGCACACCCTGAAGAGCACTAGAATGGAAGGTATGGCCTCAGGGACTATGTAGCAGTGAAGGGAATATTTCCTTGTGTTGGGTGTGTAGGTATTATGGGTTCCAAGCTAGCTATATCTTGTAGAGGTATCAATAACTCTATGGATGACCTCACTATTTTAGTAATTCTTCCCTTCTACTACCTTGGCATCCTGATAAACCCAACTTGGGCCTGGCTTGGATGATATTTTGTGTTCATTTGGTTGTGCATGAGTTTTAGGTTCCCTTTTTCCTTGTGGAAATCATTCCCAACTTAGGGGTGGCAGCCATGTTGAGAGATTGATGAGCACAACTGGCCTAAATTTGGGTGGAACGTTGCAGTTGCGTATCCAGTTGCTTGACACATCTTCATACCAAGATAAGTATTTCCTTGTATTGATTATGCAATGTCTTTATTTAATGGCTATTATGAATATGTTGAATGCATGTTAGATGTGTAGTAGAATTTTTATTCGACTCTGTTTATTTGAATTATACATCTGCACATGTATTTATTTTGCTTGTTATGTATTTGAAAAATGATCATGGGGCTAGAAGCCCATTTTTAGTGTCATGTTCCCTTCCCATAGTGGAATTGATGGAAGGGACTAACTTAGGGGGTTGTTTTAATCATCAATGGTGAAAGGTTAGTGCCAAATCAGAATGATGGTGGAATTAAACACAATTGAACAAATGAACAAATATGCCAACCATAACAGATGCAAATATGGTGCAAGAAGTGTTGCGGAATTCGGAAATTGGAAACCTCATTTCGCAACCCGGGGTAAAATCACCTTCCGACTTCCGCAATCCGCAAATCACCTTGCGGATTCGGAAAGTCAGATTTCCAACATGCAAACCACATGGAAATATCCATTTCGACTTCCTCAATCCACAATCTGCCTTGCGGATTCAGAAATTCTAAGTCTAACCACGCAATTGCGAAGACTGGTCCTCCGACCTTTACAACCCGCAATCCGCATGCAGAAGTCGGAAGTCAAAACCACCTACCCCTGCTCCTGGAAAATTTCCAGGGTGATAAATTCTTCATCCTTATGCCAAATTTGGAAAATACGGTACCGTTGGAAAGCTCTTGGAGAGCTCTATGCACTGGTATAATCCTCTAATACATCTGAGGCCTCCAACCTTGTCAATTTTCCAACTGAATCATAGCTCAAACTCCCTCAATGCTTCTTTACCCTTCTGTAAGGAGCTCTTCTTTCCCTCTGCCATGGCTTCTCCCTTCACCTGACCCATAGAGGATCATGAAACACTACAGAGTCTATCTAATTCCTTCCCCAAGTCCAGGTGATGCCATGTTATCCATCTAAAATTGTATGCAATGCATAACAAAACACATATAATTAAACTAAATCTAATCAATGCATCTACAACATGCAAGGTTAGTAGCACATTAAGCTCAAGCAAATGATGAAACAATCAAACATGCCTGTGCCTCGTTCTCAGGATCATACATAATATTCCTCTTGATCATTTTCATGTAATCATTCATTCAATAAAATTGAATATAAGAAGTAGACATCACATAGGGAATTAGAATCATTTAACACCACAATGTGCACTTATCTTTAAATTGAAGTTGTCCAAGCAACTGGCTAAGTGAGAGAAACATTCCACCCAACCATAGGTATTTTTCCAGCCTATACTCTTTCAGCTGAGAGACCACAACCAAGATGGGCTGTGTATCCACTAAGGAGGGCTAAATAAGCTCTCTTCATAGTCAAGGCTTCACACTAATGCTAAGCCAACATACAGTTGGGTTTAACAAGCATGCAAGTGAAAATAGGGAGGATGATGCTAAGCCAGTTAGCTCAACCACAGAGCTACAGGAATATCAAACCATTCAGCAGTCATGGTGATGAGCCCAGGATATAGGTACTCCATAGACTCCATTTATGCCACACATAAGCGAAGAAAGGATAAGAAAACACCTCTTTCTGTAGGGGAGAATGCATTTTGGTTGATGATTAAATGAATTAATTTAGTGATTATCTTTTCTTATGTTTTAGCATATTTATTTACTAATCATATGAATGAAGACATGTGTGGACAGGGTAGAGGTGACCTAGAAGAATAACAAATGCCAAGCTCCAAACTGAAGATCGCAAGAGACACAACGATCCCATTTTCTCCTGATTTGTAGGAAAGAATCCTGTTATTCACGATCGTGATTTTCATTGTAAAGATAGGTTAGAAGTAATGATAAATAGAGACACCTGAGTAGCAGGGGGTCTACGACATATTTTGGAGAAACAATCTTTTAGCATTTTTCGCAGCTCAAATATTTTAGTTTTACAGTTTTTACAAACCATGATGGGATTTATGAATATATAATGAAGCTCCAATGTTTTTGTGATTTCGCAAGTTTATAAGTTTCCCTTCCTCCCATGATACATGTTGGGGAGGGCCCCCTCAATATGTAGATCATTATTTCTACATTTTATTTCAGGTATTTTCCATGCATTCAGTGATTTATTTCTAGTATAATCGTGTGTGTATTGATTTCAACATTTCATTCAAATATCAGATTTTGGTTTCATCATAAGCGCTATTATGTCCGCAGTTCTTTAGTATTGCATCTATAGTTCCGAAATACACTATATGTAGTCCTGTAGCTATCATCCACATGAGCGATTTTTAGACCTTCATTTCCACTTTTTATACAGTAGTTTGAAATGAGATCAGATCTATATTTTTGTACTTTGAAAATGACTATTTGTGATTAAAAATAAATGGATCTTTGCTCCTTTTAGATTAAGTTTATATTTCTTAGTTTAACTTCTAATGTGCTTTCATAAAATAGATTTACATGCTTTCATTTCCTGTTTTGATAAAATAGATTTAGATGCTTTCATTTCCTGTTTTGATAAAATAGATTTACATGCTTTCATTTCCCGATTTGATAAAATAGATTTACATGCTTTCATTTCCTGTTTTAATAAAATAGATTTAGATGCTTTCATTTCCTGTTTTGATAAAATAGATTTACATGCTTTCATTTCCCGATTTGATAAAATAGATTTACATGCTTTCATTTCCCGATTTGATAAAATAGATTTACATGCTTTGATAAAATAGGATTTATCTTCTTTCGACACTTTATTTGATCAAAAGGATTTATCTGCTTTCAGCATTTGATTTGATAAAATAGGATTTATCTGCTTTTAGCATTTGATTTGATAAAATAGATTTATATGCTTTCATTTCCTGCTTTGATAAAATAGAATTTACATGTCTTCATTCCTTCATTTTATAGAATACTACATCCATCTTTCTTAGGTCATTTCATGCCTCCGAGTTTCCATAGAAAAATACTTCCTTGTTTCTTAGAGTATCCATTAGAATACATAGGACACTTAGAATGACGAAGATTATCTCATAGTGCACATACAGTGTTGAGTATCCTTCAAGTTTGTACATTCCCTAGTCGATATTTAAAGTACACTTTTGGCATACATACCTCAATAAGGTACACATTCCTAGAGTCCACCACTTTTTGGATCTGTTTCCGGGGAGGTGCTTAAACTATAGGAGACATCTTATTAAAAAAATCTTAAAAAATTACCATGAATGCCTCAACGAAAGAGGGATGAATTTGTATGTTTTCTACCTAACCTCCCTATGAGCAATAGCAGTTCTGAACACTCTCCATTTGAATTCCTCAACTCTGATGAAGAAGCTGATTCCAACTACGATCCAAACCGTGATAACTTCTTTGCTAGCTCTAGCTCAAACAATACTATGGTGGATGAGTAGGATGAACACAGACAACTGTTTGCTTTCCCTATTAGTGTACCTCTTGGGGATGCTAGAATGAAAAATATCAATCCCAGTAATCTTCCAAACTTCCATGGCCTAACCTCAGAGGACCCTGACACATTCTTATATGAATTTGAGGTAGTATGTAGGTCCTTTGGTTATACCACTGATGCACAAAAACTAAGACTCTTTCCATCTACATTAAAAGATTTATCACTCATATGGTTTATGATTCTAGAAGGAAACAGTATCTTCACATGGGACCAGATGAAACAATTCTTCCTAGAAAAATACAGGGATTACTGTAAATCAAAAGACACAAGAGACGAAATTTTCAGGATGCAACAGGGAGAAAAAGAAATCCCTCGAAGACTATGCACAATGCTTTCAAATTAGTTATAAAAGGGCTAGTCATTGTACCATGGATCAGGAATTACTAAAACTAGTACTTCTTAGAGGAATCAAGGAGGAATACCTAGAATTCTTGAACTTGTTAGGAGATCAGGATATATTCCAGAAAACCTATGATCAAATCTTGCAAATATTCAAAATTATTTTAGATCCAGAAAAGGTAAAAATGGAATACGGGATACACATCCATTAGAAGGAGGATCATCCTTTTCAGGACAAAGCCTCACAAATTTCGACCTAGGAAACCTTCTAGACGATATGAAAACAAACATCCTTCAGTCCTTCGCTATGCAGTTAGATGCACTCCAAATAAAAAGGAAACAAGATGAGATCAACCAAGCACTAGCAATATTTTTCCCATGATGTAGAAAGAAACATGAAAATGGACAATGCCCATTAAATGCAATAGATATTTGTGGGCTCTGCACCAATGATCATACCACTAATAAATTCTCTTTTCTACCATCATGCACAATGTCCATACAGGATCCCACATCAGAAGGTATTATGGAACAAATTTGTTTTGTTAACCATCGAAGGAACAATTTTGCTAGGCCCTTCCATCCCAACAACCAAGCATATTTTAATCAAGGGAGTAATCAACAAAATTGGATCCCTTCGGCACCAACTACATGGACACCACAAGAAACTCCAAGCCAATGGCATAAAAACCTAACACCGTATTAACAACCATATTATACCCAACCTTATTCTCCATACCCCCACCTTTTTCTCAGCCACAGGTGAATTATGGAAATCCATATCCATATTTAGCAAATTGGAGGACTCCATTGCAACAACCACTCATAATTCCACCTCCATAGAACCAACCACCCCCCAGAACACCTCCAATCGCTTCCCAACCAGTTCCAAACCCAAATAACAATAGAATAGGGCAGCAACAACCCTATAACAATGAATTAGTGCAATTTCCTACCTATGTCGTGGATGCACTAGAATTAAATGAAATCAATTTCAGATCTGGAAAGACGTTGCAGGGCTCCCACCCACAAAACAATCAAGAACATACATACAATGAATAACCCACACCTTTAGAACCCCAGCAACCTACAGAGATATGCCACCAAGAAGAATAAGATCAACCTCAATTACTGAACAGAAACCCTCCATTCCCTGAGAAATTGAAACAAAATACCAAAGAAGAGGAAGAGAATGCTATACTTAATGAATTTAAACATTTAAGCATTCAAATTCCCATTTTACAAGTAATAAGGGATGTCCCAATATGTAATAAATTTATAAAAGACAATTTCTTAAAGAAGCCTGGGCGAAGAAAACGAGATCCACCAACTATAAATGTGGTAGGCCAACTAGTAGACTTGATGTTGGGTATCATTGTTAACCGTAAATACCTCAACCAAGGCAGCCCCATTGTCAATGTAACCATAAACAACAAACCTATTTCAAGTAGTCTAATCGACCTAGGAGCTGCAATCAGCATAATGACAAAGAATACAATGATAGCCTTAGGTCTCCAATCACTAATCAGACCAACCAGTACTATGCTACAACTTGCTGACACCTCCACTGTAAAAACTGAAGGAATACTGGAGGATATCATCATAAATAATGAATCCTGGGAGTATCTAGCTGAGTTCATAGTTATAGAAGTCAAGAGTAAGCTCAGTGGGTAACCAATCATCCTAGGCAGGCCATGGCTAGCAACAACAGATGCCTATATAGGTTGTCGATCTGGAAATATGACAATTACAAGTGGACAAGCTAGGAAAAAGATTACAATATACTCACCATCAAAAAGGTCTACAGACACAGAATACCAAAACTGGACGTATGACTATGATGATTTGAATGACCAAAACATACTACCTGTGCTCACCATATAAAAGGCTCTAACTTTCAAAGCTAACGATGAAGATGGTCATTTAGATAAATTTATTCAGAATGTTTGTCCTAACCATGATATGCTTGAAGAAATTTTTGAAACATGGGAACGACAGGAAGTGTTGAATTATCCTGTCAATACTGATAGAATGTGGACATAAATACTCTCCATTGAACAACAACAACCATAGGTTAAAATTGTAGAGATCCTGCTTGGGAAAACAGTCAATTAATGCAAATTTGGAACCAGAACAGGAGCAACAACTTATAAAAGTACTCTCAAAAAATAGCAAGGCTTTTGCATGGAACTACACTGATATAAAAGGCATACCTTGAGATATTTGCAAGCATTACATATATATATCAAAGAGGGACCTGTACCTATCAGTCAATCCCAAAGAAGAATGAATCCAGCACTAAAAGATATAGTTAAGATGGAACTACAAAATTTATTGGATGCAGGATTCATCTACCCAATCTCTGATAGTGAGTGGGTCTCACCATTGGTAATAGTCCCTAAGAAAGGAGGGAAGTGAAGGATCTGTGTAGATTACAGGGAACTTAATAAATCAACTAAAAGAGACCACTTCCCTCTACCATTCATTGTCCAAGTATCGGACACCCTGGATGGAAACAAATTCTTCTCATTTTTGGATGGATTTAGTTGATACAACCATATCCAAATCCACTCTGTTGACCAAGATAAAACCACATTTACCTGCCCATGGGGCAAATATTCATACAGAGTACTACCTTTCGGAATCTGTAATTCCCCAACAACCTTTCAAAGGGCCATTTTCACTATATTCTCCGATTTTATCAATGACCAGATGGAATTCTACATGGATGACTTCACACTGTATGGGAAAAAAAAATTCCAAGCATTGCAACATCTAGAATTAGTCTTAAAAAAATGTATTGAAATGAGTTTATGCCTCAGCAATGATAAATGCATGATGTTGATGCAAGAAGCAATAGTTTTGGGACACCATATCTCCCAAAGGGGTATTGAAGTAGATCAATCAAAAGTCACTGTTGTTAAAACACTCCCCCCACCTGTCAAACAAAGGGATGTCCGTAGTTTCCTTGGGAAAACAGGCTACTATAGACAGTTTATAGAAAGTTACAGCAAAATTGTTGCACATATGTTTTCCCTTCTGAAAAAAGATAGAGAATTCATCTAGACCAAACATTGCATGTCAACATCAACTCAAAGAGGAGGAAATCACGACCCCAGTCCTTCAAGGACCCAACTGGAAACTACCATTCCACATCCATTCGGATGCGTCTGACAAATCCATCGGGGCAGTCCTTGGGAAAGAAGAAGAAAAGAAATCTTATGCAATTTTTTACATTAGAAAAAAATTGGAAGGAGCAAAACTCAATTATACAGTCATAGAAAAAGAATTTTTGGTTGTCATACATTCTATAAATAAATACTGGGTACCCATTCTTTTTCCATACCGATCATTCTGCAATCAAATACCTCATGAATAAACCAAATGCTAGTGCTAGAATTATTAGATGGTTGCTCCTCTTGCAAGAATTTGACATAACAATCTTGGACAAGCTAGGAAAACATAATGTGGTAGTCGATTTTCTATCTAGACTGACCCATGGACAGGACAATAAGTTGGTGAATGATCACTTCCCCGATGAACACCTCTTTTAAATCTCCACACAAAGCCCATGGTTTTCCGATATAGAAAACTACTTGGTATATGGCAAATTTCCACAACATTATAGCTATCAAGAGAAGTGCAGAATCATAAGTCAAAGTGCAACTTATACATGGATACAAGGAATGCTTTTTAAGAAAGGGCCAGACCAAATATTAAGGAGATGCATAAGAGAAGATGAAGTCCATGATATACTCCATGCTACTCACAATGAGCCTTGTGGAGGCCATTATGCTGAAAAAAGAACAGGCTCTGAAGTACTGCATACTGGATATTACTGGCCAACACTACACAAGGAATCCTATGATTATGTATCACATTGTGATGATTTTCAATGGATGGGGAATCCTACACAAAGAGAAGAAATGCTCTGCATCCCCAAATATCTTTGGAAGAATTTGAAAAGTGGGGATTTGACTTTTTTGGTCCATTGAATCCCCCATCAAATTAGAAAAAATACATTTTAGTATGCACTGACTGCCTTACAAATTGGGCAGAAGTGGCAGCACTTCCAGCAAAAAATGAAACAAATGTAGCAAAATTCTTCACTGAACAAATATTCCAGAGATTTGGAGTTCCTAGAGAGTTAGTTTCTGACCAAGGAAAGCATTTTACATCCAACCTCATCGAGGACCTACTTCGAAGAAACAAAGTTAAACATTGAAGGTCCTCCTCCTACCACCCACAAGCTAATGGTCAAGCTGAAGTTACAAACAGAGAGCTTGAAAGAATTCTGACAAAAACAATGCATTTACATAAAAGGGATTGGGAAGACAGGTTAAGTGAAGTAGTTTGGGCTTATAACACAACATGGAAAACAACAACATGTTTTACCCCCTATGAGCTAGTATATGGAAAAAAGGTAATGCTCCCTATTGAATTTGAAATCAAAACGTTGAGAATTGCAGCCAATTTAAACATGAAACTTTCAGAAATTTAAGAAGAGCATATCCTCCAACTAAATCAATCGTATGAGCATCGCCAACAAGCCCTTGCCCACACTGAAATTATCCAGCAACATAAAATGAAATGGCATGATAAGAACATCAAACAGAAGAAATTCAGAGAAGGTGACTGGGCACTACTATATGATTCTTGGTTTCCAATTTTTCAAGCCAAACTCCCCACCAAATGGCTCAGCCCCTACATTATTGATACAACTTATGACAATGGCGCAGTCAGAATCAAGACCATAGATGAGACTGAATTCCCCATGTTGGTAAAAGGACATAGACTCAAATTATATAAGAAAACACAGTCAAGGGAGGAATTCACACAAACACTCTATCATAAAAATCTAATGCTGATAGAGGACATAGATAATCACAAATTATTTTTGAAAAAAAAAAGAAAAAAAATAAGAGAAAATATAATAAAAAAAGAGAGGAAAGAAAAAAATAGAAAATAAAAAAAGAGAGGAAAAAATAGACAAAAGAAAAAGAAAAAAGAGAAAAAGGCAATAACAAAAGAAAACATCAAATGAGCCAGCACAAAAATCAAGAAGCACAAATCAGCCAAGAAAAAGAAAATATCAAGCGAGCCAGCAGTAGAACATCATAAAAGCTCAACTATAGATATACCAAAAATAAATACAAACAAAGATATATGTACTACAAAACCTTGGGTCTGTACGAAGACGCCCACATCATCAGCTAAGGTATGCTAAGCATAAGAGGTAATCACCAAATTCTTTGTTTGCATTTTCAATCAGATCATTCTCCTTGCAAAAAAAAATATTTCTCAACTGATGACAGCTTTCAAGTAAAATCAGTAGTATGGTTCAGAGTATCCCTACTAGATAATGATGACTGACCACAAGTAACCATATTGAGTCATGATGATTTACCATATCCAAGTCAAGGAAATGATGACCTCCATATCTCGCTGCCATATCCTTTGATAATCAAAGCACCAACAAGATGTGCAATGATGAGAATGAATGCATAAAATAGAAAATAAGACAGAGAGGGATAAGTAAGAAGATCCACCTGGAGATACGAGTTTTCCCAGAAAAGGAAGGATACAAAAGGAAGGACTCGACACTCAACCAACAAACCAGCGATCGATCCCGACTAGACAAGTAATTCATTCGCCCCCAAGGTTGTGGTTTGATGCTATTTGGAAATTACATAAAATGACAAAAGTGTTTAAGAAAAGTGAGTCAGACGACCATACACCCATATATGAAAAACCTTAGGTATTGACCATCCTCCGCACAGCAGGATGAATGTCATTATAAAGGACAAGCAATATGGCAATATCCTTAGAGTTCACCCAAAACTTGAAACATATAAAGGACGAGCAATACGTTACTCAGGTAAGGGGGTTGTGCATCACATTAGATGAAGAGTCAGTTGCAAAACATATAGGCTTTCCAATGGGGCTACATTGGGGAAGGGATGACAGAGGATCCAACCTGAGGGAAAAAGTGACTTTATTTGGACAGGGTGAGAGCTACGAAGATGATAAGAACAGTTTTAAAAGAGATACTATGCCTAGACCATGGGATGCGGTGGCTGCCATCATCTTGAAATATATCACATGCAGGGGAAGGCTCAGCTACATTCCAACTTTTCACTTCAGAATTTTGGACCTCCTAAGGAACAGGGGACATATCAGGTCGAACAACAACATTAGTATCCCTTTCTACCTTCTGTAGTCCCTCTAGGATATGAGTAGAAAGGTAGTACAAGGAAAGGAGGATGTGTTGGCTCATCACAGACTAATCAAGCTGATCATTTGCGAAGAGTTGAAGGTTCAAATCCCATAACTCTCATGGGAAGAATTCGTCCTGGTCTTGGTTGAAGATGTCCAAGGGATGAAAGGCATGTCGAATATAGGCACAACCCTTATCTCGGGATCAAAGGAGGAAAATTCCACCACTGTTTCAGGAGTCAAACGAAAAATCAACCTAGACAGTGATAATGAGGTGATGGCCAAAAATCTTATCAAAATAAAGCACTCCAAGTATACCTCCCACCAGAAAAGCTCAGGGACACCTGCTGGCAAGCAAAGGTCGAAGCCGTAGAGGGAGAGGTTGGTACAGCAGGCCAAAGCCAAGTAGATGAAAAAGAAATAAAAATAAGCAAGCCCCATAGTACAACACCTACCAGACTCTAAAGATAACGGGGCAGAATAGGAAAATCCTTCTACACCTATAGAGGAAGACACCCTCCAGCAAAACTTTGCAAATGAAGAGATGAACACTGAAAAGAATGATCAACTGACTGAAGCATTGACTAAGTTGGCGAAGGTTAGAGAGGAGTTGGCCTCCATGAAAATCGAAGCACGACTCCACATAAACCAGTTCGTTTCATTGGCTTTGCCACCATTCATGCATGAAAAGACCCAAATCCTACGAATGCAGCACGTGGGTCAATTAAAGCAGATGGAGAAGTAAAATTTGGCACTGAAAGAAAAATTAGGCCAAGCCCAGGAGGAATTGACCCAAAAAGACCAACGAATCCTACAGTTAGAGGAAAATCTAGCCATCACTGCCAAGATATATGACGAAATACCGGGGTATAGGCCGCCATCCCAAGTCTACACAGTCTATCCAAAGGAAAAATGGGGTCGGTTTCAATTGCAAAAACTTAAGAAGGGTTTACCCTTGGATTTAACCACTCCTAAGGAGTTTGTAGACACCTCCCTAGCTTGCACTGAGTTAGAAAAATATCAGTTATGTGAATTCTTCCTGCAAAATCTAGTGGTACCGAGCTCAAAAAATTGGTCATCGAACCCCTACATGGGTGATTTCCAACTTAGGGCATTGTGCTCTTGGATGAATCATGAAGTAGAAAGAGCCCAATATATTCATCTCTACCAAGCATAAGAATGGTAGAATCCGCTATGGATAAGGTTTGAATCTACACATCCCGAGAAGGTGATTTAGGATCACTTTTCTATAACCTACGATTAGGATCTGATCCCCATCCTTCTCGAGAAGCAACAAGAAGTAATCTAACACTTCGACAAAACAACCCAGAGCACCTTCAATGAAGTTCAGGAAGCTATCATTGATAGGTGGAAAATAATTTCAAAGTACTTGAAAAAGCGGGAGCCTCACTCCCCCCATAGGATGGAAGTCGCACTCACCAGAGCAAGGTTGTACAGGGAGTCCTTGATAAAGAACAAACTCAAATGGATAGGAATGAAATTAAGCCCACCTTTCTTTATTTCTTTGGATATTAAGGAACAGATCGATGAGGATGAGGAAAGGAGAACCTGGGACAAAGAAGAATATAACCAAGGTTATTACAGACAGGTGGGGGCTCCTAGAGTTGTTTCCTAGGATATCAGGGAGGCCATCACGGAGCAAGATGAGTCACCCAAGGATGGGTAACATCTTCAAGTTCCGGGGAGATGATGAGCTAGGATATAGGTACTCCACATAATCCTTTTATGCCACACATAAGCGAAGAAAGGATAAGAAAATTCCTCTTTCTGTACGAGGGAAAGCATTTTGGTTGATGATTAAATGAATTAATTTAGCGATTATATTTTCTTATTTTTTAGCGTTTTTATTTACTAATCATATGAATGAATACATGTGTGGACAGGGCGCAAGTGACCTGGAAGAATAACAAATTACCAAGCTCCAAATTGAAGATCGCAAGAGACACAACGATCCCATTTTCTCCTGATTCGAAGGAAAGATTCCTGTTATTCAGGATCATGATTTTCAATGTAAATCTAGGTTAGAAGTAATGATGAATAGAGACACCTAAGTAGTAGGGGGTCTATGACATATTTTGGAGAAACAATCTTTTATCATTTTCGTAGCTCATATATTTTAGTTATATAGTTTTTACAAACCATGATGGGATTTATGAATTTATAATGAAGCTCCAGCATTTTTCTGATTTCGTGAGTTTATAAGTTTCCCTTCCTCCTGTGATACATGTTGGGGAGGGCCCGCTCAATACATAGATTAGGAGTTCTGCATTTTATTTTAGGTATTTTCCATGCATTCAGTTATTTATTTTTAGTATAATCGTGTGTGGATTGATTTCAGCAATTCATTCAAATATCAGATTTTGGTTTCAGCATAAGTGCTATTATGTTCGTAGTTCTTTAGTATTGTGTCTATAGTTCTGAAATACACTATCTGTAGTCCTGTAGCTATCATCCGCATGAGCGATTTTTCGACCTTCATTTCCACATTTTAAACAGCAGTTTCAAATGAGATCAGATCTATATTTTTTTACTTTGAAAATGACGATTTGTAATTAAAGTTAAATGGATCATTGCTCCTTTTAGATTAAGTTTATATTTCTTAGGTTAGCTTCTCATACACTTTGATAAAATAGTTTTACATGCTTTCATTTCCTGTTTTGATAAAACAGATTTACATGCTTTCATTTCCCAATTTGATAAAATAGGATTTATCTGCTTTTAGCATTTGATTTGATAAAATAGGATTTATCTGCTTTCAGCATTTGATTTGGTAAAATAGGATTTATCTGCTTTCAGCATTTGATTTGATAAAATAGATTTATATGCTTTCATTTCATGCTTTGATAAAATAGGATTTACATGTCTCCATTCCTTCCTTTTAGAGAATACTACACCCAACTTTCTTAGGTCATTTCATTCCTTCCAATTTAAATAGAACAATACTTTTTCTTTCTTAGAGTATCCATTAGAATACATAGGACACTTAGAATGATGAATATTATCTCATAGTGCACATACAGTGTTGAGTACCTCTCAGGTTTGTATGCTCCCTAGTCGATATTTAAAGTACACTTCTGGCATATATACCTCAATAAGGTACACATTCCTGGAGTCCACCACATGGCACCCACAATACCTACCACACCCAACACAAGGAATCCCCCCTTCTCTACTGCACAGTCCCTTAGGCCCATTCCCTCCAGTGGTATTCAGGGTGGGCATAGAAAGGTCCAAACTGCTGATTTCATGAGACTTTAGCCTTCACTGGGTTTATCAAGAAGATCCAACCTCTGCCTTGTCTTCTTCTCTGTTATTCTAGCAGGGATCTTCTTAGGGTTGCGGTCGAAGCTCTGTCTCGCAACTCCATTCTCTGCGATCAGATCAAGGTCTTCTCAAGGGATTTCTAAGATTCTCATGCTCTTCAATTCACCCCAGGACTTAGCTTCATGTATTTCTCCAAAGAATATACTCCCCATGCAGGTTTTCTGTTTGTTCTTGGCTCTGCAATTCGTGGCTTACCATAATCATGATTTTTCTCTTTCTTTCTTATTGCTAGATCTATAATGTTCATGATAACTGATGTTGTTGGTCAACAATGGGTTAGGGATTAGGGTGAGCAAATTCCCAGGAGGTAGAGTGTCTTAAGGAATAAGCAAAACAAAGCCATACCCTGCCATACGGATTTCAGGGCCGCTCCATACTCCATTAACCTCATGAGCATCTTTTCTCAACCACCTCCTTACAGCAGAATTAAATGTCAGCAAGGGCGTCAAATGGGTTCACAAAATGACATGTGGCAGCATGGGGTCTAGTCCCACAACTCCCTCACCTCTCCCTAGTGGATACACATGGCCCCCTCTTATTGGTTTCCTCCATAACCAATTTTCTTGGTATTTTATTGCAATATTAATATTTACATCATTTACAAGGTTCCATGGCTTCATAGCACATGGATGACAGAATGCCAAATACTTTCCTTTTTAAATAAAACCTGAGCATCCACTAGTGGGGCCCTGGCCTTGAGCTCCACATTAGGGAAAACACACATTTCATGTATACAATATTTACATTGACGCCAATAAACCTTAAGGGTAAAAAATGGGGATGTTACAATTCCCTTGCCCTTAGAATAACACCGTCCTTGTTGAAAAACACCGTTCTCGGTGTACTCAAAACTGAAAAATAAAAATGGGAATGCCTCTCTCATGGAATCCTCCAGCTCCCATGTATCCTCCTCGAGACTAAGGTGCTTCCATTGCACCTTCACCTGTCCAATGGCTCGGTTCCAAATCAATGTGACCTTCTTGTCGAGGATGCGCATATGATCCACTTGGAACTCTCACTCGGGTTCCACATGTATCACATGCCAATCAATTATGTGATTAGGATCATGTACATATTTCTTACACAAGGAAACATGGAAAACATTATGAACTCTCATGTTAGCAGGCAATGCAATTCGATATGCAGCTGGACCTATATTATCAAGGAATTCAAATGGCCCACAATATCTTGGTGCCAACTTGGCACAACTCCCCAACTTTAGGGAAATTTTCCTTGCCTTCACTCTTAAGTAAACATGGTCCCCATGAAACTACTTATGCACTCTTTTCAAATTATCATAACTCCTTTGCCTGTCGTGGGCTTCCTTCCAATTATGCCTGATTTTAACAATTTCTTGTTCCATTTCCTTGATCATTGATGGCCCAAGAACTACCATGTTCACTAGGCTATCCTAATTCATTGGAGTCCTGCATCATTTTCCATACAATAACTCGAAAGGACTCATCCCCAAAGGTGCTTGATATCCATTATTGTATGCAAATTCTACCAAATCTAGGTAGTCCTCCCACTTGGATGGCTTATCCATCGCATACATTCTCAACATGTCTTCAAGAACCTGATTCACCCTCTTAGTCTGACCATCTGCTTTAGGATGATATATTGTACTAAATTTCAGCTGAGTTCCCAATTCCTGGAATAATTCCTTCCAAAAATTGGAAGTGAATGTTGCATCTCGATCAGAAATTATTGCCTTGGGAAATCCATGCAATCTGAATATATCCTTCATGAAGATATTTTCTATGTCATTTGTCTTATGAGTGGACTTGAATGGAATAAAGTGAGTTACCTTTGATAGCTTGTCCACCACTACCATAATTGAGTCATGATTCCTTACTGTCATTGGAAAACCTATTATAAAATCCATAAAAATCACCTCCCACTTCCATTTCGGAATGGGAAAAGGCTGCAACAATCCTACTGAATGTTGATGTTCTTCTTTGAATTGTTGGCATTCTTGACACCTAGCAATGTATTATGTTATTTCCTTCTTCATCCCATGCCAAAAGTATTGCTTTCTTGCTGTTGTTATAGTTTTTTGATATCCTGGATGTCTAGAGTATGGCAGTTCATGTATTTCATCCATCACTAGCCTCTTCAAATCTGTACTATTTGTAATATACATTCTGGTATCTTGATAAATGAGAACATCATCTTTACCAAGCTAATATCCTGCACATGTTTCATCCACATTTCCCTACTACAATTTTTCTTTGATTTTAAGGTAAGCTTCATCACTGGTTTGAGCTTTAAGAATTCTTGCCTTCAAATTTGATTTACATATACTTACTACTGCAACATTAAATTTTCTTCTAAGTGCAACTGCAACCTTATTCTCCTTAAATTTGATATGTTTAATATCCAAATCAAATTCACAAAGAAATTCCATCCACCTATTTTTCCTAGCATTCAGGTTTGGCTGGTCAAACAAGTATTTCAAGCTCACATGGTCTGTCCTAAGTTCAAATATTCTTCCCAAGAGATAATGTCTCCATATTTTGAGAGCATGAACTATGGATGCTAGTTCTAAATCATGTATCACTCAAATCGGCCCTAAGGTTGTGGAAAGGTCTCTTTAAGGTAACACGTAAACCCAAGCTTTAGGAAAGAGAGTTGGCTTCTATCTTTCTAGAGAGGGATCTCTCAATGTATGTTTATCAAGGCCATATATATGAATTAGAATTAAAATCAGATTTGTGGTTTGGTTGAAACAAGGTGAATATTCATTGGGAAATGGAGTTAAAAACACTTATGATGATAAAGTGGCAGTGCTTTGCAAAAAATTCATAACATAGGCATGGTAGCTACTCATTTACAGTCAAAAAGCTTCTTTTCTGGTGATAGAGAAGAAAATAAGAACAATCCATTAACATAGAGCATTGTAAAAATCAATTCTGCATTAACTTTAGTAGAACAAGTTTCTATATGCTTGGAATCAAAGAATCAAAGCATAAACATATGAATTCTACCTCAATATACACTTATCCAAACATGAAAAGAAACCAATATGGCATAGATAACAAGGAAACATTCACATGGGGAAAAGGAAATACAGACTGTAAAACAAATAACACAAGAATCTCTGCTCAAAATACTTGCTCAGCTCTGCCAAATTTTATTAAAGGAGCATCTCAAAATACATAGCACAAATGCCTCAAGGGTTTCAACCTGTTTCTCCTCATTACATATGAATATATATGAGAGGTGATAACCTCAGCTCTCAGGCTCGAGATATTCTACCCTAGCCTCCAAACAGAAAGTTGTTACAAAATTCGATGACACCTATACAGGCAGTTTCATCCTCTACGAGAATTAGTTACAACAAAAGAGAAAAAAATGCTGACAGGTAAGCTTAACAGCCATTACAAGTACCCTCGAGCATCTACTAGCTAGAAACAAACTCTAGTAAATAAACAAAATGCCTTAGTAACTACTTTCTCAAGCTACAAATCTTCATGATCCTCGAATCTTCATGCATGCAGTTTTAGTTTTGCTTTCCCATACTTCTCAATGTTTTTCCACTGCTCTAGAGCTGGGAAGTGTGATGTGGCCACCTCCTTCATCAACACTCTCATTTCTGTGTGATCCTTATATGAATAGCTCCTGAAGTGTGCGCAAGCTTCTTTGAAAACCCAAACTAGCTCAAATTCCTTTGTTAACTTTTTCACCACTATTTTGCCTGTCAGAGGCTGGTTCATGTCAGCGAAGCCTTCATGATCCAAAATGCATTCCCATAACTTGCCCTGATATTCTTCTTATGTCCTCATGGTTCCATCCTCCTCCCAAAATAGAGGAAGTCCCTTCTTGAGTAAAGGATCGAACATCTCCCTAAAAAGCTTTACTTGTTGTGCTAAGATGTCTATCTTTGCATGAATGGTGCCCAACTAGTAATGCTTGTTCATCACTTTCCTTGCCCAAATGATAATGGACAGCTTGTCCTTGATGTTAGCATCCTTCAACTCACCCTCAGTTAATCCATTCAGGAAATCTATGGCATTTGAAGCACTCTCAATTGGCTTCTTATTTAGCTTCTCTTTTACTGTTGCTATGCTTTGCTTGGCTAGCCTAATTACAGCTTCCTTGTCCAAAATGAAATCAAGATATGGCCTTAGCTTTTCTGCCTCTGCAATAATTTCATCCCAAATAACTTTCTTTGCTTCTTGCAGGGAGGTCTAACCTGTGGCCTACTTCACCAATTCCTCATTTTTGATCTGCATCTCCTGGTACTTGGTTTCCCAAGCCTCCTTTTCCCGCTCTGCCTTTGACATCAGGGTTTTCAGATTTGTGTTTTGCTTCTCTAACCTTTCCACTTCTAAGTCTCTTAGACTTGTGTAGCTAGGGTTTTCACCCTAGCTTGTGCAAATGGAAACCTACTAAGGAGAAGGGACTCCTTAGTAGCAGTTCAGTAAAAATGGTAAAAGCAAGACAGTAAATAAAAACAGTAAACTTAAACTAGCATGTGCATAAGACAACAAAAGATATTAAAAATTGTTTTTGTATTAAGTATACCTCAAATGTGAGGTTGGTGGAGCCTTTGCAGTAGTCCAGGGGCTACTCCAATGCTCTAGTGTTGTTCCTTCTCCTTCTTCCAAGGTGTTTTGGACATGGGCCAAAGGGGTTCTCAAATGGGAAGTTAGCTCCAAGTGGAGAGCTAGGGTTTCATGAGAATTTTTGGCAGTGTAAGGATGGAGAAATTGGGGATGTGAAATGGGAAGCCTCCATCACCTATTTATAGGTTTTTAGTGGTGGAGTGTTGACCCATGGTTTTGGGCACCATATGGTTTAGGTCAACTGTATAGGGTTTTTGCTTCCTTTTTTCTCTCTTTTTCCTCTTTTTTGTATTTTTTATTCCCTTTTTGGAGGGTTTTTGCTATTTTGGAGGAAATTTGAATTATTTTGGGGAAAAAGGGGGGGTTTTGGCCTTTTGGAGGCTTTTTTAATGGTTTTTTGGCCTTTAGAGGATTTTTAATGGTTTTTTAAGGTTTTGGAGGCAAATATGGTAGGAAATATGGACAAATGAGTCATGAAATGAGGGAGATGAGGTAGTGAGCACTTTTTGAGTGTTAACAGATTGCCCCCTGATGTGTGAGGGTAGGAGCTCATCATATGGCCGATAGACATCATAGGTCTTTTATGGTTTTCCTGGTATGTGGAGAGGAGAAGAAACGAACTAGAGCCAGGAACAACGGTCCCAAACAAACTACAAAAACTGAAAATACATGACCTCAATAATGCATGAGGAATAATCTCAACATATGGACAAGCCGGGCATTCCCATGCTCGTATCAAGATCTATAACAAATAACAATGAGGTCCAAAAAATGGGGACTTGAAAGATACATGGCCTCAAATAATGAATAAGGAAGGATCTCAATATATGGACGAGGCGGGCATACCCATGCTCGTATCAAGATATATATAAACAAGAACAATGAGGCCCAAAAATTGGGACCTGAAAGATCCATGGAGAACCACTGTGTACATCATAAGGGTCCAAAGGGGACACAAATATGGGATATACTGCTGGGCTGACCATGTCTGAGTTGAAGAACTGATACACTGGAATAACAATAGTGTTGCTGAGTGTGGTACCAGAGGAACTGATGAGCTGCTGGATCATAATAATGGGGAGCCATACCCTCAATGGTACACTAGATTGGAGCTAAACTGGGTACTCAAGGAAGCATATAAGTGGATGGCTTCCGAATACAATCGCCAATGCAACCTGGACATCCGTGGGAACATATAACTGGGTGTTCCAAAGTGACTCACCAATGTGCTAGATTCAGGGGAAATTCGGGGTCTTCAACCAATAAATGAAGGGATATATACCCTGTGCGATTCTCAACGATGCGATCAAGTTGTTGAAATCGAGCATGGGAGAAACAACCACTCGGAGAGGCACTGATGACTCCTCTCAAAATGGTCCGTAGGCACTCACCACAGATGGTGATGAGTCCAAGGTGTAAGGACCTTTGGGTCTATGCTTTGGAATAGATTGGCTGGCGTCGATAGAGGGAGACCTACAACTAGCAATGCAATGATGTTTCCTTGATAGGAGCACGAGGTGGAGAACCGAAATGTGAGAGTATTGATGGTAGGACTGATATACTCTAGGGGTGGGGAATAACTGGGCAAATAGAGTCGGTGGACTCAAACTTCCTTTGTTCAGAGTATGATGGCGGGGGTGATCAGGTAGCATATGAAACTGACTAGTGGGAAAGGGTCATAGCTGTAATGGACCAAGGATGGTGACTAGGATGAGTGATACTCAAGTTGGTGTAAGATGGCAGTAGACTGAAGAATACTATGAACAAAGATGACCTTATTCGGGGTGCTGCCGAGATGATCGATCATAGTGCCGAGAGGCATGGGGGGACTTCTTCATGGGTTAAGGAACTAGAAGAAGTGTGTTCAAAACGGTATTGTCGTGTGGATTTATACAAGCCCAGGACAGTTCATGCTTATGATTGCTTTCAATTTTAAGGAGTCTGAAAGCGATAAGAAGACTCTTAAATAATGGAATGGTACCGTCGTGTGGATTTGTGCGAACCTAGGACAGTGCGTGCTCGTGCTTGGTTTCAATTTTAGAGAGTCTGAAAGCAATAAGAAGACTCCAGTGGGGTGCTTTTTCGTGTGTTAGTCTCCAAGGCCCAAATAAGCATAAAAGGATGCAACGAAGAACTCTTCTAGCCGATGTGACTAAAGTATTCCTTTTTCGTAATTAGTCTACCAGGTCCGGAAAAGGGTTAAACTTATACCAGATAGATGGCCTTTCAGGTACTTTAACGAGCATGAAAGGAAGCAAGATTGCTTGGCGACCTTTTCATTCTTTTAGGAGTCAGAAAATAGCTTAACAGAAACTCCCTAAGTGCCTTTTTCATAAAGGACTTGTTCGGCCCGAAAAAGGGATAAAATTATACCGAACAAAAGGAATGGCCAGGCAAGGAGGAAGTGCTCAATCAAGGAACATCGATGAGAACCAAGAACAAGGGTGGGGGGGGAACACTGGTGGGCCTCCTTGCGGGATGATGAATGGTGGAAAAATAATGAAATAATTGCAGTATGACTGGAGTGAATAGCTCATGTAAAAATGTGTAACAATTCGATGGCGGCCGATGTGGTGCGCAAACTGAGGTAGCAAGGTGTTGGGACACGATGTTGGAACTGTATCATGTGAGAGCGAGAAATGATCTCAAGCGTCATCACGAGCTCGAAAAACTGAATCCGGCAATATAAAAAGTGTCAAAAATGGACGACGGCTGAGGTGGCACACAAACCAAGGCGACGGGGGGCGTTTTGGAAAAAATACCCGAAAAATCTGAGGGTGAGAGCGAGAAGTGATCTAAAGCATCATCAGGAATATGAATCTGGCGATATAAGGAATGTCAAAATGAACAACGGCCAAGGTGGCATGCAAACTAAGGCGACGGGGGGCATTTTGGAAAAAATACCCAAAAAATATGAGGGTGAGAGCAAGAAATGATCTCAAGCATCATCACGGGCTTGGAAAACTGAATCCGATGGTATAAGGAATGCTAAAAACTGACAACAGCCGATGTGGCATGCAAATCGAGATGGCGACGTGGGGCATGGGAAAAATGCCCTAAATTTTTTGGTGAGAGCGAGAAATGATCTCAAGCATCATCATGGGCATGGAAATATGAATCCGGTGGTGCAAATGGTGTGAAAAACGGAGGTCATACGGACTCCAGAATGGTCAAAGGAAATAACTAGGTTAAAAAATGGTTACAAATAAAGGTGAGCCCACCAAGTGAAGGATGCAGTGGTGGGGAGAAAGGATGGCCCACGGGGGCGAAGTACTAGGCGCATCAAATCAAATCAAATATACAAGTGATATGTGACCTCAAAAATGGTTGAGATCATGCATGTGAAAAAGGAGCAGGGTTAATGACCTGCCCCCATGCTATGTGCATGGGGTTTATGATTGTGGATCACATATGTGTTGGTTTGAACCATGGGTTCATTGACGTTCAGAGATAGATGTGATGGGGTAGGGTCAAAATGATTGATCATGCCCCCTATCGGAGGTTCGAGGTATTCTATTATTCCCCTGAACTCAAAGGTGTCAATGCGGTGAAGATGCTATCTTAGAGAGGGATCAATAGGGCATTGACCAACTACTGGAGGGGTGGTGTACCATGAGGTTGTGAACCGTGGTGGAATACAGAAGTGATGATATGATGATGGGGGATTCCCATTGCGGGGTGGATGCCCCCAGTATTTCCGACGAGAATGACGATGATGATGAGTAGGAAAGGTTTTGGGCTTGCCCCCATGCTATGGACATGTGGTTTCCTCTTTGATGGTGGGGTCAAGACCAGGCATTTCGGTGTAGGACCAGGGAAAGACATCGCAGAACTCTTGGAAAAGTTTCTTGTACTCTCCAATCTTGTACTCGATGCAGGAGGCTCCCAAAGTGAGGATTTCAAGGGCACTGGCTGGGGTAGAGGTATCAATGTGGAGTGTGGGTGAAATGTTGGCCATTTTACCTTCCTCGAAGGCATCGGGAGCAGGAATGGGATCTTTAAACCAGTTGACTTTCGTGGGGAGTAAATCTTTGGACTCAACCGAAAATTGGGTGGCTGTGGTGGGGGAGGACTCTTCCGGGAGGAAATAGGAACGATGGTGCATATCCTCCAAGGGGTAATCAGGTGCATTAAGAGCCTCGAGAATCTCCTCATCATTATGGAAACTTTGGGTCGTCAAATCGGTTGACGAGGGAGTGCTAGTAGAAGAGATCATATAAATGGTATTAATCTCTCCAGTTGGCGGGGATGTTGGGGGGTGGATCTCTTCAATGGTGGGGGGAGCTGTCTCGAGGTCCAATTTATTCATCTCATAGAGGGTTGCTCTGTAATCTGGGAGATCAGGACAGTGATGTGAGTAATGGCCGTAAATATCGCATATTGCACAAGGGTGGTTGGTACGCAGTGATTTATCACGAAGCTTAGGGGTAGGGTCGAGTTGGACAACTGGAATGTTGGGGTCGTCATCAAGCATTTGCATGTGTTAGTCTCCAAGGCCCAAATAAGCATAAAAGGATGCAACGAAGAACTCTTCTAGCCGATGTGACTAAAGTATTCCTTTTTCGTAATTAGTCTACCAGGTCCGGAAAAGGGTTAAACTTATACCAGATAGATGGCCTTTCAGGTACTTTAACGAGCATGAAAGGAAGCAAGATTGCTTGGCGACCTTTTCATTCTTTTAGGAGTCAGAAAATAGCTTAACAGAAACTCCCTAAGTGCCTTTTTCATAAAGGACTTGTTCGGCCCGAAAAAGGGATAAAATTATACCGAACAAAAGGAATGGCCAGGCAAGGAGGAAGTGCTCAATCAAGGAACATCGATGAGAACCAAGAACAAGGGTGGGGGGGAACACTGGTGGGCCTCCTTGCGGGATGATGAATGGTGGAAAAATAATGAAATAATTGCAGTATGACTGGAGTGAATAGCTCATGTAAAAATGTGTAACAATTCGATGGCGGCCGATGTGGTGCGCAAACTGAGGTAGCAAGGTGTTGGGACACGATGTTGGAACTGTATCATGTGAGAGCGAGAAATGATCTCAAGCGTCATCACGAGCTCGAAAAACTGAATCCGGCAATATAAAAAGTGTCAAAAATGGACGACGGTTGAGGTGGCACACAAACCAAGGCGACGGGGGGGCGTTTTGGAAAAAATACCCGAAAAATCTGAGGGTGAGAGCGAGAAGTGATCTAAAGCATCATCAGGAATATGAATCTGGCGATATAAGGAATGTCAAAATGAACAACGGCCAAGGTGGCATGCAAACTAAGGCGACGGGGGGCATTTTGGAAAAAATACCCAAAAAATATGAGGGTGAGAGCAAGAAATGATCTCAAGCATCATCACGGGCTTGGAAAACTGAATCCGATGGTATAAGGAATGCTAAAAACTGACAACAGCCGATGTGGCATGCAAATCGAGATGGCGACGTGGGGCATGGGAAAAATGCCCTAAATTTTTTGGTGAGAGCGAGAAATGATCTCAAGCATCATCATGGGCATGGAAATATGAATCCGGTGGTGCAAATGGTGTGAAAAACGGAGGTCATACGGACTCCAGAATGGTCAAAGGAAATAACTAGGTTAAAAAATGGTTACAAATAAAGGTGAGCCCACCAAGTGAAGGATGCAGTGGTGGGGAGAAAGGATGGCCCACGGGGGCGAAGTACTAGGCGCATCAAATCAAATCAAATATACAAGTGATATGTGACCTCAAAAATGGTTGAGATCATGCATGTGAAAAAGGAGCAGGGTTAATGACCTGCCCCCATGCTATGTGCATGGGGTTTATGATTGTGGATCACATATGTGTTGGTTTGAACCATGGGTTCATTGACGTTCAGAGATAGATGTGATGGGGTAGGGTCAAAATGATTGATCATGCCCCCTATCGGAGGTTCGAGGTATTCTATTATTCCCCTGAACTCAAAGGTGTCAATGCGGTGAAGATGCTATCTTAGAGAGGGATCAATAGGGCATTGACCAACTACTGGAGGGGTGGTGTACCATGAGGTTGTGAACCGTGGTGGAATACAGAAGTGATGATATGATGATGGGGGATTCCCATTGCGGGGTGGATGCCCCCAGTATTTCCGACGAGAATGACGATGATGATGAGTAGGAAAGGTTTTGGGCTTGCCCCCATGCTATGGACATGTGGTTTCCTCTTTGATGGTGGGGTCAAGACCAGGCATTTCGGTGTAGGACCAGGGAAAGACATCGCAGAACTCTTGGAAAAGTTTCTTGTACTCTCCAATCTTGTACTCGATGCAGGAGGCTCCCAAAGTGAGGATTTCAAGGGCACTGGCTGGGGTAGAGGTATCAATGTGGAGTGTGGGTGAAATGTTGGCCATTTTACCTTCCTCGAAGGCATCGGGAGCAGGAATGGGATCTTTAAACCAGTTGACTTTCGTGGGGAGTAAATCTTTGGACTCAACCGAAAATTGGGTGGCTGTGGTGGGGGAGGACTCTTCCGGGAGGAAATAGGAACGATGGTGCATATCCTCCAAGGGGTAATCAGGTGCATTAAGAGCCTCGAGAATCTCCTCATCATTATGGAAACTTTGGGTCGTCAAATCGGTTGACGAGGGAGTGCTAGTAGAAGAGATCATATAAATGGTATTAATCTCTCCAGTTGGCGGGGATGTTGGGGGGTGGATCTCTTCAATGGTGGGGGGAGCTGTCTCGAGGTCCAATTTATTCATCTCATAGAGGGTTGCTCTGTAATCTGGGAGATCAGGACAGTGATGTGAGTAATGGCCGTAAATATCGCATATTGCACAAGGGTGGTTGGTACGCAGTGATTTATCACGAAGCTTAGGGGTAGGGTCGAGTTGGACAACTGGAATGTTGGGGTCGTCATCAAGCATTTGCATGTGTTAGTCTCCAAGGCCCAAATAAGCATAAAAGGATGCAACGAAGAACTCTTCTAGCCGATGTGACTAAAGTATTCCTTTTTCGTAATTAGTCTACCAGGTCCGGAAAAGGGTTAAACTTATACCAGATAGATGGCCTTTCAGGTACTTTAACGAGCATGAAAGGAAGCAAGATTGCTTGGCGACCTTTTCATTCTTTTAGGAGTCAGAAAATAGCTTAACAGAAACTCCCTAAGTGCCTTTTTCATAAAGGACTTGTTCGGCCCGAAAAAGGGATAAAATTATACCGAACAAAAGGAATGGCCAGGCAAGGAGGAAGTGCTCAATCAAGGAACATCGATGAGAACCAAGAACAAGGGTGGGGGGGAACACTGGTGGGCCTCCTTGCGGGATGATGAATGGTGGAAAAATAATGAAATAATTGCAGTATGACTGGAGTGAATAGCTCATGTAAAAATGTGTAACAATTCGATGGCGGCCGATGTGGTGCGCAAACTGAGGTAGCAAGGTGTTGGGACACGATGTTGGAACTGTATCATGTGAGAGCGAGAAATGATCTCAAGCGTCATCACGAGCTCGAAAAACTGAATCCGGCAATATAAAAAGTGTCAAAAATGGACGACGGCTGAGGTGGCACACAAACCAAGGCGACGGGGGGCGTTTTGGAAAAAATACCCGAAAAATCTGAGGGTGAGAGCGAGAAGTGATCTAAAGCATCATCAGGAATATGAATCTGGCGATATAAGGAATGTCAAAATGAACAACGGCCAAGGTGGCATGCAAACTAAGGCGACGGGGGGCATTTTGGAAAAAATACCCAAAAAATATGAGGGTGAGAGCAAGAAATGATCTCAAGCATCATCACGGGCTTGGAAAACTGAATCCGATGGTATAAGGAATGCTAAAAACTGACAACAGCCGATGTGGCATGCAAATCGAGATGGCGACGTGGGGCATGGGAAAAATGCCCTAAATTTTTTGGTGAGAGCGAGAAATGATCTCAAGCATCATCATGGGCATGGAAATATGAATCCGGTGGTGCAAATGGTGTGAAAAACGGAGGTCATACGGACTCCAGAATGGTCAAAGGAAATAACTAGGTTAAAAAATGGTTACAAATAAAGGTGAGCCCACCAAGTGAAGGATGCAGTGGTGGGGAGAAAGGATGGCCCACGGGGGCGAAGTACTAGGCGCATCAAATCAAATCAAATATACAAGTGATATGTGACCTCAAAAATGGTTGAGATCATGCATGTGAAAAAGGAGCAGGGTTAATGACCTGCCCCCATGCTATGTGCATGGGGTTTATGATTGTGGATCACATATGTGTTGGTTTGAACCATGGGTTCATTGACGTTCAGAGATAGATGTGATGGGGTAGGGTCAAAATGATTGATCATGCCCCCTATCGGAGGTTCGAGGTATTCTATTATTCCCCTGAACTCAAAGGTGTCAATGCGGTGAAGATGCTATCTTAGAGAGGGATCAATAGGGCATTGACCAACTACTGGAGGGGTGGTGTACCATGAGGTTGTGAACCGTGGTGGAATACAGAAGTGATGATATGATGATGGGGGATTCCCATTGCGGGGTGGATGCCCCCAGTATTTCCGACGAGAATGACGATGATGATGAGTAGGAAAGGTTTTGGGCTTTCCCCCATGCTATGGACATGTGGTTTCCTCTTTGATGGTGGGGTCAAGACCAGGCATTTCGGTGTAGGACCAGGGAAAGACATCGCAGAACTCTTGGAAAAGTTTCTTGTACTCTCCAATCTTGTACTCGATGCAGGAGGCTCCCAAAGTGAGGATTTCAAGGGCACTGGCTGGGGTAGAGGTATCAATGTGGAGTGTGGGTGAAATGTTGGCCATTTTACCTTCCTCGAAGGCATCGGGAGCAGGAATGGGATCTTTAAACCAGTTGACTTTCGTGGGGAGTAAATCTTTGGACTCAACCGAAAATTGGGTGGCTGTGGTGGGGGAGGACTCTTCCGGGAGGAAATAGGAACGATGGTGCATATCCTCCAAGGGGTAATCAGGTGCATTAAGAGCCTCGAGAATCTCCTCATCATTATGGAAACTTTGGGTCGTCAAATCGGTTGACGAGGGAGTGCTAGTAGAAGAGATCATATAAATGGTATTAATCTCTCCAGTTGGCGGGGATGTTGGGGGGTGGATCTCTTCAATGGTGGGGGGAGCTGTCTCGAGGTCCAATTTATTCATCTCATAGAGGGTTGCTCTGTAATCTGGGAGATCAGGACAGTGATGTGAGTAATGGCCGTAAATATCGCATATTGCACAAGGGTGGTTGGTACGCAGTGATTTATCACGAAGCTTAGGGGTAGGGTCGAGTTGGACAACTGGAATGTTGGGGTCGTCATCAAGCATTTGCATGTGCTTTTGTAATGCGGGTAATTGTGGACATTGATGGGTAGGATGGCCCAATTCATTACACAATGAGCATTTGGGAGGAGCACGAAACATGGGAGGGTTTTTAACCATTTTGGGCGGGGGTAAAGCAGTGTATGGTTGTGGGCCTCTTGCCCTAGTGTGCTTGATAAGAGAGGATGGATTAGTGGATGAGGAAGGAGTAGTGACACCGGGAGGTGGTTTCCTAGTAGTGGTTATGGGTTGGACCGGTTGTAGGACAACATTTGGTGTCGGGGGGGAAATGGAAGGCGTGATATACCACACAGGTAGTCCTAAAGTTAACCCTGGGAGGCTGAGAGTAGCCATAACTGGGGCGCTTACTACTCCTTAAGGAGGGAATAGGAAGGGGATTGTGTGGATGGGTGTAACACCAACATGAATAGGTACCAATGGTGGTTGGGGTAGCAAGGGCAGTTGATGGTTGGGTGGTGGTGTATTGTGGGAAAGGGTACATAAGTCATATATTTCGATCGTTGGTGATGGGGATGGAATGGATTGAAATGTTGAGGTCATCGACGTATCTGAGTAAAATCCGGGTCCCACTGAGGAAACCAACGAGGTAGATGCACCAAAAACAGATTCTTCAACCATGGGGAGAACATTTTCAGGTGCACCGGGGGCATTGGGATCGTAATAGGTGAGTTGGTCAACCTTGACCACGCATCCATCATGGGGGAACATCATCCTACAAAAAATGGATGAGGCAACCACCCGCATGGTGTACATGTAACTGCGGCCAAGTAAGAGGTTATAATCAAATTGGGCATTGATGACCTCTATGTCAATAAGCACTGTTTTACCAGCCAACTGGACGGGGACATTAGCTAAGAGACCTTGGGGTTGAGCCAAACGACCATCGTAGGCTCGCAACGTAGTGGTGGACTGCTGGAGTGTAGGGGATCCCAACTTCTGCCAAACGAATGTGGACATAACACATGTAGAGGCACCCTCATCGATGATGCACCGATGGATGACAAGATTCTGAACGGATACAGAAACTTGGAATGCTAAAGTGGAAGGTAGGCGTGCTTCGGATTTGTCCAAATCGAAGGCCATCATTCATGAATCATTTGGGTTAGTAGCACCAATGGCTGATAGAAAAGTCTTGCGCTGTGTAGGACAGTTTTTTAAGACCTCCAACATAGACATGGTTGCGGGGGACTGAGCTAGATCATCTACAATGTTGTAATTAGATGCAGCACGAGCATTGGGGTTATTGTTGATGCAGCGAAGTGGGAAGCGAGGGACTTTAGAGGCACCATCTAGTGGAGCCAGAGGTATGCGTAACGACTAATCGGTGGGATGAGCATTGGTGTTTTTGTCGACGGGAGAAGCTTCGGGGGTGGAGCCATAGTGGTTCCAACGGGTTTGAAGGTTGACATCGGCTGAAGACATCATTAACAAGTGATGGGTACCTGAGTCTATCATGGGTTGATCAAGAGCAGCATAAGTGATTTGTTGTTGTGGAGGCGCGTTTCCTTGAGGGGGAGCCAACAGTTGAGTGTTCACTACGCCTTGGGTTGGTAAAGGGTTTTGTAGCACCAAGGGTTGAGTCTGAGGTGGTGGGGGAAAGTGTGTGTGTAATGGCCATAGACCCCGCAAATAGAACAAGGATGGTTTGCTCGCAAATTAAGATTTTTGGCTTGTTTGGGCGGCCGGTCAGGGTTGGCCGCCTTGGTCTAGAGGGGGGTTGTTCCCGCGGTTACATCCTTTGCCGCGGTTTTGATGCCCTTGCTAGTGTTGGTTATTTTGGTCGGGCTATGGATTTTGTTGCGCATACACTTGCCCTTGGGTGGCAGGTGGGTTCTGGGGTTGTGCAGGTGCGGGAGTAGGCTACGATGGATAATAAGTGGGTTGAGGTGGTGCAGGTGCTGAACCTTGTGGGGGTTGCTGATACGTCTGTGTGACGAGTTGTGGGTTTTCCGCAAGTGTTTCCTGTGGTGGATAATAAGCAGGGGGGGCTTGAGAGGGTACAGGAACTAGTGCGACCTGTGGGTGGTAATATGGCTGAGGTGCGATCGGGGGGGCGTAAGTGGGGGATGCATGGCCAAAGCACTGAGGTGGACATAAGGGTCCATGGGAATGGTGGTGATCTGCCATGGGAGCATATGAATTGGTTGCTCCAGAGTGGGATGTAGCCCGTGAAAGGTTGGGGCCAGCATTAGTATGTGCTATGGAAAAGGGTTGGTTATGCGAGGCAATACGGCCAGTGATGCCATCTGCGGCATGGGATGCCCCTGACACATCGTGTCGGGAAGAATCACCATGGGGGGTGTCAAGTACGATGGAATATAGATAGCCAGACTGGGCGTAAATAAGGTCAAATTGTTGGGCTTTGATGATGGCCTCTTCTTCACACTGGGGTCGCTCAGATGCCACATCCTTGGCAATGACAGGAAGGAGATATTTTAGAAACCAATCTAAGAAGATACGATCATCTAACTTGATTTTGCAGAGGCTTCGGCGTCGACGCCACTCATGAATGTGGTCAGTGATGTGGGTGGGCATGTTCTGTCTGCAAGACAGTAGGATCTCAACTCCCACGTCATAGCAGATAGGTAACTGAAAGAACTGCAGGAAGGTCGAGGTAAGGGAAGTAAAGGTTGCATGGGTCCCATGGGGTTGCTCGATGTACCATTTGGCTGCAGAGCCAGTGAGGGTGCGTTGTAACAAACGGAGTCGAACAGAGTCGTCCACTATGGAGTTGGAGGAACACCATAGATGGAAGGACATAATGTGTTTCTAGGGGTCTTCACTTGCCTTTCCCTCAAACTTAGGGATGTCTGATGGGAGTTTGGTAGGCATGTGAGGTCACGCAGGGTCGTTTCTGATGGGATCATTAGTCAGTCTAGCTAGGCCAAGAAGGTTGAGACTAGCCATGAATGGAAAACTAGTAGAAGGATTTGACATACTGGTGGTCATGACCACGTTGGGGCCAATGCCCCCAAGTCGAGGGGCTGGGTTTGGGTTGGGGATGTTTCCCCCAAGGGGAGGAATGAAGGTGGTATGGGACGGTCCTGTACCACCAAGGGTAGTGTGAGTCACTGGTGGAGTGGGGATGGGTATGCTAGCCACTGGAATGGGCACAGTGATTGGAATGGTGGGTGTGGACCCCATCGAGGGCATACCCAAAGCGGGTGTGGTAGTTGGGGTAGTGGTGGATGCTACACCAATGGTTCCTACAAAGAAAGAGCTGGAAGTCATGCTAGCCATGGGGTTGGTTGGTGCAATGTACGTGGGGTTCTTGGACTCTGCCTCAGAATCAGAGGTAAAATAAGGGGCATTAGTGTCGGGGGGTGGAGCTCTACATCGTCGATGAGTGGAGTCGAGTGATGAAGCTCTACGTCTATGACGGGTGATGTCAAGTGAACTGTGCTACGGGGGCTCACCCTGGAGGCACCGAGAATGTCTCAGGGACTCAATGGTGACAGATGGTGTCAACTATCTGGGGGTTGTGTCGAGTGAAAAACCAGCTCAAAAACCCTAATCCAACCGAGTGTGCAAAAGGAGAGCGCAAAAAATATGGCACTCAGGCCAACAACCAGCTCAAAACACTCACTGTAACAACTGTGCTACCATAAGTGGAGTGTCAACAACAATGTTCAGTGTTTGTGCCATAAATTATTTCCAGGACACAAAGAAACAAGCCAACACAATCTCAAAAATACAATCAAGTAAAAGTAAGTTTTAATGTTTTTTGATAGGTTTTCTGGTTATAAAGTTTGGGAACAAACAGGGAAGACACTCATGAGCAAAATAGGAATTGAATCATAAGTAAAAGAATACAAAGATGCATCATATATTCACCAAAATCCAACAGAGCATAATATTGAAGTTCATTCATAAAAGATAAGCACTACCATCATACAAACATAGACCAACAATGAATTTATCAGTTAAGCAACTAAACAAGTTAAACAGTGAAGCCAACACACAAACTGAAGGGTGAAAATGATCATATATTTCATAATTTTGTCAACAAATACATATAAGAGTTATGTACTTAGCTCATCAATAAGTCTACCAGACCTCCTAAATTCCTCCCAAAAATCAAACCCTATTTCTGTCTTTCTTCTCACTCTAAATACTATTTTTTACAAAATTAGTTAGGGTCTAAACCCTAACTGCCCTCAACCAACTCATCGATGAGTTAAAGTGAAATAAAGTATTTCTTTAAAAGCATAACTAAAAACTAACTAACTAAAGTATCTATTAAAAGATCCACAAGTAACTGACTAACTGCCAACTCAAAGGTCTTTGGCAGCTTCAACTACTAAGGCTATTCCATCCGAGATTTGGGCCTTCTTCCTGGCTCTCTTCTCTTCAGCTTCTGTATCTGCTAACTTCCTTGTAAGTTTTTCATTCTTCTGCTGCAAGTCTCTGACAGTCTGCTTCAACTCTGCATTATGCACATCTGTGCTTCTCTTTCTCTTCAAGGCTTCTTTAGAAACTGTTATTAATTCTTGATAATTCTCATTCACTTCCTGTAAATCTTCTCTTACCCTTCTATTTGCTAGGACTGGAGCATCATTAGTCTCCTGCATGCATTCCATTTGATGCCTGTATTGTTTGATGGTTTTTTGCAGGTTCTCCATGTCTGAGTCAAAAACCTTCCCTGTTGTAGTATTTTGCATTTCATTGGGAAACCATGGGATATTTAACCTTCTGAAAATATCTTCATCTTCCTGTAACAGCCTTGAAGACGCACCATGAACAATAGTGTTTTCCTGACTTGTTGCTTCAATAGGTGTAGTTTCATCTATCAAGTGCTGATTTTTAGAATAAGAAACTTCAGCTTCCTTTTTCTGTTGTTCTTTTATCATTTCATCTCTTAATTCCAGAAACACAGCTGATAGTTTAGTTTGGGTGAGGTTGGAGTCTTCTGCTGACCTTAATGACTTTTTCCTTTTTTCATGATGAGAAACTAGACTGTTTAGAACTGCTTCTTTCTCAATCTTTGATTTTTCATCTGAAGATTCATCATCAAGTACACTTACCTCTTCTGTATTCAATCTAGGGTTTAGCAGTTTTTTCATACTCAGCCTTAACTTGTTTTTAGATCTGGTTTTTGGTCTCCATTCTGAAGCAAGTTCTTTCACCATCTTCAAAGTTTTTCCTTGATGTCTAACAGTGGCTAACTCTATTGCTTTGATTTTGGTTTTCTTTTTCTGTGATCTCTTTGTTTTATCCTCTTGACTGTAGCATTCTGTGTATGTGTCAACCCTAGCTTCAGTTTTGACAGTAAATTCATCTTCCTCTAACAGATATCCCTCATCCTCAGATAAGACAGTGATGGGGCTCCTTTGCTCGACTTGAATGTTTTCTTTCTCTATAGCAACCTTTTCTGTGGCAGCAATTTTTTCTTCCCTGAAAATTTCTACTGGTGCCATGTGTTGCTCAGGCTAATCTTCTTTTTGTGAAAACAGTGAATATTTACCTTTGCTGTCAGCTATAACCTTTTGAGGTTCCTTGTCATCCTTCAAAGCCTCTGGTGCTTCTTCAAGTTTAACCTCTTTCTTGTCTTCAGATTTGATCTTCTGACCTAGTTTTTTAACTAGAGTTTTCCCTTTGTCTACACATTTTCTGGCTTGCTGCTCTTCTTGCTTAGTTTGAAAACCAGACCAAAACAAAAAATGATCCCATGTCTTCCCTTCTCGTTGTAGAACAGTACTGATAATGAGCTTGATCAAACCATGATGGAATATGGATTGTGTAGTATGATCATGATGTCCCTTAATTCTACTTGACATCTTTTGCAGACTTTTGAACAAGAAGAAAGGAAGGTTCATTTTGGATTCACCAACCAAATGCTGTAAAAATCTAAAATGGTATTTGAAGAATTAAGCATATCTGCCTTCACAAGTGATAGAGCTTTGTAGGATTTTAATGGGCTCCACCCACTCATCTCTGACATCCTGAATTAATACCCCTTTGCGCGAGTCTGGAGTGATACCAGGTATAAGGTACCTTTGGGCATTAAAAGTGAAAGGCAATTTCTTGAACCACATTTCACCTTCATTTCTGACTCCTGTAGCTTCAGCAACTAATTCCACAGTCAATTTAAATTTTAGAGTATCAAATACTATCATGTCTTGATTATAGCTTTGGGAAAATTTATAAGAGACTTCAGTGTTATAGCCATCAATTTTCTTGAAGAAATCCAACCAACCATCATTTTGAAAAAGTTTTGCACAATCTGGAAATTTATCAATCCATTTCAGCTCAGTGGGCTCAGTCCTATTTGTTTTGCCACTTTTACCCATCTGCTTTCAATAGCTGAATTTTGTGTACCTATAGAGTTCTATCGATGACCTAAAAACTACTTTCAGATTTTGAAAAAGTAGTGGTTCAACGTACTGCTAACTTCAATTTTCCAGTGGTCACAGCGTCTCCAAACTCTTAAATTGATCTATCTTTGACAGGAGTGTTGTTTAAAGCCTACATTTATGTTTCCCTTACTGAATTTTAACAAAACAAGCTTTACTGGGAAAACCCCAATTTAGCAGCCACTATCAGCTTAATGCGGAATACCTGATTTCTATCTTGCTGTAGACGTTTAAAATCACTCTTTGAAGTATCTGATTGTTGAATTTAGCTATACAAGTGTCTTCGGGTCTCTAATTTGTTACCAGCTGGCAGGACGAGCAAGCCCTAATTTTTCTGTAATTGTGAAAACCCAAAAACTCTTCTGTAACTGCAACTTTCGACTTTTAGGCACATGTCCTCGCTCCACTTAATCTCTAGTTTCGTGATGCATATATGAAATGACTTCTTTCACATCAAACTCGGGTTACACCTCTTCCTGTCATGATATGCTATGTTCTAGCTTATGATTACCACGATCTCCTCCATGACACAGTCACACCTGCTTTCATGATGATTACTGGAGCAACACGTATCAACACTCTTAAATCATGCAATTAGTCACTCAGAAATGGAACTCATGCGAAAATTCAATTTAAAAAACAGTGCTTTTGGCTGGCACGATATTCTTGTAGCGCCGCTGTATTAATCTTTCATGATGGCGCTACAAGAATAATTTGCATTCAATTTTGGCACTAATTTAACCATTTTTCATTCTGAATTAAATTTAAATAATAAACTATGCTCTTTAAATATATTTGTGACATCCTTGATCAATATAAGTCCTATGGATCCCTTCAAATCCTAAAGAAATGGAAATAATAGAAAACCAAAAGCAAAAGTCCAAACTTTCATTTAAAACCAAAAATTTTCCTAAAGGGGGTAGAAAAACAACTTAAGAAAATGAGCAAACTTAAAATAAAAATAAAATAGAAATGACAATCAAAATATAAAATTGAAGAAACAAGTTCATGACTTAACAATCAGAATACCAACAAGCAGGGTTTCCTAAAAAAATAAAAATAGTGGACTTGCTAGACCAAAGGGAGGTAAGCGAGCATGAAAACACCTAGCTAAATAGTATTCTGACTCAACCAAACATATCCTTTACAAGGTGATGAAATCCAAGATAGACAATATGGATAGTAGAGCCAAGTGTCTAAAGATATCCCCCTACCGGGAGGGACACCGGGTAAGACAATCCTAGAAGAAAGGCAACTAAGATACCCCGTTCATGACACGTCCATAAAAGGTGAATCTATAGCTCTGGTCCTATCACCTTGTGGGTCTAAAGAGAACACCACACACAGACCAACGAGTAGGTAGCATTTGGTTACTGAATGGATTGCAGTATTCCACTCAGGCCTCCAGAACCAGTCTGGCTACTTCAACCCTCCTAAGGGAGAGGCCCTCTGATAAACTGGTTGTGACCGTGCTAAAAAATACTAGGGGATTTTGGTTCCCTAATGGACAACAACTATGTCTCAAGTGTAAGCGACCGAGGGGTGTTATTTGGATGCCTATCCCCCCAACCCTACCTAACTACAATATTCTTATGTGTTCCCCAAGTGGGGTTAGAATGTTGGTTTTGTTAAGTAGTTTTTTAGCTCTAACTTGAATTAGGTGACAGAGTGTGTGAGTGTGAGATAATGAACCCAAGTAAAAGTGCCACGGGGTTGGCAACTTTCTAACTAATAATAACAATGCAGAAATTAAACTTTGAAATGCAAAATTTTCTTTTTTCAATTGAAATGCCTAAACTTAAAAAACTCTATAAATGGAACAGAAATAAAACTACAGAAAAAGTAGGTAGGTATGGCTGCAGATAGGACAGGTGGCTGTGCAGGTGCAAAAAATATTGCAGTAAAGTTCTAGGTTCAAACAGGGAAAAAGTGCAGAAAACAGATCGCGGGTCTGCAGTGAAACTACGCAGTTGGATCGCGGGAAACAGGCTGACAATCATAGGGGGATCGCAGGAAATAGGCTGAAAGCCACGAGGAGATTGCAGGAAATAGGCTGACAGGCGCGGGCTGATCGCAGGAAACAGGCTGAAAGCCATGGGGAGATCGCAGGAAAATGGCTGAATGTTGAGGGTGGATCGCAGGAAAATGGCTAAAGGCCACAAGCAGATCGCAGGAAAATGGTTGAAGGCCACGGGCGGATCGCAATAAAAGGGATTAAGGCCGCGGGCAGATCGCACGAAAAGGGCCAATAGCCGTGGTCAAAGCGTAGGAAACAGGCTGACAGCCGCGGATAGATCGCAAGAAATAGACTAAAAACTGCAGTCGGATCACAGCTATGGGTAAAAAATATGCGATTTCCGGCAGCAAACCCAACTGTCGAAAGGGGAAAATAGAAAAATATTGCAGAAAATTAAAAACTTCTAAAAAACTATAACCAAAAATTCAAAGGAACACTAGCGGAGTCGCCAAAAGTGTAGCTAGGGTTTTCACCCTAGCTTGTACAAATGGGAACCTACTAAGGAGAAGGGACTCCTTAGTAGCAGTTCAGTAAAAATGGTAAAAGCAAGACAGTAAATAAAAACAGTAAACTTAAAGTAGCATGTGCATATGACAACAAAAGATATTAAAAATTGTTTTTGTATTAAGTATACCTCAAATGTGAGGTTGGTGGAGCCTTTGCTGTAGTCCAGGGGTTGCTCCAATGCTCCAGTGTTGTTCCTTCTCCTTCTTCCAAGATGTTTTGGACATGGGCCAAAGGGGTTCTCAAATGGGAAGTTAGCTCCAAGTGGAGAGCTAGGGTTTCACGAGAATTTTTGGGAGCGTAAGGATGGAGAAATTGGGGATGTGAAATGGGGAGCCTCCATCACCTATTTATAGGTTTTTAGTGGTGGAGTGTTGACCCATGGTTTTGGGCACCATATGGTTTAGGTCAACTGTATAGGGTTTTTGCTTCCTTTTTTCCCTCTTTTTCCTCTTTTTTGTATTTTTTATTCCCTTTTTAGAGGGTTTTTGCTATTTTGGAGGAAATTTGATTTATTTTGTGGAAAAGGGGGGTTTTGGCCTTTTGGAGGCTTTTTTAATGGTTTTTTGGCCTTTTGGAGGCTTTTTAATGGTTTTTTAAGGTTTTGGAGGCAAATATGGTAGGAAATATGGACAAATGAGTCATGAAATGAGGGAGATGAGGTAGTGAGCACTTTTTGGGTGTTAACAACTTTCCTGTGCCATAGCCCCCACAAGGGAGAAGTCACCTGATTCTATGGAGGAGGGTGTGGCCATGTTCTCCAACTCTTTGCTCTTCTCCTGTAGTTTCCTTTCAAGGTCTTCATACTTAGATTAACACTTCTTCTCACTCTCCACCATGAGAGCCATATCACTCAGCCACAACTTTTCCTTCTCTTCAAACTTCAACAATCTAGCTCTGCAGTCTTTTAGTTTATTTTTTAGATTTCCTCTCTTCTCCTCCAGTTCTGTCAATTCATAGGATTCCACCAGCTGGGTGGAGAGGATTTTTAGCTTCTTTTTCAATGATGGAATGGTGTTATCTTTCTCATTGAGCAGGTTTTGGATACTAGCCCTTTTGTCTACTTGGCCTTCAGTGGCCACTAACTCATTCTGCAGCTTCTTAATTTGTGCCTTATGGGCCTTTGTTCTCCACTCTTTCTTGCCTGAGATGATTTTGAACCTTTTTTTTATTGACTTGCAACTTGAATAATTCTAGTACAGCCTTTAGTAGTTTCGCATAGATAACCTCCCCAGTCTCTTTGTGCAAATTGATCATATCAGGAACAGGAATATCTTCCAAGTTTACTTTTAGCTCAGTGGCTTTGTTCTTGGTAGCTAAGGCCAAGTTCAAGGTGTTCTGGGCATAGCTCCTGCTATCTACCAAAGACACATCTTTATTGGAAATCTACCTCACCTCTGCATACAACTTAGACTCTTATGAATCTTCCCCTTTCCTTTCTTTATACTCATCCAATAGTTCTATTCTACTTTTTCCTTGTGTAGAGGGCCCAGTAGCTGCTTTTTTGAATACATAGTCCCTGACCTCAAAGGAAGGAATCTGAATCTTCACCTTCTTCTTTTTGTCTTGACATGTTGCCATTGGCACCAACTGCTACTCAGGTTCTTATACTTTCTGCCTTTTTGATGCTCTCTCTATGTCTTTATCTATATCCATGGGATCGTTGCCTTCCAACTTGCTAGATTCCCGAGAGCCACTGGAAAATGGTATAGCTTCTTTAATCATTGGGACCAGGATGGAGGAGATAGGTAGTGGGGAAGTGGATTTTGGTACCAGGGAGGTGGATTCATTAGGTGTATCTACCTCCATCTGACTTTTGTCAGGATATTCTAACAAATTAGTAGTCTCAGCTAGCCTTGTAATTTCAAAATGTATAAAATATTTTTTGTTACTTTCTTTTCTTCTGTTTGAGATGATGTGGTGGGGGTCATAATTGATGGCTTCCTTTGTTCTGAATCCCAAATCTCTCATCACACCTTCAATGGTTGGAAGGGAAGTCTTGTTTTTAACAATGAATGGGACTACATCCCATGGAAAGGTGATATTTGAAGCCTCCTTGCCATCCAAGAAATGTTCAATTTACACTCTCAGCTTATGTCTAATGAATTCCAGTGTAAATAATCTAGGGGTTAGAAAAGTTGGCAGCACATAGGGTGCATGGGAAAACCCATAAATTCTGATTGTGGCGTTGTGTTCTGAGAGGAACCAGTCGCCTATCTTCTTCTCTGGAGAAGGCCGCAGCATCTCTTTCATTTTTGTTAATACCCTGGGCAGTTTCCTTTAAAAGATAACATTGTAGACTGCAGACATGATGTTGTTCATGAACTTGGTGTAGTTTGTAAGTGGCTCCTTATTGAGCATCATCTCAGGCATCTGTAAGTTCTCTCCATTAAAGGGCAGGAACATTCTCAACAGGTATGACTGGAATCTGAAGCTTCTAGTTTTGGGAAACTCCACTAGATGAGAATGGATATTCTCATCTAGGGCCTCATCAAACCTAAGACAAGCACATTGGATGGACTAACTGGGATCCTCAGGCTGAAGAGGACATCTGCTCATGACAAAAAGTAGGCTTATTAAAGGATCGGTAATATACATGTCAGTATCTAATCCTAGGAACTAGGCTAACATGGTGATGACACATTTGGACTCTTCAATGAATAGACTGACCTCACTAGGGAAAGGTTGATTCTAGAAGGATACATTTTGATGTAGGCTAGCATGGAAGAAACCTTGCTTAAGCTCGGTTGGGGCCTGTCTGAAATGTTGAATTAGGGATTCTTCTTTGCATTCTTTGGATTTTTGGTAGAACAAATTCGGGATTGACAAGGATTTTCTAACAGTGAGGGGATTGACCAGGAACAGGATCTTAGAGCTAGATGTGTCCATAATCACCCTCTCAGAGGAGGAGTAATTGGTGGCACACCAGTCGACGAAATTGGGACAATTTGGGGTTTGGTCGATTGCAAACAAATGAAAAAATGACTGGTAAACCTTATGCACATCTATATTTTGTTCCCTAATGATATTCAACCTATCTTTAGCTATCTCAATGGATTTTTTTATCAACACTGTGTCATAAATCTAAGCATCTTTATCCTCAAACAAGTCACCCATCCTCCGGTATTCAAAACCTGGGGGTAATATCTCGCTCAGTTCAACCATTTAAATAGTTTTGTATGGAGACAGGAGGCCTACTTGGTTATCAACAACTGGTTTGAGAATCTGGCTGAGTTTTCTGCTTCTGCACAGTCGCCTTCTTTCATTTTTTGATGGACAAGTCAAATGATACTCAGATCCCCGTGCAGTTGTATTTTAATATTATTTATGTTTTCTTGTCAATCTTGCATCTCCCATAGTGAAAAAGCTTCCAAGCCATCCATATGCACGATCAAATCTGCATCGTGGATCTCTGTCTCTATTTAACGCCTAGGGCCCTCCGCAATATTCCTCCTTCAAGTGATTCCTTCCTTGCACTTTAGATCCACGAAACCACCGTCCACCATCGATCTAGATCTCACCCACATCTTGACCGTCAAAAGGTGGGGCCCCTACTAGGTTCACCAATTTGGAAAACATCGATGCTCCGTGGATGTTCAATTTGAGAACCAATCTTCCATCGTAGATCTTAACTCCACCAGATCTACACCGTTACAAAATGCAGGGCCTACCAAAACTTTGCAAATCTGAAAATGTCAATTCCCTGTGCATGTCAATGTTGATGTATTTGTAACTTCGGAATGTATTTCACATATGTATATTGTACTCCTATAGAGATGGTATTATTCCTCTATACGGAAGTGTCATCATTTATATTGTAAGTGTCGTAACTTATACTAGATGGGTTATTAGACCACCTTGATGGGGTCAGCCCTGTATATGTCATGTGGGTTAAAGGGTTATTAGACCACCCTATTGGGGGTCGGCCCTGTCAGCATTATGTTAAGTGGTTAAGTTGATGCCGATCTATTAAAGGTTATTAGACAAGTCAAGTCAAGTATAAATAGAGTACGGGAGGAACTATATTTGATCATTCACTTCTCACATACACACTCATTGGAGAGTGGTGCACTAGTGGAGGAGGAGAAGCTGCTGCTAGGAGACTATCTCTTATGCTTGGGTTTTGTATCGTTGCTCTATCTATCTCTGAGGAAGTTATTGGGGTTTTTCACCTTTATGGTTTTCCCCAAGAAAACTCTGTGTGTCTATTGTCTCTTGTGATTGCTTCTTCTTATTAATATGCTGTACATGTTATTCTCTCAGTTAAGATCCTAGATCATATTGAATTGATGCTCAAAATTAACATGGTATCAGAGCTAACTTGAGAAGAAGACATTGTGCAGTTGTAGAAGCTAGGGATTCTTGTTTACTGGGTTTCTCTCCACAGATCTTGAAAGGAAGTAGGGTATTTTGACTCTCCTCAGCAAGGTGCATCTTTCTGTCCAATCAAAATTCAATTCTGAGCACTTTTAGTTTTGGCCCTAAAAATTAGGGTTTCCACAAAAGTTGGAATTTCTGAAATCTGAGACCATGGCTAGAAGCCCCTCAGAAAAATCAAAGTTTAGAGATTTGGATCAAACTTTTTGGTTGGGTGAAGCTCCAAGAAAATCAAACCCTAGTTTGGGGTCCTGTCTAGTGAAGCCATAAATTAGGGCTTCTGCAAAAGTTGAAATTTCAGAAAACTGAGAACATGGCTGGAAGCTCCTCTAAAAGATCAAAGTTTAGAGACCAAGATCGAACTTTTTGGATGGGTGAAGCTCTTGGAAAATCAAACCCTAATTTAGGGTCCTCCCTAGTTAATCCAGAAGTTTGAAAAACAAATTTGAGGGGTGAAACTTTGCAGTTTTCAAATTCTAAGTATACCAACTTGATCAACTTATCAAGGCACATCTTTCTATCCTTTCAGAAGTTTGAAATTCAAAGTTTGAATTTTTAGGGTTTCTCTGACAAACCCTTATCGAGCTCCAAATCCAAATTTTTGCAAATCAAGTCGTAAGACCTAAATCCTTTCTATTTCCATTTGAAGTACTCTTTGAAGATGTATCACCACACCAAGCTTGAGGATAAGCTTGGAGGGGCTGATAACTTCCAAACATGGAAGTATAGTATTGGGTTAATTCTAGAAGAGAGTGAATTGGACATTTACATAAGTGAAGAGGTTCCAGTTCCAGAGGGAGAAGAGGCTAAGGCCTTACACAAGAAGAACTTGGTCCAGGCTAAGAGGATCATTGCTGAAGGCCATCTCATACCCCATGTGTCTTCCCTAAACACAACTAAGGAGATGTTTGACTCATTGAATAAGTTGTTTGAAGAAAAGAACATAAATCAGAAGATGACTCTACGGAACCGATTGAAAGGGTTAAAGCTTCAGAATGGAGAGACCATTCAATCCTACTTTTCAAAGGTCTCTCAAATCAAGGAACAACTTGAAGCTGTGGATGAAGTGGTGGAGAATGGAGAAATGATCATGACCACTTTGAATGAACTACCTAGGTCATGGGACTCCTTCATCCAAGGAATTTGTGCAAGAAAGAAATTTATCTCTTTTAGTAGACTATGGGAGGAATGCTCACAAGAAGAAGCTAGGCTTGTGGCCCGAGAAGAAAAATGAAGGTCAAGCTCTCACAACACATACCAAGAAGAGGACACTTTTCCTCAAATTGTCCTAAGAACAAAAGGAACAACAACAACAACTACTACAAGCAATCTGACAGGTATGATTTACAGGTATGTTTTGAAATCTGTTCATGATTAAGTTTATAATATTATTGTCTTCATGTTATTGAGTTTAGTAACAATCTTCTTTAATTTTAGACTTGTCTTATCACCCTAGTAAAAGTATGAATGCATGATAGAAGACATTCATTGATTAGGGTTATGACACTTATGATTGTATCATGATTGTACTAATGCATGGTGGTGTTGTATGAGGAGAATGTTATCCGCTAACATGAAGGTACAAATCAAATTCCAAGATCAAGACCATGATGACATGAAGACAAAGACTCATCCATATTCATGGATCACATAGAGGTATGTATAATTTGGTTCTACAATGGTTAAATTATGAGTTATGCAGGTCATTGAAGAGAACAAGAAAACATTGCTAGACATAACTAGAAAATATGATGACCAGGTATGTTTTTCCTATATCAAGTTAGAAGCCTACCCTATGTAAGGACCTTATACTTTTGTATGATTGATAATGATTACTCATGAAGCTACAACTTTGAGTAATCCAGGGTTTATGCATATTATGTTCCTTACCTTGATTAATGATATGACTAACCAAAAAAGTCCTATATAAACCTTGAATACCAATGCTAATGATCTGTGTTTGAAATGATCATGACTATACATGCTTAAGATTATTGTGTTTTGATAGTATTAAGGTTATACTAATAAATGTATGATTATGTATGAGATCTCTAGGATAACACAATGATGATACTAGTAAGCATGGATAGTGATCGAGGATGGATATAAGTTCAAGGACAGGTAATCCAGGAAGCAAAGATCAAGAGGGAGCACACTCCAGTAGTTCCTGCAAGGAAACAAAGATTGAGAGGGAGTCCACCCAACAAACAAACAAAGATAAGTATTTGAATTGTCATTTCTTGTATATTTGATTGTTTAAATAATACTCTTCAAAGATGTATATACTTATGTTCCTAGACTTAGGTTGTGTATTATGCATATTAGAATAATTGCATTAATGAATAGTATACTACTAATACACATGCAATGGGTAAGTGGCCTATGGTACTGTACAACATTCCATTGCTACTTATCTAGAATGAAACCTCTTTGCTGACATGTTGGGAGTTGTGCGCACTCTTAACAATGTTCTGGTAGAGATTGGAAGGCATATAGAAAGTTATGGGATATGGATAAATGTTGTATTAAAGCATTGGCTAAGATAATTGCATAATTGTATGACATATGTATTTATGAGTAAGAATTTGTTTTGAAATATATAAGATGTTTCTAATCATGCAATTGAACTTGTATTGTAGGAAAGACCGTGTACCTACAAAAGAAGGACTAAAACATTTGTTCCAGCAACAAAGTTCAAAGAAAAGTATCTATTGAAGATACTTCAAGGAAGAAGTGATGGCACACATTTGCAGGAGCCATTCCAAGCATGGTGAGAGGAGGATCCTTCCCTTGGCTATGGATGTAATCATTGTGTGATGAGCATTAGGACGATGCTCCAATTACTGCTTTCCATATGCATCAGTTGGATGCTTTGTATGATCAGTTGGATCATGTATATTGATATGCATCAGTTGGATGATTTGTATGATCAGTTGGATCATGTATATTGATATGCATCAGTTGGATGCTTTGGATGATCAGTTGGATCATGTATATGTATATGCATCAGGGCGATGCAGTGACGATGATCAGGATGACCATGTGTGATGAGTATCAGGACGATGCTCTGGATGACATCCATTAGGATGATGCAGTGACGATGATCAAGATGATCATGTGTGATGAGTATCAGGATGACGCTCTGGATGATATGCATCAGGACGATGCTATGATGATGATCAGGATGATGCATTACTTTCTGGGCATGGAGGTGTGGTAGAGTGCAGACGGGATCTTCCTTGGATAAGGGAAGTATGCAGTAGAGATCCTGAAGAGGTTCGAGATGATGGACTGCAAGGCCATTGAAACACCTATGGCATCGAACCTGAAGCTTTTGTGTGATGCTTGATTTGAGCCGGTTGATGCCACGATGTATCATCAGATGATTGGGTCCTTGATGTACCTGACGAATATGAGACCAGACATCTGCTTTGCGGTGAACACCTTGAGCTAGTATTTGACAGATCTGAGACATGTTCACCTGATAGTTGCAAGGCATATTCTTAGGTACCTGAAGGGTATAGTTCACTATGGGCTCAAGTATGAGGCGAATCAAAAGTTTAACCTGGAGGGTTATGTTGATTCAGATTGGGCAGGAAGTGTTGCAGATAGGAAGAGCACTTCAGGATGCTACTTCAGTATGGGATCAGGTGTGATCTCTTGGTTTAGCAGGAAGAAGTCCTGTGTAGAACTGAGTACAGCTAAAGCAGAGTATGTTGCAGCTTGTTCGGTTAGTTGTGAGGTAGTATGACTGAGGAAGCTACTGTCTGAGTTTTTTTATCTCTCGTTGGATGCTACTGGTATGTTTTGTGACAACCAGAGTTGTGTGAAGCTGTCTGAGAACCCCGTGTTCCATGACAGGTCGAAGCACATCAAGATCAAATATCACTATATCAGCGATATGGTGCAGAGAGGAGCAATGAAGCTCCTGTATGTTGCGACGGATGAGTAGATAGTCAATGTGTTGACCAATCCGTTGGCTAGAGTGAAGTTTGAGTACTTCAGAGAGAGACTTGGTGTACTTCAAATCGAGATTCCTTCTAAGAGGAAGTGATGAGTCCAGAGACACAGATGCACATGAGCCATTCTCACATGGTGGTAGGTGTGTCCTGCCATGGTGCAGATATAAGGGATGGGTCCATTCCAACATGGATAAGTGTGTCTTCCCATGGTCATTGATGTAAGAGTTGTGCCATTCGAGCATGGTTGAAGTGTGTCTTCCCATGGCTGCGATATAAGAGTTGTTCCATTCGAGCATGGTTGAAGTGTGTTTTCCCATGGCTGCGATATAAGAGCTATGCCATTCGAGCATGGTTGAAGTGTGTCTTCCCATCGCTGCGATATAAGTGTTGTGCCATTCCTAGCATGGTTGAAGTGTGTCTTCCCATGGCTATGGATATAAGTGTGATGCCATTCTTGCATGGTTGAAGTGTGTCTTCCCATGTTTTAGATATAAGTGCTAAGCCTTTCACGGATGGTTTAAGTGTGTCTTCCCATGTCGGTGAATGTAAGTGTTATGTGATGTGCATCTAGGTTGTGCTCCATGGACTATGAGGTGATTTGAAGATGATGAGGTGACATTATGGTACACAGGTTTTGTAGAGGTATATAATCAGTCCTGAGATGCTCTTGCAGGTTTTGCAGTGGCAGTGTAATTAGTCCTGGGAGATCTTGCAAGTTTTGCAGAGGCAGTGTAATCAGTCCTCAGGTGTACCTATTTGATGGATTGCTCGCAGAGATGATGAAGACCTACATGAAAGCTAGGCCTACATCCAACATGAAAAAGGGCTCACTTTGTAGATGTTGATACATACAGCATGAAAAAGGGCTGGCTCTGTAGATGTTGATACATCTAGCATGAAAAAGGGCTGGCTCTGTAGATGTTGATACATCTAGCATGAAAAAGGGTTGGCTCTATAAATGATGAAGACCTGCAGGTGGTCGGCCTACATCCAGTATGAAAAAGGGTTGGCTCTATAGAACTTCCTATGACGAGCAGATTTGAGATTGATTGAGATAGCAGCAGCAGTGACGATGATACAGAGAAGAATACTTATGCTAGCAAATCTGTGTCGAGAAATACCTTCCTAGTTAAGAGGGAGTGTTGATGTATTTGTAACTTCAGAATGTATTTCACATATGTATATTGTACTCCTATAGAGATGGTATTATTCTTGTATACGGAAGTGTCGTCATTTACATTGTAAGTGTTGTAACTTACACTTGATGGGTTATTAGACCACCTTGATGGGGTCGGCCCTGTATAAGTCATGTGGGTTAAAGGGTTATTAGACCACCCTATTGGGGGTCAACCCTGTCAGCATTATTTTAAGTGGTTAAGTTGAGGCCGATCTATTAAAGGTTATTAGGCAAGTCAAGTTAAGTATAAATAGAGTATGGGAGGCACTCTATTTGATCATTCACTTCTCAGATACACACTCATTGGAGAGTGGCGCACTGGTGGACGAGGAGAAGCTGCTTCTAGGAGACTATCTCTTATGCTTGGGTTTTGTATCATTGCTCTATCTATCTCTGAGGAAGTTATTGGGGTTTTTCACCTTTATGGTTTTCCCCAAGGAAACTCCGTGTGTCTATTGTCTCTTGTGATTGCTTCTTGTGATTAATATGCTGTACATGTTATTCTCTCAGTTAAGATCCTATATCATATTGAATTGATGCTCAAAATTAACAGTCAAATCACCAAAGTACCCGCTGGCCGCAGATCTGTCCTTCCGCCCATTGATCATATTTCCAATTTGCTCGCGTGCTAGCACTCTTCACCCATGCTTAAAATACCCCATCCTACCTTTGTGAAGCTGCCTCTTAGTCATCGATCTTTATCGCCATAGATCTACTCCCTTCACCAGTGCCACCATATAACTACGGGCGGATTTTCACATTTTTAATACCCTCTGCAATGCTAAGACTTAGGATTCTCAATCATTTTCCTCCCGAACCTAATTATAAACATTCAAAGCTTCTCCTCTCATTCCTCTAGGTCGTATGACTTGAAAACCTAGGACCTTATCCGTTATTTTTAGGGATCTAACCCTTCCACTCGTCTAAGAGAAAATTGGTGCCAACATGTGGCATAGTTCTTCTCATGTTCCTTTAACTTTCTTGACTCATAGAAAATTACAAATCCTTCTTGCATGAGCACTCCACCTAGCCCTTCAATTAGAGCATCTGTGCACACTACAAAATCCTTCTTTGGATCTGCAATCTTCAAAACATGAGCGCTAGTAAGCAATTCCTTTAGTTGTTGAAATCTTTTCTCACATTTTTCAGACCATACAAACTTGATATTCTTCCTCTACAATGTTGTGATTAGATGAGCTATCTTGGAGAATCCTTCAATGAACCTTTTGTAATAGCCTGCAAGACCCATAAAAGATATAACATATGTAACATTCTTTGGAGTAGGCCAATCCATTATGGCTTCAATCTTTTCTGGATCCACTACAATTCCTTCTTCTGAGATGACATGACCTAGATATTGTACCTTCTTTTGATAGAATTCACACTTGTTCATATTTGCATACAGTTGGTATTCTCTAAGAACTTGCAAGACCAACCTTAGATGTTCATTATTATCTTCTTCATTCCTTGAATAAACAAGAATGTCATCCAAGAACACAATCACAAACTTATTCAAATACTTGTTGAAGACACTATTCATGAGACACATGAATGTAGCAGGTGCATTAGTGAGACCAAATGGCATCACTCTGAACACATAATGGCCATATATTGTCCTGAAAGCTATCTTGTGAATGTATTCTTACTTTATCCTCACTTCATGGTAGCCAGAACTCAAGTCAATCTTGGAAAACACCTTAGATTCCTTCATTTGATCAAACAAGTCATCAATCCTTGGCAATGGGTACTTATTCTTGATTGTCACTTTATTTAGCTTCCTGTAAGCAATACACAACCTTAAAGTCCCATCCTTTTTCTTGACAAATAAAACTGGTGCTCCCACAGGAGATACACTCGGTCTGATATACTCCTTGTCCATTAATTCTTGCAGCTTCATCTTTAACTCTACCAATTCTGGTGTGCTCATTCTATAAGGAGCTTTGGAGATTGGTGCTGCCCCTAGAACAAGATTGATGGAAAAATCAATATCTCTCTTTGGTGGCAATCTTGGTACTTCATCTAGAAACACATCTTGGAACTCTTGCAACAAATGAAAGTATCCTATCCTTGGTAGCTTATCTTCTAATGAATCTGATATGTTAACTGCATATAATTGACAACCTTTCTTGTAAAACAATTTCAGCTGTAAGGTTGAAATCTGCCTTACTGAAACTTCCTTGGGAATTCCTCTTACCAATCTTGGTATTCCCTCTCCATCAATGCATTCAAGTACCTTCTCATAGCAATCTATCTTGGCTCTATGTATTTCCAACCAATCCATACCTATTAGGGCATCATAAGATCCTAATGGTAGGACATTCAAATTTACCTTTGTGAGGAGCCCATTCAACTCCATGGGGCACTCCATCACTACTTCACTCACCTTTCTCCTGGTCACTATGGTTAACTGAAGTAGCCAAGAATTACTATGCTTCACTTTTCTAAAAGAACAACCTTTAACTACCTTTGGAGAAACATAACTATGAGTAGATTCTGGATCAATCAAAACAGAAATAGATTGTTTAGCAATATTACCTTCAAATTCTACCACTGTTGATTGATGGTCTTCCTGATGATCATCGAATGTTGGATAAATTAGAGGGGTTTCCCTTTCCATATCTTCCACTGTAGTTGCTTCTTTTAAGTTGTGCAAGCTCCAGGGATTCTCCCTCCGATGTGGAAAATATCTAAGCATATGGTTTCCTCCACATCCCCAACACTGAAGTGGTCCTTTTGATGATGTTTTTGTTGCTACTGCTGGCTTGAATCCACTTCTTGCTTATTGTCCCTGTGGAAAATTTCTGGGCTGATTTCTGAATGGTGGATTGAATCCACTTTTCCTTTGTTCAACCCTCCCTCTTGGCTTTCCTCTCCATGCTGGTTGAACCTCTGATTTTCCTTTGATCTACTCATAGCAATGCATTTCCATCCTAATGAGTTCATCAAGACTTGGTGGATTGACAAACTCAATCCTATCTCTGAAATTTTGAGGTAGACTACCAAGGAAACATTGGATATTTACCCTTTCATCCTTGATGTAATCTACATACCTAAACAACTCCAAAAACTTGTGGACATGTTCTTCCATGGAATTTTGTCCCAACCTGAGTTCATTGAACTCTTTCCTCTTGTTATCATAATACCTGGCTGATAGGTATTTTTCCTTGAAGTACCTTTTAAACCACTCCCAGCTGATCCTCTTCTCATTGATCCTCTTCACTTGCATGAGGTGCTCCCACCAAACTAAAACTCTTCCATTTAGATTTTAAATGGAAATTCTAGCCTTTTAATTTCCTGAATAATCATGCATTTTGAAATACTTCTTCATTCCAAGAAGGCATGCCTCTACCTCTTGGCTAGTATTACTTTCTCCATCAAAGGTGGGAGGCCTTTCCTTCCTGAATTATCCCTGTGGGATCCCTCTAAATTTCTTTCTTCTCTAAATTCTGCAGGAAGTATGCCTTGGACTTCTTTGATAATCTCTCGAATCACATGACCTGCTGGAAAAAGATCTTGAGGAGGGTGTTCTGTATTTTTTTCTCACATAACTCTTTCTAGGGCTTGGAGTCCTATTCCTAGAACGACCTCGAGAGAGACTCTCTACATATCTTCCTTCCTTGCCTACATTTCTTGGTATGGACCCAAGTTTTATCCCCTGATGCATATCAGTGAGGCTCTGCAAAATGGCAGCATTGAACTGTTTCTGTTCTTCCTGAGCCTTCATCTATCTTTCATTAAATCTCACCATGTTTTGAACTAAGTTCTGGGGAGTTATTTGCTCCCTTCTTCCATTGGATTCGGTTTCAGCATGTGCTTCTTGCACATTCTCTCCCAACACTTCTTCCCCATGCTCATAAGGATCCTGAGCATCATTTATGGTCACCATTTCCTTACTTTCCCTGTATGTTGTCTCTGCTATAATGATTTAACTACTATTAGCTACCAACATTGTGCATTAAAGAGACATTTATTATAAATTATAAGAATGCATATAAGACACAAAACATCCATAAAAATATGAAAATTACTTATATGGACAACAACAATAAAAATTGTTTATCAAAACCGCGCCATTGGCACTTTTCTGTCTGCAGGCGCATTCACACTTCAGCCCAAGCAGCCCCAGTGTCGCAACCTTGGGATCTGATACCATTTTTCATGTCCTCGATCCCCTCAATTCCGTTCAAAGGCGATGGGAGATAACCTTAGAAACCATTGATTTTTTTTCTTCAAACTTCCATAACTTCTGCAAAAACCATCCTCGGTCTACAATCCACAAGCCACAATGAGGAATTTGGAACGGCGGAACACCAATTTCATAATTTCGTAGAAACATCCCTCCGACTTCCGCAATCCGCAATCCACCTTGCAGGAGTTGGAAGTCGGAACCACAAATTCAAACTTTCGATGAAACATGCCTCTGACTTCCACAATCCACAATGCAGAACTCAGAATTCGAAATGAAAAACTCTTCCACTCTGGAAAAATACTCATACGACTTCCACGATCCGCTACTCGTGTTGCAGAAGTCGAAAGTCGGAACTTCCAATTTTCGATGCCAAGAAACATATATGTCTGACTTCAGCAATCCGCAATCCGAATCCAGAACTCAGAAGTCAGAACCTCCAATTTTCATCTCGAAAATTTTACTCTTCCGACTTCCTTAATCCGCAATCCGCTTTGCGGAAGTTGGAAATTGGAAACCTCATTTCACATCCCAGGGAAAAATCACATTCTGACTTCCGCAATCCGCAACCCGTCTTGCGGATTCTGAAATTTGAAAGTCCAACACACAAACCCCATGTAAATTTCCCTTCTGAATTCCACAATCCACAATTCGCCTTGCAGATTCAGAAATTCAAAATTCTAACCACGCAATTCCAAATACTTTTCCTCCAACCTCCACAACCCGCAATCCACATGCGGAACTCGGAAGTCGGAACCACCTATCCCTGCTCCTGCAAACTTTCCAGGGTGATAACTTCTTCATCCTAAGGAAAAAATTGGCAAATACGGTTCCGTTGGAAAGCTCTTGGAGAGATCTATTCATTGGTATATTTCCCTACTACATCTGAGGACTTTGACCTTGTCAAGTTTCCAACTAAACCATAGCTAAAAATACCTCAATTATTATTTACCCTTCTACAAGGAGCTCTTCTTGCCCTCTGCCATGGATTCTCCCTTCACCTGACCCATAGAGGGTAATGAAACACAGCATGAGATATCTAATTCCTTATCCAAGTCCAGGTTATTCCATGCAGTCCATCTAAAAGTGTATGCAATGCATAACAAAACACATATAATTAAACTAAATCTAATCAATGCATCTACAACATGTAAGGTTAGTAGCACATTAATCTCAACTAAATGGTGAAACAATCAAGCATGCCTTTGCATCATACTCAGGCTCATACATAATCTTCCTACTGATCATTTTCATGTAATCATTCATTCAAATAACTTGAATATAACAAGTAGACATCACATAGGGAAGTATAATCATTTAACACAACAAGAAGCACTTATCTTTAAACTAAAGTTGTCCAGTCAACTGGCTATGTGAGAGCAACATTCCACCCAACCATAGGTCTATGTCCAGTATATACTCTTTCAGCTGGGAGACCACCCCCAAGCTGGGATGTGTATCCACTAAGGAGGGATAAATAGGCTCTCTTCACATTCAAGGCTTCACACTAATTCTAATCCAACATACAGTTGGGTTTATCAAGCATGCAAGGGAAAATAGGGAGGATGATGCTAAGCCAGTGAGCTCAACCATAGAGCTACAGGCATCTCAAACCATTCAGCAGTCATGACACCCACAATACCTACCACGCCCAACACAAGGAAGGCCCCCTTCCTTGTTGCACAGTCCCTCGGGGCCCCTTCCCTCCATTTCTCTTCAGGGTGGGCATAGAAAGGTCCAAACTCCTGCTTTCATGAGACTTTAGCCTTCACTGGGTTTATCAAGCAGATACAACCTCAGTCTTGTCTTCTTCTCTGTTATTCTAGCAGGGATCTTCTTAGGGTTGCGACCGAAGCTTTGTCCCACAACTTGGTTCTCTGAGATCATATCAAGGTCTTATCAAGGGATTTATAATCTTCTCACACTCTGCAATTCATCCCAGGACTTAGGCTCATGTATTTCTCCACACAATTTACTCCCCACACAGGGTTTCTGTGTGTTCTTGGCTCTGCAATTCATGGCTTACTAGAATCACAATTTTTACCTTTCTTTCTTATTGTTGGATCTGTAATGCACGTGATAACTGAGTTTTTTGGTCAACAATGCATTAGGGATCAGGGTGAGAGAATTCCCAAGAGGTAGAGTGTCTTAAGGATCAAGCAAAACAACGCCATACCTTGCCATATGGATTTCAGGGCCACTCCATACTCCATCGACCTCATGAGCAGGTTTGCTCAACCACCTCCTTACAGCAGATTAAAATGTCAGCAAGGGATTCAAATGGGTTCACAAAATACATGTGGCAGCATGGGTTCCAGTCCCACAACTCCCTCACCTCTCCCTAGTGGATACATATGGATCTTATTGGTTTCCTCCATAACCAATTTTCTCAGTATTTTATTGCAATATTAATATTTACATCATTTATAAGGTCCCATGGCCATAACACATGGATAACAGAATGTCAAATACTTTCCTTTTTAAATAACATCCAAGCATCCACTAGTGGGGCCTTATCCTTGAGCTCCACACTTGGGAAAACACACATTACATGTATACAATATTTGCATTGAAGCCAATAAACCCTAAGGGTAAAAAATGAGGATGTTACAAGTGAAATGAACTAAAATAAGTGGAGTTACCATAAATATTGTTGTGAAAAATATTGCACAAGGGTGAATCCTTCCCACTTGGTAATGGGAAAATCCTGTTAGGTTGCAAGAAGGCTTCAGTATTAGGTTCCCGTGTTGTGTGGGTGAGTGCTCCAAGTGATACTCCAATTGGTTGTTAGCAAAACAAGAAATAAACAAATATTATGAAAATAAAATGAAACAAAGAACAAAGGGGTAGGAACACAAAATCTAACAACCAATAGATGCCAAACCACTTTTATATTTCCCAATGGTCAAGCATGTACAACACCTAGGAGATGTGAGCTCCAATGGATACAAACAATCTCTCTTAGGTAGGTGCATCTAGTCCACACTAGATGATAAGTAGCTTGAAGAAGAAATGATAAGAAAACTTTCCCCTTAAAGGGAGGTGGAAAGGGATCTTGGTAGATACTAGAAAAGAGGGAAGAGTTGAGCCATAAGGGATCTCAAACACAATTCTAGAAGCATAACCTCGCTTTGATTTCGCTCTTTCATAAGCATGCCCATGGCTTCTTTTTATAGTCCAAGAGGTGGCCAAAAAATAACTAGATACCAATGTGAACTCCTTGATCTCATGATCTACATCTAAGGTACACAAAGGGGGCCATTTAAAAGGAACCCCAAGTGTGTTGGAATCCAAATTAAAATTTGTGGACATAATGGATCTTTCATGAGTCTTTAATGTGCCATGGGTGGTTGATATTCCATCGTTTCTATCAATTGTGTGGATGTCAAAGGAATATCGACGTTGGTCGTGTGGTCATAGTTTTGGTAACATGTGCAATAGTGTGCATTAATAGGTATGTGGTCACGCAGTTGTAGTTTTTGACTATTTTTGGAATTTCTGGACTCATGCTGCTTCTTGGATATTATGAGGATGTATTTGTTGGGCTACATGCCATATGTTGATGATGTTTTCTTGTGTATATTGCAAAAATGTTGCATGTGTGCGATATTTCAACGTTACAATTTCATTTCACTTTGGCAAGGAGGAGTTTAGAAGGAATGAAAATAAGAAGAAACTATTGAACCATTGTTCATCTATGGTATTCAAGTGGCCACATGTTGATAAATTTTTCACAACAAAAGATGTATTTAGGATATCCAAGACCATAGATGAGTTGGAAAAAAGGAAAATAAAAGGCAAGTTGGGAACCTCCAAAGATAAATCAGCAGAGGAGGCCAAGAAGAAGAAAAAATAAGAAGAGGAGGAAAGATGAGAACACACGTGAGAGGTAGAAGAAGATCAAAAAAGAATAGAAGCTTATCAAGAAGAGGCATGATACAAGGAATAAAAAGAGAGGAAGAGACAAGAAGAGCTAGAGGCTCAAACTAGTAAACCTAAAACTACTGAGGTATATCTAATTACTCTGGATACAATGACCACCATCACTGAAGGACATTTCCCATTGAGAGAGATCGGGATTGGTTTGTATACTCCATAAAAATATGAATTTGTAGCCTCACTCATGTATTTCGTGTTTGATGAACAAAATAATTAGATAGTGAAGAGGACATATAAGAAACTCAAATTGTCAACACAACTAGACATGGAGGTTACCTTTGAGACTTCGATGTTTACAACCATAGATCACGAACCTATTGTTATGGCCTTCGCCAATGTCACTAGTGTTATGGCTACAAAATTCAATGTACAAAAATTAAGCAAAGAGTGAGTGCAAGAAAAACAGAAGATAAGCTTGCTCAAAGTTGAAATATTGAAAGTAGCAGAGGAGCAATGTCTCTTTGTCATGATTACAAGGCCTTGTTCATGGAGAACGAAGCATTAACAAGAGAAGTAGAAAAATCCCAAAGTGAAAAGAGCAGTGTGGACTAATTCCAAATTTACTCAACCTCACTATAATACGATCTATTTGGGATGCAAGATCAAATTACAAAAAATATGCGAATATCAAGAATACCAAAATCATGGATGAGAATATCAAGACAAATATTTATGATTTTATATGGTATTAGCAGGAAGGGGAAACTCCCGCAAATGTCCTAAGAATAACTCAAAGAGAAATATAGTGAGACTATATGGTCATCGCTAACTATACATAGGCCAATATTTCATTGTAGAAGGAGATAATTGCCTTGAAGTGTCAATGCTTTCATCAAGGAGTGGGAAAAGTACTGGAGAGATGCCAACTTCCCTTATTTGGAGTGATTGACAACATGAGGCCAGAGGGACAAATAATTTTTGATTTGGATACCACCAAGAGAAACCGATACTCGACACTGGGGGCCATCAACAAAGTGACAATAGAAGACTTGATGGAACACATCTTAGTGCCCATGCTTGATATCAATTTAATGGCATCCTGCAATTCATCTCTAAAGAAGAGATTGTATACTCTCAATGATAGTCGCTAAACATGAAGTTGCTTTAGAATTTTTATAGACACAACAACTCAATATTATTATGTATCATTTCAAAGTTTGGGATACTCTTATAAAATCCAAAGATATCCCATGCCCTATAATTAATGTTATGTATTAATTTTGTATTTTTTATTTTAAAAAATAGTCACTTTATGAGAGTTGAATAGTCTCAAGGGAAATGAAAAGATGTAACTGTTTAAGGGAAGTTGAAATATCAATACAACAATTATCTTTCTGTAAAATCTATAAAAATATGAGGAAGGGAAATAACAGGGGCTTTTGGCTTGTGAATATTTTTCTAGAACCATTTCATGCTATATGAATGAGAAGAATTCATTGATTGGCAAAATTTTAGACCAAAATACTCTTCTTACATTGGTGAATTGCAATGAACTACTTCGTGTTGTTTGTCATTTGCATATATGATGTAAGATATTAGAATTCTATGGCGACTATTCTATGCAGATTTTCTTGCTTTCTTCATACATTGTTCATGTGCAAAATTTTCTTTCCTATCAGCTGTGAAACCTGAATGGTATCAAGAAGAAATTTTCTTTTGAATCTATGCTTTAATTCTATTATTTATTTCATTTAATTTTCTAAAAAAATTCCTAAACATTGGATAGAATATAATAGAGTAGGAGTCATTTAGTTTTCTTACTTTGCATTTAGAATAGGTTATTCTTTGCATTTCATCTACTGTAAAGAAAATTTATAAACAACACACTAGGCCGCAATTGATAAATCCCCATATTTAACAGTTATCAAGCCAGAGTCTCGACAAGTTCCCTATTTCAAATGATTTAACATCTAACTAGGACATTTTACTAGCAAGAACCCCTATTGTCGAAGCCATACACTACTATGCATCAACAAGACCCTAAAATTTCACTCTATTTAAAGTTGAACGAGATGATATTTTAGTTCTAGTACATTAGTGTGGTTTTCATAATCTCACTGAAGGTTACCTCCTCTATGTCCCAAATATCATCTTCCCCTTTTGGGAGCATCAATAAATTCATAGAGAATATGCAATTCTATTCAAATCACTTAGGTTAAGTAATTGCCCAAAATATTTTTTATGTGACTACTTCATTTTTAAATAATGAATAAATCATAAAATTTTCATAGATATTAGAGGTATGAATTGAATTCATCTATAAACTATCATGGATATTCCACTAGAGTGGTTCATCACAAAATATCGTAGAATATTATGGAAATCCCTTACTATGTAAAGTATTATTTAGATCTTTAGATTTATTTGTTTCTAGCATAATGCATGAAATACTAATTAAATTAAAATTTAAATGATAGAAGTTAAGAAAATAATACTAAATAAAATAAAATTTAATTGATAGAAGTTCAGAAAATAATGCATCATTCAGATAAGAAACATAAGATATACCCTAGGAAAAACCAATATGGGAAAATCCCATCTAGAGGGTGAGGCCTATGCTCTATTATTTTCTTCTTAGTTATGAAATGCAAATACAAAGAAAGGGTTGCTCACTATGGATTTTCCATAGACACTGTGGTTATTATAGATGTTACATGATCTTCTATGGAACAATACACAACACAACAAAAATGGAACCACTTCTTTTCCCATTGGGTCAATATTTAATATAGACTAAGTGTTGTTTAGAGTTATGGCTAGGGATTTTCTATACCTCAACCCCCAATTAATGTTAACTTTTTTGACCTTTTAGAATATTCTTGAAAAAACGTGTGTGAGTAATGGAAGTTGACATGCATATGTTTGGTACCATAGTGGAAAAATTATAGGTTAACTTGTGGGAGGCATAACTTCTGCATACAAACTCTAGTTGAGGTGATTTTCACATCATTGGAAATATTTTTTTTGTGTAGAACAACATCACAAGTTTGAGAACTAATATCACAAAAATTTAACAAAAAAATGGTCAGTAAAGACTTCAAATAAATTCTAGATGTTTTGGATCTGAAATCACCAAAGCAGGACTTACCCCTAAAATACAACCTACAAGCCAATATATCTATTTTTTCTACCTAAGAAGTGCCAACAAAGATGGAAAACAATATAATGATCCATTTTGGATCATATATACATGTTATCTAAGAGTGGGTAGTGTGTTAGCCTCTATAGGCATCTCACCTAATGATTGTTGTTACAAATTTGAATATTATTTAAGAACATACTTGTAGGGAATTACACTTAAGGAACACGGGTAAGAAGAGTGGATTGTTAGTGATATTAAAAGAATGCACAATTTATCCCAAATAATTGTGGACATGTACTCATAAGAATGTCCAACACCTTACTCTCTGTCATTTTTCTCCTGCAATCGTCTCACCATTCTTATAGAGAGATCTCTGTATCGGCAGAGAGATCTGTTGACATATTGGGGAGCTTCAAATCATTGAAGGAACTTGATATCTATTCTTGGATTTGTTGACATATTGGGGAGCTTCAAATCAGAGAGATTTGTTGACATATTGGGGAGCGGTCCTCTTATCAATTTCTTGAAGCGGTTTCCTGATCTCGAGCTTAATTGGGCTTACCATTATCTTATTTGCTGTGCATCCTTCAAAGTTGAACACATTTTCATGTATGATGTGCATGCAGAATCCATGTGCATGGTTGTCTCGGACGATATGCATTGGAATTCGTGTGAATGCTTGTGTGGGACAATATCCATTGGAATCCATTAACTTATTTTTTGTGCATGTTTGTTGGGGATGATATCCATTCGAATAACCAGGGGAAATCCATGTTTCGTACATTCGAAAGGAAATCGCTGTTTTGAAATCTTGAGATGAAAACGAGGCGGGGGAAAAGTTGTCAGAGGTTTTAATGAAACTGTCAACAGCAAGGGGAGCCTCAGCTCAACCAACGATCCGTGTTAAGATTATTTAGAAACCATCGCTTGTCTGGGACGATATGCATTGGAATCCGTGTGAATGCTTGTGTGGGAGAAACCATCGCTTGTTGCTTTTAATAAACCAGCTGATTTGTTTGGGATGATATCCATTCGAATAACCAGCTGATTTGGTTTTTGCCTGTCTGAAAATTATAATGAAGAGAATGAGATGACTGGATTTTGCTTTTGTATGCAATGCAGAAAAGTTGTCAGAGGTTTTAATGAAACTGTCAAAAGCGAGGGGAGCCTCAGCTCAACCGAAGATCCGTGTTAAGATTCTTTAGAAACCAATTTTAAGTATTTATATTTTTGGGATTTCGTTAGATGTTTATGTCGTTGTGTAAGAATCTATGGCTGACTTTATGGAAGGTCCAGGTTTAATTCTTAATATTTTTTTACATAGTTCTATTTGTTTCTAAATATATAATTTTCACATCATATCTGATTCTAAGGTTAACTCAATTCTAAATTTACTATGCTACTGTACTATCAACAAGGTTATAATATTTTTTACATAGTTCTATTTGTTTCTGAATATATAATTTTCACATCACATCTGAGACTAAGGTTAACTCACTGTACTATCAACAAGGTTATAATATTTTTTTCCATAGTTCTATTTGTTTCTGAATATATAATTTTCACATCACATCTGAGACTAAGGTTAACTCAAGTCTTAATTTACTACTGTATATCAACAAGCTTATTATGTTGTATAAGAAAAATTACATTTAAAAGCAAACATGAATAGTTATGTGAAAAATGTCACTTTCGTATTCCCATACATTTTAATAACTTTAACTCTTGTTTTACTTTTGCCAAATCGTTATATATATATATATATATATATTCAAGAATGATCATATACATTCTAAAGAAAGCTTGAATACATGTTTTGAAACGTTCATAAGAGAATGGTTCTTAAAAGTGATTTATATTTATACTACATTGTTCATGTTATTTTTGACCATGTATAACTTTTTTTTATTTAGAAATTGCTTTACACATTTATATTTAATTACATATTTCATTTATACATATTCATAAAGATTTAGTATAAGAGAAGATTGTGAATTTATAGTCATTATGCATATTTATTTCAAAGAGTTAATTATTGGAATGTATTTTTTATTAATGTTTTTAATTAATTTGTTATTTTATTTTTAATTAAACATGTTTATATAATTTTGGTATTATATGTAAATTATTAAGTTTTTATTTGATGAGGGAATGTTGTATCTCATTTACTTGCATTATGTGAATTTTTAGTTTTTTTATTCATTTCCTTACATTGTTTACCTTAATTTGAACATCCCTCCTATAAATGGATTTGTGAAGAGAAAGTCCGTCTCCTCTGTTGCCAAAGCTTTGGCTTTACAAGCCTAGGTCACCTCCTTTAGCAAGTCTTCATAGAAGCACATGCTATCAAGATTCATGAAGAAGACATCCTTAATGCATATCAACCTTCCTCCCTCCGTGTTCCTTTTCATTATGGTCTCATCTCTTGATGACAAATATATCATTGGTTAGTTTATAGGTTTGTGGTCCTCTCCCAAAGCAATGAACTATTGGATGCAATTAAAGTTAAATAATAACGATAAATGGTAACTTCTTATATTTTTATGTAAAATAGGATTTTATGCATCGTTGTTTGAATTGAAAGAAAACATGGACCTTGTCTTTCAAAGTGGTACTTATTTTATGGATCAAGACGAATGTATCTCAAGAGGTAGACTCTAGATTTTTTATTTGGAGGTTTGTGTGGTTACTATGATCCTAGTATGGGTAAACTACGTCATCTTCCATTGCATTGTTGGAATGATGAGTCTCTTGAATCCATTCAAAATACCCTAAGGAAAATGCATTAACAAGTCAAAACCGAGATTAAATATGTTTTCATGTGCAAGGATTTATGTTGAAGTAGATTGGAGAAAGGGCTCTCATAAGCAATAACTTTATATTTGGACAATTGGACTCATCTATAGAAATTTGATTATGAACAACTTTGCTTTCAAGACAAAACTTATCATGAGTATGGACATTTTTACAAAGACTATAAATCATCGACTACTACTCAAGCTCCTTAAAACATTGAAAAATTATAGCATGCTAAATGTCACCTAGAAATAAGTAAGCCGACTCCACAATGAACTATGGTGAGAAAGGAAAATTCATTCAATATGCTAATCATTTCTCCATTTTGTCCAAGCAAGATCAGGAGCCCAAGACACACTAATTTCCTCCTCTTCTCAACTTATGGTAATTGGGCCAAGAGGCCCTTTCTATAGCCCAATGTGGATGCTCGATGTGTCACTTCTTTCACATGTGGGCTCCAAATTTAAATTGGCTAGATTGTAAAATATATTTATATAAATATACATTGAATTTCAATTTCAATTTCCATTCATGCATCCTCAAATTTTAAATAATTTGTTTTCATAAATAGTTACAAGAATAACTATTTTACTTCATAATCAATTAATGAATGCAATTTTTGCATATTTGTAGGGTTTATGTGTTATTGTTTATGATCCCCATTTGAAATAGTTGGAACGTGGATGAATATATTGAAATATATTGGATTATGTATCCACGTTAAGTTAATAATAGAACAATAAGTAAGATGTTAGTTTTGTGATAATTGCAAATTAATCAATAATTGGGTAAATTCAAAGCATTTTACTTCACAATTAATTAATTAATGCAACTTTTGTGTATTTGTAAGATTTATATGTTATAATTTGCAACATGAAATAGTTGGCACTTCACAATTAAATTTGAGTAAATGACTATTTTAATTCATAAATAATTAATGAATGCAATTTTTGCCTATTTGTAGGATTGGTGTGTTATACTTTATAACATGTAATAGTTGGCACTTCTGCCATTAAATTTGGGTAAATGACTATTTTACTTCATAATTAATTAGTTAATGATTTTTTTTCTTATTTGTATTATATATGTGTTAGCATTCACAACATTTACAACATGATTCCAAATTGGAATAGTTTGTGGTTAGATATTAGTTTTGGGTCAATGTCTCTTTTCTTTCATAATTAATTAATTAATGCAACTTTGGCCTATTTGTAAGATATCTAAATTGGAATAGTTGGTGCTTGAATGATTATAACTTAAAATTTGTTAGATTAAATGTATTTTTAAGTTGATAATATAACAATGATTTCAATATTAGTTTTGTAATAATTGTGTATTAATAAACCATCATAGATCCATCTTAACACTCTATCAAGCACCGAGACCATGGATCAAATCCCTTGAAGTAAAAACCTCTATTTAGAGTCGAACACTTCCTCAAGATATTTGATCCCTATCGGACCTTGATAGAACCAGATTTAAGATGGATGTATGCTGGTCCCTGGTCATCTATTCATACCCAACCATATTCAATTATCTCTCTAATCAAACCTTTGATTAACCCCTCATTACTACCACATATTAAAAAACATTTAACTCGTCAACCTAATAAGATATTTAAAAATTATAAGCATATTCCCATAGCCAATTAGGGGTTCCTGTTGGTTGTCTTGCTTGGGACGCCAACAACACTGCAACTTTAGCTCCTGGTAACCACTCATTAAGGGGAGGAGTTCTTGACTCAATTAATATTAGGAATGATGCATATATTTCATATTTTACCATACATGAGTAGCTCCACAAACACCAATCTGAATCCAAGAAAACAAGAAAACAAGATCAAATTTCAATACATAGATTGTCTAGATTTTTAACTTTCCTAAGCACCTCCAAAACAACCCAAATTCTTTCAAACATCTCTTACTTGAATTGAACACACCCAAAAACATCCCAATGGTTTATTAACAGACTCCTTAGAACCTTTATGAAATATTTAATCATGTAAACTTAAGATCTCACTACCATAATTACATATCTATATTACATGGATTAACCAACACATCAATTGTTTGGACACAATATGATGAAATCACCATGAATATTTATTAATAATGGATGGAAACAATTATTAAACTTATGGGAACAAAATTACAATAGTATATATCCCTTACGTTTGCTTGAAACTCAAGAAGTAAGAGATAGAAATGTACTTGTGTGTTCTTCATAGTTGGAACCCCCGTATCTACTAAAATGGTTGTATCTTTGTCATACAGAAATATTTTTGGGTGAAATAAAAAGTGTTTCCCACTAGGAACGATGCTCCAAAAATAATGGAATAGGTTTCACATCCCAAAAATCCATAGAACTATCAGAAACAGAAGATTGATCTCGTCCAACCAACACTGGTTACAATGAAAGAGTTGCTCCAACCACATATCAAGAACCCCAAACAAAATGGATATGAGAAAGAGATTCAATAATATATTTTGAATCTCTTAAATGGTGTACTCTCTTCCACAAGTGCACCCTCCAACACTGAGAACAATAGAAAACTAAAACGGTATGAAAGCAAGTGTGCTCTCCACACCGAGAAAACTAGAAAACCAACAAAAGAAAAACTAGAACATGGATGAATATTCAGATCTACAATAAAAATCAAAACATACTCTGATCAATAAATATCAATAGAAATATCTGGATGATTTCTCTCAACACCTACCATGAATCCCAAATGAAGTGATTTGGATGTTCTATCCTCTCACACCAGTTAGGGTGGAATCTTTCACCACCCTAACCAGTCACAAATGCAAGGGGAACATCTCCCAAGATTGAAATCCTCAATATATCTCCAATTTAAAGATATTTTTTTCCAAAAGAGCCCTAATAGGTTCCCTCGCCCTTCTTTTATAATTCTTCATTCACCCTTCTAGAGTTTTGTCTCTCAAAAATATATTAATAAATATTATTTTCATGGGAGAATGATTCTTTGGGATAGTTTAACTTCCTTTATAATGTTATTTTTGGCCTCATGGATAGTTGATATTCTTTGGAATTCCAATTAGGAAATTCCTCCCTTGTTTCGTGTGAGTTACAACTTCCATTGGGCCCATTCTCCCCCTTATGCACCTTCCTTGGGCTATTATTAGAAAACGATCCATCATGCGATTATTTTGGGATTTACACCTTGAATTGAGGATATTATTCCTCATTTGGTGGGAGTTACAACCCACTTTGACTCCTTCTTCCACTAATGCATGCCTCCTGGCTATTTTAAGTTAGTGGTGAGTTACACTCTCAAGATGACTTCTTCATGAGCTTCCTTCCATATTTCACCTCTTCCTAGGTCCACCATTCCTTCTCTAATGCGCCCTCCTTGTCCAATTTTGTAGTGTCCCTTTTTAATAAATTTGGTAAAATTGGAAAAATTACAAATTTTGGCCAATTCGACCCTTAGACTAGTATTGACCTAGTTGCCTCCAAATGGATCCAAATGATTCCAATTGGTTCAGAATGTGTTTGGAAGGTATTAAGACATAAAATTGTGACTTATGGATGCTTGAAAAATCTCAAAAGACTTCTTCAACATTCAATTACAATCAGGGAAAGATGGGCAATTTACTAGTCAAATCGAGGTTCAAATCCCCCAAGGGTAGTGGTTAAAGATGTATCTCCAAATGTTGTACGAAATTCCCAAATTTCAGAATATATACATGTTACTGTTAAAGGACTTCAATGAGATCCCAAATACATCATCAATCAGTTTCTAAAGGCTTCTACAACTCCCATAAACCAAAGGTTTGTGGACATGTCTTCACATAGGGGGAAATGCTAGTAAACTTCACCACGTGCAATGAAATTATAGATTTATGTTATTACGCAATGTATATGAAACTTCTTCCATACATTAATACCATCCATAAATCATAAAAATCATATAGATGAATTGATACAAGTCGAAATAGAGCAACTTCAAGCTTTCATATCAAGATGTAGGGAAATTGGCACCATTTATGCATTATTTGGCATTTTTACATAGTTCCACTTGGTATTTCGACCTGAGAGTCTTCTGAGAATTAAATAAATATTATATATATAATAATACAAATAAATGGGGCCACAATATATCCCCCAAAGATAACAACATCTCACCAAGTGTGCCCCTCATCAAGGAGCAAGAATATGACAAGAAATTGAAGAATAATTGTAGAACCAAGTTGAAGGAGATGTGATCACGAGCTTTCCTGTAGCTTAAACCTACAACAAATGACTCCATTGTATCTCCAAATTAAATGTCTAAATGGCCTCTCCAATTTCCAATTAGGATGGGAATCTTTCACCCTCGAAATTGGTACTAAGGCAAGTAGAGTAAACACTCCACAAGCATGGACAAGCTATGCTCTCCAATATGCAAAATGATAAATGATAAAAATCTACTCTCCTTCTTTTTTATTGAATTTTATAAATTTCGAAAGACCTCCTTAGGTTGAATTCCATCCATGAGATTCATGCCAACTCAAATTAGGAAGAGATTCCAATGTATGCCACTTGTCCCTCCATTCCTAGCCTCCTCCTTCACTCAATTCGAATGGGTGACTCTTTGGCTTGCCTAACTCCCTTGTGCACCCTATTGGAGGATATTTTTAGCCCTGACATTTCATATATGTTAGATGAGCAATCAGATCTGATTGGTGTCATAGGTGTCATAGCTATACATCATTGTTGTCATAGAAGCTAGGGAATCTATCCCAAGTGTTTCAATATCTCTCAAATGCATCTTCCTCTTCCATGGGAATTACGCTTCCACTCCAATTCGACCTTCATTAATTCATGCCAAGTATATTGACCTCCAAACACCCCAAGAACATTATACTCCACATTGGATTCGAATGGGTGAGAATAGGATGCCATGTGGCATGAGTAATCTAGCTTTGTGTGGGTCCCACACCACCAATGTGTCTCCATGACCAAGTGCCTCCTTATTTTCCTATCAAAAATATTTATTTAACCCATTTTAATATATTTGTGTCAATCTAATGTCCAGTTGGGGTTTAATAGCCCCCTTATTCAAAATCCCAATGTTTCCACCCCAACCTAGTAAACTAGTAGATTGGTGGAATTTTCTCTTTTGAGATTTATTTGAATGGGGAGATTACGGTCCTCCCCACCCAAGATTTATTTTAATCAAGAAATTGAAAACATGGATTTTGAAGAACCTACTTCCTTTCCAAAACTTTTCTTCCAAAACTTTATTTCCCAAAAAAATTGGAAACCAATGAGACTAAAAATTATTCCACGGTCCCATTGCTTGTATTGAACTCCAACAATTAGGAGTGCTCTCCAACCCATACCATTAGGAAAGAGAATTCATGGATCCCATTTAATTTTATGCCTTCATCCAAACATCATAAGTACAAAATGTATATCATCAAAGTACATAACAACATAATAAAAATGTACATGAAGGAGGTGTCTCATCAAAGGATCATGAAAGTGCTTGTACCTCCAAGTAAGTAGACCACCATTTTCCAAGTGCATTGTTTGGTATTTTTACATAGTTCTACTTGGTATTTCAACCTGAGAGTCTTCTGAGAATTAAATAAAGAGTATATATATCATAATACAAATAAATGGGGCCACAATATATCCCCCAAATATAACATCATCTCACAAAGTGCACCCCTCCTCAAGGAGCAAGAATATGATAAGAAATGGAATAATATTTGTAGAAGAAAGCTAAAGGAGATGTGATCATGAGATGCCCTGTAGATTCAACCTGCAACAAATGAATCCATTAAACCTCCAAATTAAAAGTCTTAATGGCCTCTCCAATTTCCAATTAGGATGGGAACCTTTCACCCTGGAAATTGGTACTAAGGCAAGTAGATTGAAGAGTCCACAAGCATGGACAAGCTATGCTCTTCAATATGAAAAATGATAAATGATAAAAAGATACTCTCCTTTGTTCTTGACTTTTATAAGCTTCTAAAGATCTCCTTAGTGAGCGAATTCCATACATGAGATTCATGCCAACTCAAATTAGGAAGATATTCCAATGTATGCCACTTGTCCCTCCATTCCTAGCCTCCTCCTTCACTCAATTCGAATGGTTGAATATTTGGATACCCTAAATCCCTTGTGTGCCCTCTTTGATTCTATTTTTAGCATTTCATATATGTCATATTTCAACAATAAGGTCTGATTTGTGTCATAGGTGTCATAGAATCTTCATCATTGTTGTCATAGAAGCTAGGGAATCTAGCCCAAGTGTCTCAATATCTCTCAAATTCATATTCCTCTTCCATGGGAATTACTCTTCCACTCCAATTCGACCTTCATTGATTCATGCCAAGTATAGTGACCTCCAAACTGCCCAAGAAAATTATACTCCACCTTGGATTCGGATGGGTGAGAATAGGATGCCATGTGGCATGAGGAATCTAGATTTGTATGGGTGCCACACCACCAATGCGTCTCCATGACCAAGTGCCACCTTATTTTCCTATCATAAATATTTATTTAACCCATTTTAATATATTTGTGTCAATTTAATGTTTAGTTGCGGTTTAATATCCCCCTTATTCAAAATCCCAATGTTTCCACCCCAACCAAGGAAACTAGTAGATTGGTGGAATTTTCTCTTTTGAGATTTATTTGAATGGGGACATTACAGTCCTCCCCACCCAAGATTGATTTTACTCAAGAGATTTAAAACAAGGATTTTGAAGAACCTGCTTCCTTTCCAAAACTTTGCTTCCAAAACATTATTTCCCCAAAAAATTGGAAACCAATGAGACTAACAATTATTCCAGGGTCCCATTACTTGTATTGCACTCCAACAATTAGGAGTGCTCTCCAACCCATACCATTAGGAAAGAGAATTCATGGATCCCATTTACTTTTATTCCTTCATCCAAACATCATAAGTACAAAAGATAGATAATAAAAGTACATAACAACATAATAAAAATGTACATGAAGGAGGTGTCTCATCAAAGGATCATGAAAGTGCTTGTACCTCCAAGTAAGTAGACCACCATTTTCCAAGTGCATTCAAGCATCAAGTGACCAATAACATCTGCTCCAATGACATAGGTGAGGGTACCATGTCCTACAATGCTGCTCCAAAAATATGTAGGATGCATCAAAATAATCAGCTATCTATTCTTTCATCCAATAAGTGAATGAAGAATCTCCACTAAAATATGAACCAAGTAGGCAGCAAATAAAACAATTAGCCTTCAAGGGGCTCACATAAGTACCATTTATGCATCCATGGATATATGTATCATCAAGAAATAACAAAGGATGTTGCTACCAATGTAAATAATAAGGTTCTCTAGTCATGTCATCGTCAAAAGGAAAGATAGGAGTTCCATACTCCTCATGTGGCACCATTAGAAAAAAACCTTTCAACCAATTTTCATCCCCAATTGATATGGTTGAAAAAGAAGTAGGGGGTGAAGAATTATGAGCCAAACTTAACTCTTTGCAATTCTTACCCATCGAAATATTTAAGTCTTCTTCTCCATAATTTTCTGGTTCAACTATTGTGATATCATGTGCCTCCTCCAAGGCTTTGCAACTCTCTCCATGAGGCAACTCATAATCCCTCTAAACAAAGACAAGTACTTGTATTTATTCTTGTTTGAGTGTAGCATCTTCAAGAACTTGCATATAAACATGTACCTCATGTTCCACCATTATATGAGTTTCATCCTTTCTGACATAAATTATTTCATCCAATGCCTTCTTTTCCTCGAAAGGAGAACCACTGCTTCCTCCTATTTCCAATTTGCTTCCAAATTAAATGGCCAACAATTCGACCCCTTGAATTAGTTGTTTTTTCATGTCTTAAAAGAATGGTTTCAATATTTTTCTAAACTCCTCATTCTCCTCTAAGGTTCCTTTCTCATCTTTACTCATGGTTACCAAAGAATGCACTTCTTCTCCTACTTCTTCCCTTTCACCAAAAGAAATTTCAGTTTTCGTTTCTAAGGGTGGGGGATGCTTTATTTGACTTCTTCTCATCATGAATGTTCATCCATAGCAGGTGCAAGTACCGTATTCTGATACCACTTTTAGTGTCTCTTTTTAATAAATTTGGTAAAATTGAAAAAATTGCAAATTTTGGTCAATTCGACCCTTAGACTAGTATTGCTCCAAATGGTTCCAAATGATTACAAATTGTTTCTGAATGTGTTTGGAAGGTATTAAGACATAAATTGTGACTTATGGATGCTTTAAAACCTTCAAAATAATTCTGCAACATGTAATTACAAACAGGGAAAGATAGGGCGATTTACTAGTCAAATCGAGGTTCAAATCCCCCAACGATAGTGGTCAAAGATGGATCTCCAAATGTTTTACGAACTTCCCAAATTTAAAAATAGATACATGTTAATGTTAAATGACTTCAATGGTCTCCCAAATACATCATCAAACAGTTTCTAAAGGCTTCTAAAACATCCATAAATCAGATGTTTGTGGACATGTCTTCACATAGGGGGAAATGCTAGTAAACTTCAGCACTTGCTATGAAATTCGCGATTTATGATCCAAAGGATTATGAAATGTGTATGAAAATTCTTACAGACATTAATTACCATCCATAAATCATAAAAATCACAGATATGAACCTATACAAGTCGAAATAGAGCAACCTCAAGCTTTCATAACAAAATGTGGGGAAAATGGCACCATTTATGCATTGTTTGGTATTTTTACAAAGTTCCACTTGGTATTTCGACCTGAGAGTCTTCTGAGAATTAAATAAAGAGTATATATATCAGAATACAAATAAATGGGGCCACAATATTCCCCCAAATATAACATTATCTCACGAAGTGCGCCCCTCCTCAAGGAGCAAGAATATGACAAGAAATGGAATAATAGTTGTAGAAGCAAGCTGAAGGAGATGTGATCATGAGATGCCTTGTAGATTCAACCTGCAAAAAATGAATCTATTGAAGCTCCAAATTAAAGGTCTTAATGACCTCTCCAATTTCCAATTAGTATGGGAATCTTTCACCCTCGAAATTGGTACTAAGGCAAGTAGAGTAAAGACTCCACAGGCATGGACAAGCTATGCTCTTCAATATGAAAAATGATAAATGATAAAAAGATACTCTCCTTCTTTTTTCTTGAAATTTAAAAGCTTCTAAATACCTCCTTAGTGAGCGAATTCCATACATGAGATTCATGCCAACTCAAATTAGGAAGATATTCCAATGTATGCCACTTGTCCCTCCATTCCTAGCCTCCTCCTTCACTCAATTCGAATGGTTGAATATTTGGCTACCCTAAATCCCTTGTGCGCCCTCTTTGAGTCTATTTTTAGCATGTCATATATGTCATATTTCAACAATAAGGTCTTATTTGTGTCATAGGTGTCATAGAATCTTCATCATTGTTGTCATAGAAGCTAGGGAATCTAGCCCAAGTGTCTCAATATCTCTCAAATGCCTATTCCTCTTCCATGGGAATTACTCTTCCACTCCAATTCAACCTTCATTGATTCATGCCAAGTATATTGACCTCCAAAATCTCCAAGAAAATTATACTCCATTTTGGATTCGAATGGGTGAGAATAGGATGCCATGTGGCATGAGGAATCTAGATTTGTGTGGGTGCCACACCACCAATGCATCTCCATCACCAAGTGCCTCCTTATTTTCCTATCATAAACATTTATTTAACCCATTTTAATATATTTGTGTCAATCTAATGTCCAGTTGGGGTTTAATATCCCCCTTATTCAAAATCCCAATGTTTCCAACCCAACCAAGGAAACTAGTAGATTGGTGGAATTTTCTCTTTTGAGATTTATTTGAATGGGGACATTATAGTCCTCCCCACCCACGATTGATTTTACTCAAGAGATTTAAAACATGGATTTTGAAGAACCTGCTTCCTTTCCAAAACTTTATTTCCCAAAAAAATTGGAAACCAATGAGACTAAAAATTATTCCAGGGTCCCATTGCTTGTATTGCACTCCAACAATTAGGAGTGCTCTCCAACCCATACCATTAGTAAAGAGAATTAATGGATCCCATTTAATTGTATGCCTTCATCCAAACATCGTAAGTGCAAAATATAGATCATCAAAGTACATAACAACATAATAAAAATGTACATCAAGGAGGTGTCTCGTCAAAGGATCATGAAAGTGCTTGTACCTCCAAGTAAGTAGACCACCATTTTCCAAGTGCATACAAGAATCAAGTGATGAATGAAATCTGCTCCAATGACATAGGTGAGGATACCATGTCCTATAATGATGCTCCAAAAATATGTAGGATGCATCAAAATAATCAGATATCTATTCTTTCATCCAATAAGTGAATGAAGAATCTCCACTAAAATATGAACCAAGTAGGGAGCAAAGAAAACAATGAGCCTTCAAGGGGCTTACGTAAGTACCGTTTATGCATCCATGGATAGGTTTTTTTTTTAGTGCAGCACTTTCCCTCAACCATTTCTAGTTTTGATGGCATATTCTTGCTCATTGAGGGAGGGCATTTTTGGTGAGCTCTTGTACTCTTTGGGAGAGATTCTCATGATCCATTTCTGATTTTAATAAGCTTAATATACTCTATTATTCATATTCATAAATTTTCAGGTCGAAATACCAAGTGGTTGTATGTAAAAATGATGATTAATGAGCAAACCATGACCATTTCCCCACTACATTGATATATGCCATTGTAATGTTTATGATTTCAAACAGAAGAATGTTTCTCTAATATATTTATGATGAATGGAAATCCATTAATGATTTTTACAAGTTTCATGTTCATCACTTAAGTATTTGAAGTCATTTTGCTCAGTTTATTTGCATTTGGAAGAGATTTGGTGCCATTTCCCCAAGGGTCGAATTAAAGATTTTTGTTGTTGTTTGGGAGAAGGTTAGAAAAGATTTCATAACTGATTAATGGTGCATATGAGACCTTATTAATGTCCCTCAAACATCCCCTACCTTTGTTTCTAATTTCGAATGGGTTTGGAGGCATTTGGAGAGCCATCTTCAGTACTTACCCTGGGGGATTTGATCCCCAAATTGCTAGTTAAGTTCCATACTTTGTCCAGAATCTTAAACAAGTTTACAGAAGTATTTCAAGGGTCATAAATAATCCCTGAACCTCATATTCAAGTCTTAATATCAGTCATACACCCTCACAGAATATTTGGGATCATTTGGAGACATAGACATCAAATCTAGTCAAAGGTCAAAATTGGGGAAAAATTGAAAAATTGGGCATTTTAATAAAAATTTAAAAAATTGACATTACAATCCAATGATCAATGTTATAGGGGAATCAAGAAGGATGGTGTATGGGTATCTGGATTGTACATAGATAAGGTCAAAATTTTGGGCCTTTAGGATGGCCTCTTCCTCATTTTGCAACATGGATGTAGCGACATATTTTGAATGGATGGTTGGATTGATTTAATGAACCAATCAAACAATAATGGGGTTTGTATTTCGATCTCACACAATTTTCGACATCTACACCACTCATGTATATGATTTGCGATGTGTGTAGATGTGTTTTGTAAAAACTATGTGAGAATTTTGAGACCAAGGTCATGGTGAATTGGGAGCTCTAAGTATGAAATAAATGTAGTGGCCAATGTTGCAAAGGTGGCATGGACCAATATTGGTAAGTTCACATACCATTTGGATGTCGTCCAGTTGAGGGTGCACTAAAAGAGGCAAAGCCTCACTAAATCCTCCACTATGCTATTAAAGAAACACCATAAGTGAAAGGAGATGACATGGTTGGCGGGATCATCTCCTTGTTTCCCTTCAAATTTAGGATTATCAGAGGGAAGCTTATTTGGCATAGTTGGATATGTTGGGTCATGTGAAATGGGGTCATTGATTAGTTTGGCCAAATATGGAAGATTTAGGCTAGACATGAAAGGTAGGTTAGGATGATGATGTATTGGCGGGATACATATTCTATGTTGATGATGCTTTATCATGTAAATTGCAAAAATGTCACATGTGTGCGATATTTTAGCGTTAACAAGTTCATTTCACTTTGGCAAGGAGGATTTTAGAAGGAATGCCAATAGGAAGAAAGTATTGAATAATTATTCCTCTATGGGATTCAAGTGGCCATATTTTGATGGATTTTGCACAACATAAGAGTTATTTAGGAGATAAAAGACCATAGATGAGTTTGGAAAAAGGAAAAGAAAAGGAAATTTGGGTACCTCCAAATATAAATCAGCAGAAGAGGCCAAGAAGAAGAAATAATAAGAAGACGAGGAAAGATGAGAACACATGTGAGAGGTAGAAGAAGATAAAAAAATAAGATAAGATGATCAAGAAGATGCATGTTAGAAGAAATAATAAGAGAGGAATATACAAGAAGATCCAGAGGCTCAAACTAGTAAACCTAAAACTAGTGAGGTAGATAGAATCACTATGGATACAATGACCACTATCACCCAAGGAAATTTCCCATTGATAGAGATTGGGATTGGTTTGTATACTCCATCAAAATATGAATTCGTAGCCTCACTCATATATTTTGTGTTTGATCAACAAAAGATGGGCTAGTGAAGAGGACACATAAGAAACTAAAATTGTCAACACAACTAGACATGGAGGTTACCTTCGAGACTTCAATGTTAACAACAATAGATCATGAACCTATTGTTATGGCCTTCACCAATGTCACTAGTGTTATGGTCATGAAATTCAATGTATACAAATTAAGCAAAGAGTTAGCGCAAGAAAAATAGAAGATAAGCCTGCTCAAAGGTGAAATATTGTAAGCATGCAGAGGAGCAATGTCTCTTTGTCATGAGTACAAATCCTTGTTCATGGAGAATGAAACATTAACAAGAGAAGTATAAAAATACCAAAGTGAAAAGACCTGTGTGGACTAGTTCCAAATTTACTCAACCTCACTACAATAGGATCTATTTGGGATGCAAGATCAAATTATAGAAAAGATGTGAATATCAAGAATATCAAAATCGTGGATGAGAATATCAAGACAAATATATTTAAGATTTAGTTAGATGGTAGCAGCAGGAAGGGGAAAATCCTGCAAATTCCCTAAGAATAACTCAAAGAGAAATATAGTGAGAATATATGGTCATCGCTAACTATACATCAGCAAGTATTTCATTGTAGAAGGAGATCATTGCCTTGAAGTGTCAATGATTTCATCAAGGAGTAGGAAAAGTAATCATAGAGATTCCAACTTCCCTTATTTGGAGTGATCGACAACATGAGGCTAGAGGGACAAATCATTTTTGAGTTGGATACAACAAAGAGAAACCGATACTCAACATTCATAACCATCAAAGAAGTGACAATAGAATCCTTGAAGGAACACACCTTAGTGCCCATGCTTGACATCGATTTAATGACATCCTGCAATTCATCTCTAAAGAAGGGATTGTATACTCTCAATGACATCCGCTAAACATGAAGTTTCTTTAGAAATTTTATAGCGACAACAACTCACTATTATTGTGTATCATTTCAAAATTTGGGATACTCTTATAAAATCCAAAGAGATGATATGCCCTTGAATCAATGTGATGTATTAATTTTTTATTTTTTATTTTAAAAAAGAGTCACTTGATGAGACTCAAATATTATCAAGGGAGATGAAAATATGTAACTGCCTAAGGGAAGTTGAAATATCCCTACAACAATTATATTTATGTAAAATCTATAAAAATATGAGGAAGGGAAAGAACAAGGGCTTTTGGATTGTGAATATTTTTCTAGAACCATTTCATGGTGTATGAATGAGAAGAAGCCATTGATTGGCCAAATTTCGGACCAAAATACTCTGCTTATATTGGTGAATTGCAATGAACTACTTCTTGTTGTTTGTCATTTGCAGATACGAAGGAAGATCTTAGAATACTGTGGTGACTATTCTATGCATTTTTTCTTTCTTGCTTCATACATTGTTCTTGTGCATAATTTTCTTTCCTATCAACTATGAAACTTGAATGGTATGGAGAAGAAACTGGTTTTTGAATCTATGCTTAAATTATGTCATTTATTTCATTTAATCTCCTAAAAAAATTCCTAAACGTAGGATAGAATAGAATAGATTAGGACTCATTTAATTTTCGTCACTTTGGATTTATAATAAGCCATTGTTTGCATTTCATCTCCCATAAAAAAAGTTATAAACAACACACTAGGCCGCAATTGGTAAATCCCCATATTTAATGGTTGTCAAGCCAAAATTTGGATAGGTTCCCTATTTCAACAGATTTAACATCTAACTAGGACATTTTACCAGGGAGAACCCCTAATGTCGACGTGAGACATTTCTATGCATCAACAAAACCCTAAAATTTCACTCTATTTGAAGTTGAACCAGATGATTTTTTAGTTCTAGTACATTAGTGTGGTTTTCATGATTTGATTGAATGTTACCCCTTCTAAGTCCCAAATATCATCTTCCCCATTTGGGAGCATCAATAAATTCATAGAGAATATGCAATTCTATCCAGACCACTTCGTTTAAGTTATTGCCCAAAATATTTTTTATGTGACTACCTCATTTTTAAACAATGAATAAATCATAAAAAATTCATAGATATTAGAGGCATTAATTGAATTCATCTATAAACTATTATGGATATTCCACTAGATAAGTTCATGACAAAAGATCTTAGAATATTATGGAAATCCCTTACTATGTAAAGTATTATTTTAGATCTTTAGATTTATTTGTTTCTAGCATAATTCATGAAATACTAAATAAATTTAAATTTAAATGATAGAAGTTAAGAAAATAATGCACCATTCAAATAAGAAACATAAGATATACCCTAGGAAAAACCAATATGGGAAAATCCCATCTAGAGGGTGAGGCCTACGCTCTGTTTTTCTTCTTAGTTATGAAATGCAAATACAAAGAAAGGGGTGTTCAGTATGGATTTTCCATAGACTCTCTGGTAATTATAGATGCTACATGATGCTCTATGGAACAATACACAACACAATAAAAATGGAACATCTTATTTTCCCATTGGCTCAATATTTAATATGGACTAAGTGTTGTTCAGAGTTATGGCTAGGGATTTTCGATACCTCAACCCCCAATTAATGTTACATTTTTGACCTTTTAGAATATTCTTGAAAAACCATCTGTGAGTAATGGAAGCTAACATGGAATATGTTTGGTACCATAGTGGAGAAATTATAGGTTAACTTGTGGGAGGCATAACTTCTGCATACAAACTCTAGTTGAGGTCATTTCACATCATTGAAAATATTTTGATGTGTAGAACAACATCACAATTTTGGGAACTAATATCACAAATTTTCATCCAAGAAATGGTTAGTAAAGGCCTCAAATAAATTCTTGATGTTTTGGACCTGAAATCACCAAAGTAGGACCTACCCCTAAAATGAAACCTACAAGCCAGTATATCTATTTTTTCTACCTATAAAGTGCCAACAAATATGGAAAACAAATAATGATCCATTTTGGATCATATATTCATGATTCTAAGAGTGGGTAGTGTGCTAGCCTCTATAGACATCCCAACTAATGATTGTTTTCCAAATTTGAACATTATTCAAGAACATACTTTGCAGGGAATTAGCACTAAAGGAACAAGGGTAAGAAGAGTGGATTGTTAGTGATATTCAAGGATGCACAATTTATCTCAAATAATTGAGGACATGTACTCAAAAGAGTTGTTTTCACACAATATAGGTTTGGCCATAAAATAACTACAATTTGACTTGATGGATGGCTATTTCTAGAAACCCATGTAGCTCCTTATGGAAGGGACATGCTAGGAATTATATTTTTATGTAGTTTAATTGTACTATATTATGCAACATTCCTTACAAATGGCAAGGTAACTTGAATCATATGGCTAATTGGGGGGTTATGAAGGAATAAAGTTACCATGTAATAATGTTGTCCACTATTTTCAATTTGAGATTCTTATATTTTAAAGTGAATGCAAAAGAGATTGAGGAAGAGATAACATAATTATACCTTGTTAACAAACTTATAATATCATACACTGCATTGGTCTAAAAATTTAGGATGGCGATGCTCTTAATACTACCCAAATCACATTAGTGATTAGATTCTCCATGGCACCAAAGACTACATGTTGACACATACAAATAAGGCATGCATTAGAGGATGATAATGAAATAGATATGAACCCATTGATCCCCCTTCACTCAACCTCATAAGAGATAATGAAGAAATTCATCTTTGCCATGTTTTTATGTTTATCTTGAGTAATTCTTAATCTTGCATTGGTAAAATGCTAGATTATTCATCTTTAATAGATGGTAGGATCCTCGGATGCAAGCATGCAACTAGAGATGCAAGGTTTGAAGGTGTAAATATAGAGATCAATAAAAAGTTGGGCTCTAGGATAGGGAATTTTCCTATGGAACAAATAGGAACTATGCTTCCAAAATGAAAGATTAAAGAATTTGAACAAAGCATGAAGGCATGCAATATCATAAAGACAAATGTAATTTGATTTTGGGTATTCTACCCAACATGGTCATTTTGGTTAGTGGAAAAATCATTCTTCATTTCAACATTAATGTTTTCACAGTGAGTATGGGTGAGAGGTTAGGCATTTCCATTCTTTGTGCACTACATTCAAACTTTTGTCCCAACAACCACCCTTGCCAAAATTTGAAATTGTTTTGTTTTTGTAAGGAACACATCCAACTTTAGAGGGGCGATCTTATGTCTAGCTAATGACCATTTGAGAGAACCTAAAAATTTTAATACTCCAATAATCTTTTTGGATCGACATCTTTTCTGGCTATGTTCCATAGTGGACTTGGTTGTGGAACCAAAGAAAGAGATTGGTTTTCATAGCAATGTGGCATCATATTCATATAATTGTCATATTAATAAATTAAAGTATCTTAATAATAAATGGAGTCATTTAATTTTGTAGAAAATTCCATCTACAGTAAGAACTTTTATCAAATTTTTGACAATCTCGTTCAATTAAAAATTGGGGAAAATGCCTAAAAGAATTTTTCTACCATGCATTGATTTTGGATTATGATATAAGTCCATTGATGCTTGATTTTTTTCCCAAATTCTTTTCAATTTGTGGCCCAAAAGAGGTTCGGTTTTCTATATGACTAGCTTACTCCAATAATAAAATGCATGTTATTGATGTATAGCCATTGTATAAAATTATTCAATTGACTTAGGAAGATTGGTTCGATGGAGGAGATGTATCAAATGTTTGTGATACTAACAAATGAAATTCAAATATTAGTATGGTTATATGAATCTATGTGTGATTTTGGCCAATTAATTTAGTAACTTGTGTCACATAAATGTTTCATTGTAAATATAATTTTAGTGACTTGTGCCACATAAATGTTTCATTGTAAAGATAATTTTAGTGAATTGTGCCACCTAAACGTTTCATTGTTTCATTGTAAAGATAATTTTAGTGAATTGTGCCACCTAAATGTTTCATACTTGTGCCACATAAATGTTTCATACTTGTGCCACATAAATGTTTCATTGTAAAGATCATTTTAGTGAATTGTTCTGCCTAAATGTTTCATTGTTTCATTATAAAGATCATTTTAGTGAATTGTGTCATCTAAATGTTTCATTGTAGAGAATTTTTAGTGGCTTGTGTTACATAAATGTTTTATTGTAATCTTTCATGTTGGACGACACCATCTTCTTATGTTTTTATGTTTTTTTTAATCTATCTCTAATTTTGGCAAATAATTTTAATAAGTTCTGCCACATAAATGTTTAATTGTAAAGACAAATGTTTCATTATAAAGAAAATGTTTCATTCTAAAGAATTTCAGTGGCTTGTGTTACAGAAATGTTTCAGTGTAATCTTTTATGTTAGAAAACACCATGTGCCTATGTTTTTAAGTTTTTTTCGAATCTATCTGTAATTTTGGCAAATAATTTTAATAACTTGTGCCACATAAATGTTTGATTGTAAATATACTTTTAGTGAATTGTGCTACAGAAATGTTTCGTTGTAAAGATTTTTCAGTGGCTTGTGCAATCGAAATGTTTCAATGAAACTTTTCATGTTGGACAGCACCACGTGTTTATGTTACCGGGAATCAATCTTCCATGTTGACAGCACCATGTGCTTATGTTACCGGAAAACATCTTCATGTTGGACAGCACCACATGTTTATGTTACCGGAAATCAATCTTTCATGTTGACAGCACCACGTGCTTATGTTACCGGAAAACATATATTTAATAATATTTCACGGTCTTATTTATTTGCTTTTGTTGACCAACAACATGCTGTCAGTCATACCCTACCAACAAAATGAGTTTTTAGAAAGGCTGCAAGGTTGAAATGGATTCCACACTATCATATTTTACAAGTAGCTTCCTGCCTTCCACTTCTTCATCCTGTCTGGTTTAACTTAGCAGAAGCGTTGTGAATTGTCATAGTGTACTCTCACCATGCAGGACTTATTCACAAGGCTTTCAGATGAGTTGCTCTGCTTCATCCTGTCTAAGCTTAAAATGAAAGAAGCGGTAAGATGCTCTGTTCTCTCCAAAAGATGGAGATTTTTATACACCCAAATTTCCCAACTCAGGCTCTCTCCGTCTCTCCTTTTGGATGATAATTATGATTGTGAAAAGGTCGATTCGCTTTTAATTACAAGGGTCGAGAATATAATCTCCAACATTCTACTTATGCATTCCTCAGATCTGGAGGCATTTCAACTGGTTAAAGAGTTTGAGATATGGGGATACAAGGATTATGTCTATCCATGGAATTTTAGTCGTCAAAGTGTATGGAAATGGTTGGAGATTATAGCACAGAAGAATGTTCAACACCTCACTCTCTGCCATTCCAATGAAACTGATCTCCTGCCTCCTGCATTTTTCTCCTGCAATCGTCTGACCACTCTTACACTCACAAACTACACTTTCTCCCATCCTCCAAACCATTTTAGAGGATTTAACCATCTCATTGCTTGCAGCTTGGAGGAAATGGTATTCACAGGTGATGAATCTTTAAGTAGCTTTATTTTTCATTGCCCACTTCTGCAAAAACTTTCCCTGCGCGGTTGCGTTGGGCTGCGGAAGCCTGTCATCTGCGCTCCCCACCTTACAGATTTATATGTGTATGGTTATTGCGTGGAGATTTTCACTGTAAACTGCCCGAAGCTTCAAACATTTGAAGCAGACATGATAAGTATAAATGATCTAAGAGTGAACGGCTTGTTGTTTTACGAGCTCTCTAATTGCATTGATCAACTCAAACTGGAATGTGGAAATAATTTGGTTGGACCCTCACTTTATGAGAGCGAAGAGAGCGTCTGTCTATCAGCAGAGAGATTTATTGAGATATTGGGGAGCTTCAAATCATTGAAAGAACTTGATATATATTCTTTCCTGGAGAGGCTTCCTGATCTTGAGCAGCTACACTTCCCAGCCACGTTTCTTACGGTAAGAAGTTTTTGGTGTTATTATTATTATTCACATATTCACTTGCTACTACCAACTTTTGTTTTACAATTCTTTTGTTTTATTATTTTCTGGATATGTCAATATCATATACAGTTTCCGGAGCCGGATAACTATCATATATTGTCACGTGGCTCTGTGGCTGTATTCTCCAATTGTCACACACGAACGAGAACTGTATATATTGATTGATCTCGCTGGGTGACGCAGCGGGTCCAAAATTTGTGTTATATTAATGAATCATATGCAAAAGTTGTGACAGCCCGAAGAATATGATAACGATCCACTAATGGCAGTAATTCCAGTGACGAGAGCCCCCTTTTCCACACGTTTAACAGCCTTCGCCAGGTCACACAGTACTTGAATTCTTAGGTAAAGCATTCCAGTGGGATGTGACATGTATGTTCCCCAACACCTCGAGAAGGTTACCTCCAGCTGCATGACAAAGTTGAATCTTGATAGATATTGATACACATATTAAAACACCTCGAGAAGGTTACCTCCAGCTGCATGACAAAGTTGAATCTTGATAGATATGGATACACATATTAAGACAATGTTGATATTTGTTTATAGTTGTACTATTTGATTTATTCCTATAAATAGAAATAGTACTTTTTTTTCACTGAAAAAAAAGTTGAAGGTAAAAGGCATAATATTTATTCAATTGGAAACAGGACGGCTATCCATAAACTATGGATTGCTGCGGGACAATGCTGATATTTGTTTATAAGTGTACTATTTAATTTATTCCTATAAATAGCAATAGTACTTTTTTTTCACTGAAAAAAAAAAGTTGAAGACAAAAAGCATAATATTTATTCAATTAAAAACAAGACGGCTATCCATAAACTAGCCATAAACTATGGATTGCTGCCGGCCATTAACACTACCGGGATCCTTTCAGCTCTTGAGAGATAACGTTGGTACAATGTAAAGCCTAAAGGTGACTACGCAATTTCATACATTACTAAATAGCCATCTCTTCTGATAAACATAAAGTGGTGCATGCACCCTTGGGAGTTCATTGAAAACGAAATTCTTCCAAAGTGACGGTTGAGGTAGAAGTGCGTGCATGCCTGGTAGGCGCTGGACACTGAATTCAACCCATTTTTTTTGTTTTTTTGGGTCTTTTCAGCGTGGGGACATAAACATACACCCGAGTTGTACAACCTTTTCAGTTTCACCTTTAGATTTACATTGATCAATAATATATTATTATACTAATCACATTTCCTTTTAATAATATGTTCTTCTGGACACTTTAGGTCAAAATAAGAAAACTTAGTATAGCAAGAACTGGCAAATAGCATAACATAAAAGCGGAGCTCATGGATAAACGGATCACAAAAAGAGCTGAAGAGGAGATTTCAAATGTTCAAGTATCCAAGGAAATATCGATATCGATGAAGTTAAATTCGATGAAGTTAAATTAAAAAAAGAGTGAAAATGTACCAAATAAAATGATGGTTGACCTTTGATTTCAAATTTTATTTTGTAATTTCAGGGTTGGCCAGGACAAATATATTTACATCGAATCACATAGCTTGGCATGAGGATTGTTAGTCATTATTATGCTGAGTTTCATCAAGGTTATTTACATGGAATCACATAGCTTGGCATGAGGAATGTTAGTTATTATTATGCTGAGTTTCATCAAGGCTATTTACATGGAATCACATAGCTTGGCATGAGGAATGTTAGTTATTATCATGCTGAGTTTAATCAAGGTAATACAAAAATTCTCATTTTTCACAATATTGAAAAACTTCCTCTCTCACAGCTCAGATTTACCATTACCTTATTTGCTTTGCTGTGCAATCGTCCATTGGAATTCATATGCTTTTAATAAATCGGCTGATTTGTTTTTTTGCCCTATATTTGTGTGGGCTGATTTGGTTTTTGCCTGTCGGAAATTGTAACGAGGAGAATGAGATGACTGGTTTTTTGTTTTGTATGCAATGCATTGCAGGAGTTAGCTATAGATCCAATACCGCCATGCCTAACTTGCCCACTTGTTAATCTACGCATGATGAAGGTAGACCTGCAAGACTATAGCGAGTGGGAAATCCCTGTTTCGGACTTTCAAAAGGAAATCGCTGTTTTGAAATGGTTGCTCCAGAACGCCCCTGCTCTCGAGACCGTGGAAATTCAAATACCAGGAAATGAAAACGAGGCGGGGGAAAAGTTGTCAGAGGTTTTAATGAAATTGTCAACAGCAAGGGGAGCCTCGGCTCAACCAACGATCGGTGTTAAGATTCTTTAGAATTTTGGGATTTGGTATTCCAAGATGTTTGAGAAAGTTATTTTTGTATTGTGAAACATTTTAGGTATCTACCAAAAGTTGAATAGTTATGTGCAAGAAAAGCAACTTTAAGGATTTAGATGTTTTGGGATTCCAAAATGTTTTGGTATTCCAAGATGTTTAAGAAAGTTATTTTTGTATTGTGAAACCTTTTAGGTATCTACGAAAAGCTGAATAGTTATGTGCAAGAAAAGCAACTTTAAGGATTTAGATGTTTTGGGATTCCAAGATGTTTTGGTATTCCAAGATGTTTAAGAAAGTTATTTTTGTATTGTGAACCATTTTAGGTATCTACGAAAAGCTGTATAGTTATGTGCAAGAAAAACAACTTTAAGGATTTAGAATTTTAGGATTTGGTTGGATATTTCAAGATGTTTTTTAGTTATGTGTCACAAAGTTACTTTTGTATTGTGAAACATTCTAGGTATTTATGAAAAGATGAATAGTTATGTGTAAGAAAATCAGCTTTTAATGTTGATGTTGGTTTACTTTTTTCAAATTGTTTTATATGTTTTTTTTTTAATTTTTATTTTCAAAAATATTATATTTTAAATGTTAAAAACAAATTAATACATATTTTATGTCACCATTCAAATAAACCAAAATTTGTAAAAAAATAGTTTTATTGTTATATCTATACTATAGTAATTTTATAGTCAAATATTTAAACATCTTTCAAAAAAAATTAAATACATATTGTTCTTAGAAATGATTTATATTAATTAATTAATATTAGAAGTGATTTATATTTTTTTTTAATATTATTTTTTACATTGTTTAAGAGTAATATTTTTTTTTATTTAAAATTATATTATAAATTTATATATGATTACAAACATTCATAAAAATTTAATCTAAGAGAAGAATGAATTTATAACTAAGCATATTTGTTTCAAAGAATCATTCACTAGAATGTAGTTTTTATTAGTGTCATTAAATAATTTATTATATTAGATTATTTTATCTTTTAATTAACATGTTTATATAATTTTCAGTATTATATCTAAATTGTTAAGTTTTTATTTGATGAGGGAATGTTATCTATTATTTGTTTGTGTTATGTTAAAATTTTAGTTTTTTTATTCACTTTTGTCCATACCTTAGTTTGATCATCCTTCCTACAAATTGATCCGTGAAGGGAAAATCCCTCTCCTACTTTAGCCAAATATTTAGCTCTCCAGTCCTTGCTCACCTCCCTTAGCAAGCCTTCATAGAAACAAGTGCTATCTAGATTCATGAAGAAGGCATCCCCAATACATGATGTCAAGCTTCCTCCCTCGGTTCCTTTGCATTGAGGCCTCATCTCTTGATAACAATTAAAGCTAGATAACAATGATAAAAGATAACTTCTTATATTTTTATGTAGCATGGGATTGTATGCATTCTTCTTTGAATTGAAAGAAAACATGGACCTTATCTTTCAAAGTGGTCCTCATTTTATGGGTCAAGAGGAATATATCTCAAGGGGTAGACTCTAGATTTTGATCTGGAGGTTGGTGTGGCTACTATGGTCCTACTTTGGATTCAATTACCTCATATTCCATTGCATTATTGTAATGATAAGTCTCTCGTAGCCATTGAAAATACCCTAAGGAAAATACATTGACAAGTTAAAACCCAGATTAAGAATGTTTTCATGTGAAAGAATTGGTGTTGGAGTAGATTTGGAGAAAGGGATCCCATAAGCAATAACTTTATATTTGGACAATTGGACCCATCTATAGAAATTTGATTACGAACAACTTTGTATTCAACGCAAAACCTATGATGAGTATGGACATTTTTTCAAACAATATAAATCCTTTGCTCCTACTCAAGCTCTTTAAAACATTGAAAAATGGTAGCATGCTAAAACGTCACTTGGAAATAAGTAAGGTGACTCCACATTGACCTGTGGTGAGAAAGGAAAATTCATTCAATATGCTAATCATTTCTCCATGTTGTCCAAGCAAGATCAAGATCCCCAAACATTGATTTCCTCTTCTTCTCAACTTATAACACATCCCTCGACATCTCTTCATCCCAAACTATATTCAATTCTCTCTCTCATTAATCCTTGTTTAGCCCCTCATTACTAGTCCATATTCAAAAACATTTTAACACATCATCCTAATAAGATCTTTAAAAATTATAAGCATATTCCCATATGCAATGAAGCAACCCTCGAAAAGTCTTATTTTTAGCAAACATGGATGCTCATACTGAAGAAATCACAACAACATCAAGAAGATGATGAGTAAGAGGAAAAATGAATCCTAAAAAATACCATAACCAAGCACAAGTGAATTGAAAGATAGATTTCGTAGAATTCACCCTTGTATTATAATAATCAATCTAGGAAGCAATCACTCACTTCTTATGGTTGGGATACCTATCACTTGAGTAGAGCATCAATAAAATAATTCTTGACAAAACAATTCATAGCCTTATAGCTCTTTAAATAGGCTTTCACTATCCCAAAAACCCAACTACTTAACGTGGTCCAATAAATAATGAGTACCGACTACCTAGTGAGCCTTAATTAATAGACAGACCATTTTACATTAATAAATTGTTCACTACTAACTACTTAGCCTTATTCAAAATATATGCTCGCATACACTACTTGATTAAATCCTAAAGTAAGGGGGTTAGGGTAGGACCCTAACATGCCCGCCCCTTCAAGAAAAATGTCTCGAGGCTGAAGGTGAGGAGATTATACATAATCCCTTTAGGTTCCCAAGTGGCATCTTCTGGTTGCATATATTTCCACTAGTAGATCGAGACTTTTTTTACTGTGCATCTATGCGTCATGGATATGGTCTGTGATGTCGGTCATGGATATGGTCCGCCATGTGTGTAGATTTTTTTTGTCAAATTTTTTTGAGAATTTGGAGACCAAGGTCATAGTGAATCAAGAGTTAGAAGTATGTGAGAAATGCAGTGGCCAATGTGGTAAAGGTTGGATGGGATGGTCTTGCTAAGTTCACATACCATTTGGTTGTTTTCCTAGTGAGGGTGTGCTGAAAGATGCGAAGCCTCACTGAATCCTCCACTATGTTATTAAAGGAACACCATAAGTGGAAGGACATGACATGGTTGGTGGGATCATCTCATTGCTTCCCTTTGAATTTAGGAATATCGGACATTTATTTGTCATAGATTTCCATGTTGGATCATGTGAAATGGGGTCATTGATCAATTTGGACAAATATGGGAGATTTAGCCTATCCATGAAAGGTAGGTTAGGATTTGGTCCTTCCATTGTATGTTGTGTGTGGTTTCCACAAGGGGGATACCGATGTGGTATTGAAAATAATGAATGATCTCTTATGAGAGAGGAAGGGTAAAAATTTTCCAAAGTATCTCCAAGTGGAGAAGACAAAGGAGGGCCTCTTTCAAGAGGAGGGGAGCCAAAGTTATCTAGATTCTCTTCGAGGGGAGAAAATGAAGGGGAACCTCTTCTAGCAGTGGATGAGGTAAAAGGATCAACACTTTCTCCGAGAGGAGAAAAGGAGTCAAGTAAGGAGTGGCCTTTCCCTAATGATCCTATCAATGTGTCATGGGAGTAGCCCCGACTAGGGTATCTCCCACATGAACCATGGGGAGAAAGTGGAAAGACACCCCTTGAGAGAGGGGATAGGCCTTGCATTCTTTAGCACTGACTTAGGGGGGTTTTTTTATCCTCAATGGTGAAAGGTTAGTACCAAATGAGAGTGATGATGGAATTAAACACAATTGAAAAAATGCAAAAATATGCCAACCACGATAGATGCATATATGGTGCAACAAGTGAGTCATATGTGCAAATTCAGTTTAGTGCAAGAGTCCCCACATGTAGGTTATTTTTAATTATGAGTTAGTGATCTTGTATTTATAAAGAAAATTAGTGTAAATGACCTAAAAGATCTAACGTCCTTCCTCTAAAAAATGTAATTGGGCATTCCAAAAGAACAATTGTTGGTGACAATGGGGTCCACAAACCAATTGACTAGTGAAGGTAACAAAGATCCAGTTCTACCGACAATGGGGGAAATTTCCTAATAAAGAAGACTTGGAAACACTTCTGAATGGAAATAACTGACTTTAGGAGTCAATTGCATTTACAATTTCTCCTTGGTGATGTCCTAATTTTGGACACTAAGATACCTTGTGTCAAGTGTGGATATGTGGTTCTGCTTGGGCGATATAGTGTCACCCACACAAATTTGAGTGTATCGTTGGAGAGGGAATGGAAGCTATACCTGCACTTTGACCTCCTTGGGAACCACACACTTCTTATATGGGTTCTCTTTGAACACTTGTTTATAGTAGGATTTTGATAGTACCCTATAAGTCAACAATGCTATGTTTCAAACACCTAATGAAAATATATTGGTGGGAATTAATGGATGCCTATCCCAATCAATCCTACCTAACTAAATAATTGTTTTGTGACCTAGTGTTGAGTATTTTAGTTTGTTGGCAATTTACAAAGTTTATTTTAAGGGTCTTTATTCACTTAATGAGTGTATGGGAGGTATTGCACACGTCCCTTCCTTTTTTATTCACCAAGCTCACAAGAAGTGCGAGGTGAAGAGCATACTTGGAATAAAATATATTTTAGGTCCCTTAGTGTGTGCTAGTGATGCAAATACATGTGAGGTAAGCAAATTGATTATTGAAAATTAACTAGAAGAGTATAAAGGAAATGCAAATGGAGATTTTAACTTTTAAATCTAAAAGATTTTAATGGTTCTTTGCAAAAAAAAATGAAGTAAAAGTGTGCAATGGAGGTATTTCACACTTCTCACCCTTTTTTGATTCACCAAGATCACAAGAAGTGTGAGGTGAAGAGAATATTTGGGGAGACAAGAGTCTTTAGGTCCTTGCTTGTGTGTAAAAAGTGGATTCTACACTACTTTTGATCCTAAAAACATGTCAAGTAAACAAAAACACAAGATGTCTTGAATACTTGTGACAACAATTGGGCTCACCACCCATTGAAATCCTTAAGGTTGGTTACCTAATTAAGTTTCGAGAGAGAAGGACTGATATTTACTCCCTAATCTTAGTCTAAGTGAGCGAATTACGATAGAAACATGTAATTATTGCAAGTTAATTAGTTTTGGTTCATTAGAGAGAAGTAATGGGGCTTCAAAATTGGGAAAAATAGGTGTAAAGCTATGCATTCAAAACACAAAATCAGGTTTGCTATAGAGTGACATAAAGACTCACTAGAGTGAAATAGCGCAATTACAATGTGAATAGGTTGCACAAATCGATGATACATAAATTCGCGTGGATGAATATTTGTTAATAAACGTGGATCACACAACAGTCAAGTTATTATCCACGTGAATAATGTGCCTGAGATATCGGGATCCACGTGTCTGTTGAAACAGCAATTGTGGACAAAAGGAGGATGATTTTATGGAATGAAGGGTATGAAAATATTCACCTACAAAGCAAAATATACTAGGAATTAGCTACTAGAAAAATAACAACGTAGTTTAAGTGAAATGAATTAAAATAAGTGGAGTTTCTGTAAATACTGTTGTGAAAAAATATTGCACAAGGTTGAATCCTTCCCACTTGGTAATGGGAAAATCCTAGTAGGTTGCAACAAGGATTCAGTATTAGGTTCCCATCTTGTGTGGCTGAGTGTTGCAAGTGATCCTGCAAGTGGTTGTTAGAAAAACAAGAAATAAACAAAGAAAATGAAATTGAAAATAAAATGAAACAAAGAACAAAGGGGTAGGAGTGCAAACTCTAACAACCAGTATATGCAAACCACTTTTATATTTCCCAATGATCAAGCATGTACAACAACTAGGAGATGTGATCTCCAATGGAGACAAACAATCCCTCTTGGGGAGGTCTATCTAGTCCACACTAGATTCTAAGTAGCTTGAAGAAAAAATGATAAGAACACTTTAGCCTTAAAGGAAGGTGGCAAGTGAGCTTGGTAGATGCTAGACAAGAGGGAAGAGGTGATCTATAAGGGAGCTCAAGCACAATTCCAACAGCATAACCTTGCTCTAATTTTTATCTTTCATAAGCATTCCCATGGATTCCTTGATCCCATGATCTATCTCCAAGTTAAACAAAGGGGTATATTTAAGGAACCCAAGTGTGTTAGGATCCAAATTCAAATTGTGGAGGTAATGGAGCTTTCACGAGTTTTTAATGTGCCGTAGGTGGTTGAGATTCTATAGTTTCTGTCAGTCACGCGGATGTCAAAGGAATATCCATGTTTGTTGTGTGGTCATAGTTCTCATAACATGTAGTGTCCCTTTTTAATAAATTTGGAAAAGTTGGAAAAATTGCACTTTTTGGCCAATTCGACCCTTAGACTAGTACCGATTCAAATGCTTCCTAATTGCTCCAACTAATTCTAAATTGGGTCTGAAGGTGTTTGAAAGGTATTAAGACATAAAAATGAGGCTTATGGATGCTTGGACAATCTCAAAATACGTATTCAAAATTCATTTACAATCAGGAGAAAATAGGGAAATTTACTAGTCAATTCGAGTTTCAAAACCCCCAAGGGTAGGGGACAAAAATGGATTTCCAAATGAAGTACGACCCTCCAAAATTTCAGAAAATAGATAGGGAATAATTAAATTAATTTGATGGGCTCCCAAATGCATCATTAATCAGTTCCTAAAGGATGTTTCAACTACCATAAATCAGAGGTTTGTGGACATGTCTTCAACTAGGGGGAAATGATAGGAAACTTCACCATTTGCTATGAAATTCGAGATTTATGTTCCAAAGGATTATGTAATGTATATAAAAATTCTTTAGGACATTAATCAATCTCCATACATTATAAAAATCACATATATTAACTGATACAAGTCAAAATAAAGCAACTTCAAGATTTCATAACAAGATACGAGGAAAATGGTACCATTTATACATTGTTTGGTATTTTGACATAGTTTCACTTGGTATTTCAACCTGAGGATCTTCTAAGCAGAAAATACAGAGTAAATAAATCATATTACAAATAAATGGGGCCACAAGATCTCCCCCAAAGAGATTAGCATCTCAGCAAGTGTGCCCTTCCTCCAAGAGCCAAAATATGAATAGAAAAGTGAGAAAGGTGTGGAAACAAGTTGAAGAAGATAATGTCATGAGCAAACCTATAGCTTCAAACTGAAACAAATGAATCCATTGTAGCTCCAAATGAAATTTCTAAATGGCCTCTCCAATTTCCAATTAGGATGGGAATCTTTCACCCTCGAAATTGGTACTAAGGCAAGTAGAGTAAACACTCCACAAGCATGGACAAGCTATGCTCTCTAATATGAAAAATGAGAAATGATCAAAATATAATCTCCTTCTTTGTTCTTGAATTTTATAAAATTACAAATACCTCCTTAGCTCGAATTCCCTCCATGATCTTCATGCCAACTTGGATTGGGAAGAGATTCCAATTTGTGCCACTTTTCCCTCCATTCCTAGCCTCCTCCTTCACTCAATTCGAATGGATGACTCTTTGGCTGCCCTAACTCCCTTGTGCACCCTCCTTGATGCTATTTTTATCCCTGAAATGTCATATATGTCATATTTTAGCAATCATGTCTGATTTGTGTCATAAGTGTCAGACCATCTTCATCATTGTTGTCATAAAAGATAGGGAATCTAACCCAAGTGTCTCAATATCTCTCAAATGCCTCTTCCTCTTCCATGGAAGTTAGTCTTCCACTCCAATTCGACCTCCATTGATTCATGCCAATTATATTGACCTTCCAACTCCCCAAGAACATTAGACTCCACCTTGAATTTGAATGGGTTAGAATAGGATGCCATGTTGCATGAGGAATCTAGCTTTGTGTGGGTCCCACACCACCAAAGTGTGTTCATGACCAACTGCCACCTTATTTTCCTATCATAAATATTTATTTAACCCATTTTAATATATTTAATTCAAGCTAATGTCCATTTGAGATTTTATAAGCTAATGTTTCCACCCCACCCGAAACTAGGAAACTAGTAGATTGGTGGAATTTCCTCTTTTGAGATTTATTTGAATGGACACATTACAGTCCTCCCCAACCAAGATTGCTTGTCCTCAAGCAATTTCGAACATGGATGTTGAAGAACATGCTTTTTTTCCAAAAAATTGCTTCCAAAACTTTCTTTCCCAAAAAAACGATTTTGAAACCAATGAGACCAAAAATTATTCCAGGGTCCCATTGCTTGGATTGCACTCCAACAATTAGGAGTGCTCTCCAACCCATACCATCAGGCAAGAGAATTCCCGGATGCCATTTCCTTGTATTCATTCTTCCAATCATCATAAGTACACAATATAGATCATCAAAGTACGTGGAAACATAATAAATATGTACATCAAGGAGGTGCCTCACCAAAGAATAATGAAAGTGCTTATACCTCCATTAAAGTAGACCAACATTTTCCAAGTGCATACAAGCATCAAGTGACCAATCAAATCTGCTCCAATGACATAGGTGAGAATCCCATGTCCTATAATGCTGCTCCAAAAGGATGTAGGATGCATCAAAATAATCAGCCCTGTGTTCTTTCATCCAACAAGTGAATTAATAATCTCCATCAAAATCTTCAATGTTGCACATTTCTCTTTGAATCTTCTCCATGTCTTCAAGGAAGGATGGATCCTTCAATTAATAAACTCTCCAAAAATAATTTGAAACCAATGCTTGAGTGTCATGGAGTGTGATAAGGGTCTCTTGGATCTTCTTTTGATTCATCTTCACGGACCCTTTAAGAAAATGAGGCTCTTGCAAATGAACCTCCTCATCTTCTTCCTTCTTGCTTGGACCAACTTCATGAAGCTCAAGTGGTGATGGGGAAGTTGGTCTTGGTTCTTCTTCAACTGCTACAAGGTCTTCATTTTCATTCTTAATGGAATTTTGGCTTCCAGCAACACTTTCAAAAGTGATCTCTATGTCACCAACATAGAGGTGTCAGCACCGATCAGGTACTCCTTCTTCCACTTCACCTATTTCAGAACTAGGTGGTTCATGGGTCTCCTCCTTTTGCTCCTTCAAGCAAGATGATGAAATTTTCCCCTTGGTTTCCTTAGGATCAATATATTTGGAATCTCTATTTGAAGAAAACCCAAAAAATCTCTTCAAGTAGGTAATACATGCATTCCCTGAAGATTCAGATATTTCACTGCTCTTTTCACCCACACACATATGATTTTCTCTCCAAGGTCTTTTGCAAGAAAGGCATAGACCTTTCTTCACTAACTCCACATCTTCATTTTTGGGCCTATTTTCAAACACCCAATCAGCAAAGTCTTCAAAAGGAATGGCCCTTTTTGTATCTCCCTTGTACATATCAAGATATGCTTGATATTGTTGGGGCAAGGTTTTACATGTTGCTCTCAATCTTTGTAATTCATTCATAGAATTATCCTTTTGTGGTGTGACAAACTCATCTTCATCAGATTCAAGGTCATAAGAATAACCCTCATTCCTTATGAAATTGTAAGAAGTGTTGCATGATGGCACCTCTTCCTCAAACCATTCACATTCTGTTTCATATTGCTCACAATCATCTTCATACTGCTCATGAGCATTGTACTCATAGGAGTCATCATAATAGTAAGACATGGGTTCAAATTATTCTTCAATGCATGATATTAATGCATAGGTGTAAGGACCATGCTCTGATACCACTTGTAGTGTCATTTTTTAAGAAATTTGGAAAAGTTGGAAAAATTGCACTTTTTGGCCAATTCGACCCTTAGACTAGTAATGACTCAAATGCTTCCAAATGGCTCCAAATGATTCTGAATTGGGTATGAAGGTGTTTTAAAGGTATTAATGCATAAAAATGAGGCTTATGTATTCTTGGACATTCTCAAAATACATATTCAACATTCATTTACAATCAGGAGAAAATAGGGAAATTTACTAGTCAATTCGAGGTTCAAAACCCCCAAGGGTAGGGGAAAACAATGGCTTTCCAAATGAAGTATGACCCTCCAAAATTTCAGAATAGAGATAGGTAATTTTTAAAGTACTTAAATGGGCTCCCAAATTCATCAGTAACTAGTTCCTAAAGGCTCCTGCAACTCCCATAAATAAGAGGTTTGTGGACATGTCTTCAACTAGGGGGAAATGATAGGAAACTTCACCATTTGCTATGAAATTCGAGATTTATCTTCCAAAGGATTATTTAATGTATATGAAACTTATTCAGGACATTAATGACTCTCCATACATCATAAAAATCATAGATATGAACTGATACAAGTCGAAATAAAGCAACTTCAAGCTTTCATAACAAGATATGAGGAAAACGACGCCATTTATACATTGTTTGGTATTTTGACATAGTTTCACTTGGTATTTCAAACTGAGGATATTCTGAGAAGAAAATAAAGAGTAAATAAATAAAATAAAAAATAAATGGGGCCACAATATCTCCCACAAAGAGATCAGCATCTCACCAAGTGCGCCCTTCCTCCAAGAGCCAAAATATGAAGAGAAAAGTGAGAAAGGTGCGGAAACAAGTTGAAGAAGAGAATGTCACGAGCAGCCCTATAGATTCAACCTGCAACAAATGAATCCATTGTTGCTCCAAATTAAATTCTTGAATGGTATTTCCAATTTCCAATTAGAATGGGCATCTTTCACCCTCGAAATTGGTACTAAGGTAAGTAGAGTAAACACTCCAAAAGCATGGACAAGCTATGCTCTCCACTATGAAAAATGAGAAATGATCAAAATATACTCTCCTTCTTTGTTCTTGACTTTTATAAACTCCCAAAGACCTCCTTAGCTCAAATTCCCTCCATGAGTTTCATGCCAACTCGAATTGGGAAGAGATTCCAATGTGTGCCACTTGTCCCTCCATTCCTAGCCTCCTCCTTCACTCAATTTGAATGAATGAAACTTTGGATGCCCTAACTGCCTTGTGCGCCCTCTTGGAGGCTATTTTTAACCTTGACATGTCATATATGTCAAATGTCAGCAATCAGGTCTGATTTGTGTCATAAGTGTCATAGCATCTTCATCATTGTTGTGATAGAAGTTAGGGAATCTAGCCCAAGTGTCTCAATGTCTCTCAAATGCCTCTTCCTCTTCCATGGAAATTAATATTCCACTCTAGTTCGACCTCCATTGAGTCATTCCAAGTATATTGACCTTCCAAATCCCCAATAATATTAGACTCCGCCTTGGATTTGAATGGGTTAGAATAGGATACCATGTGGCATGGGGAATCTAGCTTTGTGTGGGTCCCACACCACCAATGTGTCTTCATGACCAAGTGCCACCTTATTTTCATATCATAAATATTTATTTAACCCATTTTAATATATGTATGTCAAGCTAATGTCCATTTGGGGTCTTATAGTCTCCTTATTCCAAATCTAATGTTTCCACCCCAACCTAGGAAACTAGTAGATTGGTGGAATTTCCTCTTCTGAGATTTATTTGAATGGGGACATTACATAGCATGTGCAGTAGTGTGTATTAATAGATATGTGGCCACACAGTTGTAGTTTTTGACTATTTTAGGCATTTATGGACTCATGCTGCTTCTTGTATCTGATGAGGATGTATTTGTTGGGATACATGTTGTATGTTGATGATGCTTTATCATGTAAATTGAAAAAATGTCGCATGTGTGTGAGATTTCAATGTTAACAAGTTCATTTCACTTTGGCAAGGAGGAGTTTAGAAGTAATTCCAATAAGAAGAAAGTATTGAACCGATGTTACTTTATGGGATTCAAGTGGCCATATGTTGATGAATTTTTGCAGAACATAAGAGGTATTTAGGAGATCGAAGACCATATATGAGTTGGGAAAAAGGAAAAGAAAAGGCAATTTGTGTACCTCCAACTATAAATCAACAGAGGAGGACAAGAAGAAGAAAGAATAAGAAGAGGATGAAAGATGAGAACACACGTGAGAGGTAGAAGAAGATCAAAAAAGAAGAGAACTTGAGAAAGAAGAGGCATGATAGAAGGGAAAAAAAGAGAGGAAGAAACAAGAAGAGCCAGAGGCATAAACTAGTAATCCTAAAACTAGTGAGGTAGATCTAATCACCATGGATACAATTACCACTATCACCGAAGGGCATTTTCCATTGAGAGAGATCAGGATTGGTTTGTATACTCCATCAAAACATGAAGTTGTAGCCTCACTCATATATTTTGTGTTTGATCAACAAAAGAAGTAGCTAGTGAAGATGATGTTGATGTATTTGTAACTTCGGAATGTATTTCACATATGTATATTGTATTCATATAGAGATGTTATTATTCCTCTATACGGAAGTGTCATCATTTATATTGTAAGTGTCATAACTTATACTTGATGGGTTCTTAGACCACCTTGATGGGGTTGGCCCTGTATAAGTCATGTGGGTTAAAGGGTTATTAGACCACCCTAATGGGGGTCGGCCCTGTCAGCATTATGTTATGTGGTTAAGTTGAGGCCGACCTAGTAAAGGTTATTAGGCAAGTCAAGTCAAGTATAAATAGAGTGTGGGAGGCACTCTATTTGATCATTCACTTTCTCACATAAACACTCATTGGAGAGTGGCACACTAGTGGAGGAGGAGAAGCTGCTGCTAGGAGACTATCTCTTATGCTTGGGTTTTGTATCATTGCTCTATCTATCTGTGAGGAAGTTATTGGAGTTTTTCACCTTTATGGTTTTTCCCAAGGAAACTCTATGTGTCTATTGTCTCTTATGATTGCTTCTTGTGATTGATATGTTGTACATGTTATTCTCTCAGTTAATATCCTAGATCATATTAAATTGATGTTAAAAAATTAACCTGGTATTCGAGCTAACCTGAGAAGAAGACACTCTGTAGTTGCGGAAGCTAGGGATTCTTGTTTTTGGGTTTCTCTCCACAGATCTTGAAAGGCAGGAGGCTAGATTGACTCTCCTCAACAAGGCACATCTTTCTGTCCAATCAGAATTCAATTCTGAGCACTTTCAGTTTTGGCCCTAAAAATTAGGGTTCCCACAAAAAGTGGAATTTCTGAAATCGGAGACCATGGCTGGAAGCTCCTCAATAAAAATCAAAGTTTAGAGCTTTGGATCGATTTTTTTGGTTGGGTGAAGCTCCGGGAAAATCAAACCCTAGTTTGGGGTCGTGTCTAGTGAAGCCAAAAATTAGGGCTTCTGCAAAAGTTGCAATTTCTAAAATATGAGACCATGGCTTGAAGCTCCTTTGAAAAATCGAAGTCTAGAGACCAAGATCAAACTTTTTGGTTGGGTGAAGCTCCGGGAAAATCAAACCCTAATTCAAGGTCCTCCTTAGTGAATCCGAAAGTTTGAAAAGCAAATTTGAGGGGTGAAACTTTGCAGTTTTCAAATTACAAGTATACTAACTTGATCAGCTCATCAAGGCGCATCTTTCTATCCTTTCAGAAGTTTGAAATTCAAAGTTTGAATTTTTAGGGTTTCTCTGACAAACCCTAATCCAGCACCAGATCTAGTTTTCAGCAAACTAAGTGGTAAGACCTAATAACTTTTCTATTTCCATTTGAAGTACTTCTTAAGATGTCTCACCACACCAAGCTTGAGGATAATCTTGAAAGTGGCTGATAACTTCCGAGCATGGAAGTATATGATTGGGTTAAACCTAGAAGAGAATGAGTTGGACACTTACATAAGTGAAGAGGTTCTATTCCCAAAGGGAGAAGAGGCTTAGGTCTTACACAAGAAGAACTTGGTAAAGGCTAAGATAATCATTATTGATTATATAAAGGACCATCTCAAGAGTGGAGATGGAATCTTCCTTGGACAAGGGAAGTATGCAGTAGAGATCCTGAAGAGCTTCGAGATGATGGACTGCAAGGCCATGATCACACCTATGGCATCGAACCTAAAGCTTCTGTGTAATGCTTCATCTAATCCGGTTGATGTCACGATGTATCGTCAGATGATTGGGTCCTTGATGTACTTGACGAATACGAGACCAGATATTTGCTTTGCGGTGAACACATTGAGCCAGTTCATGACAGATCCGAGAGGTGTTCACCTAATTACTGTAAAGCATATTCTGATGTACCTGAAGGGTACTATTGACTATGGGCTCAAGTATGATGTGAATCAAAAGTTAAACCTACAGGGTTATGTTGATTCGGATTGGGAAGGCAGTGTTGCAGATAGGAAGAGCTCTTCTGGGTGCTGCTTTAGTATGGGACCAGGTGTGATCTCTTGGTTTAGAAGGAAGCAGTCCTGCGTAGCACTGAGTACAGCCGAATCAGAGTATGTTGCATCTTGTTCGGCTAGTTGTGAGGCAGTATGGCTGAGGAAGCTACTGTTTGAGTTTATTGATCTCCTGTTGGATGCTACTTGTATCTTTTGTGACAACCAGAGTTGTGTGAAGCTGTCTGAGAATCCGGTGTTCCACGATAGGTCGAAGCACATTGAGATCAAATATCACTATATCAAGGATATGGTGCAGAGAGGAGCAGTGAAGCTCCTATATGTTGAACCGGATGAGCAAGTTGCAGATGTGTTGAAAAAACCACTAGCGAGAGTGAATTTTGAATACCTTAGAGAGAGGCTTCGTGTTCTTTAGGTTGACGACACTTCGAGTAAGAAGTGATGGACACATTTGCAGGAGCCATTCCAAGCATGGATCTAGGAGGATCCTTCCCATGGCTATGGATGTAAGCGTTGGGTGATGAGCATCAGGACGATGCTCTAGTTACTGCTTATGATATGCATCAAGTGGATGCTTTGTATGATTAGTTGGATCAGGTATATGTATATGCATCAGGTGGATGCTTTGTATGGTCAGGATGATCATGTGTGTTGAGTATCAGAACAATGCTCTGGATGACATGCATCAGGATGATGCAGTGACGATGATCAGGACGATCATGTGTGATGAGTATTAGGATGATACTATGGATAATATGCATCAGGTTGATGCTATGATGATGATCAAGATGATCATATGTGATGATATGTATCAAGTGGATACATTACATAATCAGTTGGATTATGTGTGATGAGTTCCGAAGACATAGATGCACATGGGCTTTTCAGACACGGTTGTAGATGTGTTCTCCCATGGTCGTGATATAATTGCTGGGATTTTCAGACATGGTGGTAGATGTGTTCTCCCATGGTCGTGATGTAATTGCTGGAGCCATTCTCACATGGTGGTAGATGTGTTCTCCCATGGTCGTGATGTAATTGCTGGAGCCATTCTCACATGGTGGTAGATGTGTTCTCCCATGGTGCAGATGTAAGGATGATGCCATTCGAGCATGGTTGTAGATTTGTTCTCCCATGGCTGCAATATAAGTGTTGTGCCATTGGAGCATGGTTGTAGATGTGTTCTCCCATGTTTGCGATATAAGTGTTGTGCCATTCGAGCATGGTTGTAGTGTGTTCTCCCATGGCTGCGATATAAGTGTTCTTCCATTCTCGCATGGTTGAAGTGTGTCTTCCCATGGCGTAGATATAATTGTTGAGCCTTTCACGGATGGTTGAAGTGTGTCTTCCCATGCCGTTGAATGTAAGTGTTGTGTGATGTGCATCTGGGTTGTGCTTCATGAATGATGTTATGATCAGTATGATCATGAGTATCAGGATGATACTCTGTGGCCATGGACAGGATGTGTAGTGGCATGTAAAAAGTCCTAGGAGATTCGATAGGTTGAGCTGTGTGCTCATAATAAATCCTGGAATGCTCTTGCAAGGTTTTGTTGACGCACGTAATAAGTCCTAAGGATTCCACAGTATGGCTAGTGATGATGAAGACCTACAGGTGGTGGGCCTACATCCAGCATGAAAAAGGGCTAGTTCTGTAGAACTTGCTATGACAAGTAGTTCAGAGATTGATTGAGATAGCAGCAGCAGTGATGATGACAATGATTCGATGACGATGATCCATTGATGATGATGCAAAAAAGAAGACTTGTGCTAGCATATCTGTGTCGAGAAATACCTTCCTAGTTAAGAGGGAGTGTTGATGTATTTGTAACTTTGGAATGTATTTCACATATGTATATTGTATTCCTATAGAGATGTTATTATTCCTCTATACAGAAGTATCGTCATTTATATTGTAAGTGTCGTAACTTATACTTGATGGGTTATTAAACCACCTTGATGGGGTCGTCCTTGTATAATTCATGTGGGTTAAATGGTTGTTAGACCACCCTAATGTGGGTCGGCCCTGTCAGCATTATGTTATGTGGTTAAGTTGAGGCCGACCTAGTAAAGGTTATTAGGAAAGTCAAGTTAAGTATAAATAGAGTGCGGGAGGCACTTTATTTGATCATTCACTTTCTCACATATACACTCATTGGAGAGTGGCACACTAGTGGAGGAGGAGAAGCTGCTACTAGGAGACTATCTCTTATGCTTGGGTTTTGTATCATTGCTCTATCTATCTCTAAGGAAGTTATTGGGGTTTTTCACCTTTATGGTTTTCCCCAAGGAAACTCTGTGTGTCTATTGTCTCTTCTGATTGCTTCTTGTGATTGATATGCTATACATGTTATTCTCTCAGTTAAGATCCTAGATCATATTGAATTGATGTTAAAAAATTAACAGATGACACATAAGAAACTCAAATTGTCAACACAACTAGACATGGATGTTACCTTCCAGACTTCAATGTTTACAACCATAGATCAGGAACCTATTGTTATGGCCTTCTCCAATGTCACTACTGTTATGGCCATGAAATTCAATGTACAAAAATTAAGAAAAGAGTTAGCGCAAGAAAAATAGAAGATAAGCCTGCTCAAAGGTGAAATATTGGAAGCATGCAGAGGAGCAATGTCTCTTTGTCATGAGTACAAGGCCTTTTTCATGGAGAATGAAGCATTAACAAGAGAAGAATAAAAATACCAAAGTGAAAAGACATGTGTGGACTAATTCCAAATTTACTCAACCTCACTACAATAGGATCTATTTGGGATGCTAGATCAAATTACAGAAAGAATATCAAGAATATCATAATCTTGGATGAGAATATCAAGACATATATTTATGATTTCTCTAGATGGTAGTAGCAGGAAGGGGAAACTCCCACAAATTTCTGAAGAATAACTCAAAGAGAAATATAGTGAGACTATATGGTAATTGCTAACAATACATCGGCAAGTATTTCATTGTAGAAGGAGATCATTGCCTTGAAGTGTCAATGCTTTCATCAAGGAGTGGGAAAGTAATCATAGAGATGCCAACTTCCCTTATTTGGAGTGATAAAAACATGAGGCCAGAGGGACAAGTAATTTTTGAGTTGGATACAACCAAGAGAAACTGATACTCGACATTCAAAGCCATCAAAGAAGTGATAATAGAAGCCTTGAAGGAACACATCTTAGTGCCCATGCTTGATCAATTTAATGGCATCTTTCAATTCATCTCTAAAGAAGGGATTGTATACTCTCAATGACAACCGATAAACATGAAGTTGCTTTAGAACTTTTATAGACACAACAACTCAATATTATTGTGTATCATTTCAAACTTGGGGATACTCTTATAAAATCCAAAGAGATCAGATGCCCTTGAATCATTGTTATGTATTAATTTGTATTTTAAAAAAGAGGCATTTTATGAGAGTCGAATAGTCTTAAGGGAGCTGAAAAGATGTAACATCCTAAGGGAAGTTGAAAGATCCATACAACAATTATCTTTATGTAAAAAATATAAAAATATGAGGAAGGGAAAGAACAAGGGCTTTTGGCTTGTGAATATTTTTCTAGAATTGTTCCATGCTGTATGAATGAGAAGAAGCCATTGATTGGCCAAATTTTGGACCAAAATACTCTGCTTATATTGGTGAATTGCAATGGACTACTTCGTGTTGTTTTCCATTTGCTGATATGAAGGAAGATCTTAGAATACCGTGGTGACTATTCTATGCAGTTTTTCTTGCTTGCTTCATACATTGTTCTTATGCAGAATTTTCTTTCCTATCAACTGTGAAACCTAAATGGTATGGAGAAGAAATTGTTTTTTAAATCTATGCTTTAATTATGTAATTTATTTCATTTAATTTCCTAAAAAAATTACTAAACATATGATATAATAAAATATATTAGGACTCATTTAATTCTATGCACTTTACATTTATAATAGGTCATTCTTTGCATTTCATCTCCTATAAAGAAAATTTATAAACAACACACTAGGCCACAATTGGTAAATCCCCATCTTTAACGGTTGTGAGGCCAAAATATGGAGAGGTTCCCTATTTCAACCAATTTAACATTTGACTAGGACATTTTACAAGGGAGAACCCATAATGTCGACACCAGACATTTCTATGCATCAACAAGACCCTAAAATTTCACTGTATTTGAAGTTGAACCAGATGATTTTTTAGTTCTAGTAGATTAGTGTGGTTTTCATGATTTGACTGAAATTTACCCCCCCTAAGTCCCAAGTATCATCTTCCCAATTATGGAGCATCAATAAATTCATAGAGAATATGCAATTCTATTCAGATCACTTAGGTTAGGTTGTTGCCCAAAATATTTATTATGTGACTACTTCATTTTTAAACAATGAATAAATCATAAACTTTCCATAGATGTTAGAGGTATGAATTGAATTCATCTATAAACTATCATGGATATTCCACTAGAGAAGTTCATGAACAAATATCTTAGAATATTATGGAAATCCCTTACTCTGTAAAGTATTATTTTAGATCTTTAGATTTATTTGTTTCTAGCACAATGCATGAAATACTAAATAAATTTAAATTTAAATGATAGAAGTTAAGAAAATAATTCACCATTCAATAAGAAAAATAAGATATACCCTAGGAAAAACCAATATGGGAAAATCTCATCTAGAGGGTGAGGCCTATGCTATGTTATTCTCTTCTTAGTTATAGTGAAATGCAAATACAAAGAAAGGGGTACTCACTATGTATTTTTCATAGACTATGTCGTCATTATAGATGCTATAACTGATCTTCTATTGAACAATACACAACACAACAAAAATGGAACATCTTATTTTCCCTCAACCCCCAATTAATGTTACTTTTTTGACCTTTTAGAATATTCTTGAAAAACCATCCATGAGTAATGGAATCTAACATGGCATATGTTTGGTACCATAGTGGCAAAATTACAGGTTAACTTGTGGGAGGCCCATAACTTCTGCATACAAACTTTAGTTGAGGTTATTTTCTCATCATTGGAAATATTTTTATGTGTAGAACAACATCAAAATTTTGGGAGCTAAAATCACAAAGTTTTGACCAAAAAATGGTTAGTAAAGGCCTCAAATAAATTCAGAATGTTTTGGACCTGAAATCACCAAAGCGGGACCTACCCCTTAAATGAAAGCTACAGGCCAATATATCTATTTTTTCTACCTAAAAAGTGCCAACAAAGATGGAAAACAATATAATGATCCATTTTGGATCATATATACATAATTCTAAGAGTGGGTAGTGTGTTAGCCTCTATAGTCATCCCAAGTAATGATTGTTGTTCCAAATTTGAATATTATTCAAGAACATACTTTGTAGGGAAGTAGCACTTAAGGAACAAGGGTAAGAAGAGTGGATTATTAGTTATATTCAAGGATGCACAATTTATCTCAAATAATTGAGGACATGTTGTACTCAAAAGAGTTGTTTGCACACAATATAGGTTTGGCCATAAAATTACTACAATTTGACTTGATGGATGGCTATTTCTAGAAACACATGTAGCTCCTTGAGGCAAGGATATGCTAGGAACTATATTTTTATGTAGTTTAATTGTACTGTATTAGGCAACATTCCTTAGAAATGGCATGGTAACTTGAATCATATGGCTAATGAGGGGGTTATGAAGGAATAAAGTTACCATGCAATAATGTTGTCCCCTATTTTCAATTTGAGATTCTTATATAGAAAAGTGAATGCAAAAGAGATTGAAAAAGAGATAACATAATTATACCTTGTTAACACACTTAGAAATATCATACACTGCAGTGGTATAAAAATTTAGGATGGATATGCTCTTAATACTACCAAAATAACATTGGTGATTAGATTCTCCATGGCACCAATGACTACATGGCACATACAAATAAGGCATTCATTAGAGGATGATAATCAAATAGATAAGGTTTGGGCATAGATATGAACCCCTTGAACCCCCTTCATTTAACCTCATAAGAGATAATGGAGAAATTCATCTTTTCCATGTTTTTATGTTTATCTCGAGTAATTCTTGATCCTGCATTGTTGAAATACTAGATTATTCACCTTTAATAAATGGTAGGATCGGAGGATGCAAGCATGCAACTAAAAATGCAAGGTTTGAAGGTGTAAATATAGAGATCAATAAAAATTTGGGCTCTAGGATAGGGAATTTTCCTATGGAACAAATAGTAACTATGCTTCCAAAATGAATTATTGAAGAATTTGAACTAAGCATAAAGGCATGCAATATCATAAAGACAAATGTAATTTGATTTTGGGTATTCTACCCAACATGGTTTTTTCGATTAGTGTAAAAATCATTCTTCATTTCAACATTAATGTTTTTCATAGTGTGTGTGGGTGAGAGCTTAGGCATTTCCATTCTTTGTGCACTACATTCTAACTTTTTTCCCAACAACCACCCTTGCCAAAATTTGAAATAGTTTTGTTTTTGTAAGGAAAATATCCAACTTTAGAGGGGAGATCTTATGTCTAGCTCATGACCACTTGAGAGAAGCTAAAACATTTAATACTCCAATAAACCTTTTCGATCGATATATATTTTGGTGGATTTCCATAGTTGTTATACCTCAAATTTTAACTTTGTAGACCATTGAGAGATTTCATGCCATACCACCATGAAGAACACAGTGATCATACCTCCTAAGAAGTGTTGAGACCCATCCTCATCATGATGGTCCCCTCCCTAGTATTACTTGGAGTAAAATACAACCCTTAATGGTTGAATGCCACCTCACCAAGTCTATTCTAAGAGATATTTTCGCACCCTGCTAGTAGTGGAAGATGCGAAAATACAACATTTTCATGCTCTCCATGCCTACAACGGCGCGGAAATATCAACATTTTCACACTTTACTCAGATCTGAGGGCGCACAAATTCCTCAATAAAAATTTTCTTTAATCTTGGGATCTTGAATCTCGAGGAGATTTTCTTGGGATAGGGATTCCTCTCGAATCTCATCTCACCCTCCTTCCTTGGTATGATTCAGCTCCTTGATCCATCTTTTACTCATCTAGATCCATCATTCTCTCTTATTTTTTGGCCTCTCAAATCCTATAAGAAGAAGGCCATCCATGAGCTAAGGGGAGAAATTTTGGAGGCATCAAACTTATGATCTCAGAAGTCTTGCATATGTAGCAAAGGAGAGCTTGGAAGGAGGTGCTATCATCTTGGACATAAAGGTATAACATTGCAATTATCTTCTATAGCTTTTTTACTAATAACTTGGCCTATTATCCCATGTCATGTCTCACTTTGATATATGATATGTTTTATTATCTCTTGTTAATGCACTTGTCTTTGGAAGGTTGCTTTCCATCTTGTCTTGCAGGTTCAAGAGCTTTGGACATCAATATTGGGACTGGAATTCAAGCAACTCCTAGGTAAGAGGAAAACCATCTATCTCTTCCCTTTTCTCTTTCATGTTTGAATGCTTGTGCATGCTTAATCTAGGAGTTTAGGGTTTTATTTGCTTTGTTTCTGTCGTAGATTGAACATTTAGAAACTTAGTTTAATCTATGAGAGGGTTTAACTATCCCCAGGATGAATTCTCTAAAATAGAAATTGGAGACTTCACTGGAGATCGAACCCAAAATCTACACACCACTAAGTTGCACTTCCGCTCCCCTTGAGTGAAACAACAAGCCTTTAAAATTAACACCCTAACTAAACACACATTAACCTCATTTGAGGACATAAACTAATAGTGTATATAGGTAGGGCATCAGGGATAGGAATACAAATAATCCCCCCTTGTTATTTTACATCTAAGGCATAGTTGTTTTCTCTTAGGGTTCTAAAATCCTCTGGTGTTTGTTGACACGGTTATACACCAGTTTTTTTGGGGGCCTCCCGTTCCATGGGGGTAAGCAGCGAAGACTGGTTCCAGATGGATTTCTTGGTATACCACACTCCACTTAGAACCTAAGGACATCAATCCATTGTATTCCATGTATTTTCCGTCCTCCATACTAGTTGTACAAGGGACCAAAAGGAAGAAGCTCTAGTAAACCTTCTCAAACGTGTCATGAACGAGGCATCCTAGTAACCATCCTTCTAGGGATATTTTACCTCGGATCCCTTTCATTAGAGCGATATCCCTTCATATATATTGGTCTCTCATTTCATATTGTCTGACTTGGATTTCATCACCTTGCGGAGGATACGATTTGTTGAGGTCTCCAGATCTTAGATAGAAGGATTGCTTGCTCTTATACCTTGTAGAGGGTTTTTTGTTTTTAGTGCTACTTGTTGTCTTTCTGGTCTCTTTTCTATTACTCGCTTGCTGTGGCATCGATCACGGTAAATTGTTTTGGCCTATGTGCCTCTTTTTTCTTCTAGTTTAGATATGTAATCTCCTTCTAGGACTACCAATCAAGAGACCCCTTTTCAAGGGATTCCTTTTATTTTTCCTCCATTTGGAGATATTGGTCCTCGCTTTATTGCTACTTTGAATCTTCTCAGATTGTCTATAGGAGTACCAATATGGTTTTTCTCCAATCCAGTGATCTTGAATGCACCTAATATTGCTTCAAATGTTAACTCTCCATCAGGAGAGCATCAATCCCAAATCGATCCTTCGCCTTCTTCACGGATGTATCTTCTTCCGTTTCTTCTTCCTCACCTGATAAAATAAGTAGTGCTAGTAATTAGGAGGATAAGAAGACGAAGAAAAGGAATGTTAAGAAGAAGAATAAGAATAAAGAGACCAAGCATCAACCAACTACCCCTAATGATGGTCTTTCTATTCCAACACCTTGAAAATCCAAGTTCCCTTGCAAGCTTTGCAAGGGGGATCACCTTCTTAAGGATTGTCCTGGTCTTTCCAAAGTATTAGAAGAGTGGTCTAAATCCTACAAACAAACTATATCATCAGCCTATGGACATCATATTGATGATACCCCATCGACCAGTGACTCTATGGTCAATGGTCGGAAAGGTAAAATCAAGAATCCTTGTTTGTTATGCAAGGACCTACACCTTACTTACCTTTGTCCTCGCATGGATGAAGCTTCAGAATTGTTGGAAGACATTACTGTATCCAAGAATCACTTTCCATTTGGATATTGTAAGTTGTCCCTTGACCCCTCATTGGTTGATAAAGTGGTCGATCCAATTACATCATTGATCGATCCTACTCTTCCCTTGAAGAATGAATCCAAAGTAGTCGATCCTGCACCATCCTCAGTCGATCCCACTCTTTCCTCAAAGAGTAGAGAAGAAGTAGTTCATCTTTTTTTTCCTTTGAAGAGTGAAGTTGAAGTAGTCAAGTCGAATTCATCTCCACTCGATCCCACCCTTTCATTGGAGAATGTAGAGACTGAAGTAGTCACCATGACACAATCTTCGTCTCATCCTACTCTTCCAGTTGAGAGTGAACCGAAAACCACTGATGTTTTCTTTATCAGTTCAGTTTGTTCTTGACAAGGGGGCATTTTACCCATTTCGACGGAGCCCCCCCAAGTACTGAGGTAATTTCCTCTGATTGGAATAATCTAACAGAATCTTGTCTTCCTTCAGGTGTTCCTTTCCAGATATCTATAGAAGTTACCGGTAGGAACGTACTTCGCACTATTGTTGATGAAGGAGCTTCTGCTAGTATTTTAACCTCAACTGCTTGGAAAGCTATAGGATATCCTTAGCTTGTGCCAACCACTAATGAGATATTGTCTTTTAATAGAAGACCTACTGGACCTTTAGGGATCCTTCCTTAGTTACCTATTATCTTAGGAGGGAAAAATGTTTGCATTGATGTTATGGTAGTCCAAGGTCCCTTCGATTTTAATCTGCTTCTTGGGAGAGATTATGTCCATGCCATGAAAGTTGTAGTGTCCACACTCTTTCGAGTGATGTATTTTCCTCATCATGGAAACATAGTGACCATTGATCAACTTTCATTTGTTACACCTAATCATTGTATGACTTCCAGCCACCAAACTTCCCTCAATGTTCCGCGAGTATTAGTGGTTCCTCCTCCATTGTCAGCCATGTCTCTCGACTCTAGACATCATGCCGAAGTTGATTTGTTATAAAATTGATAATTTCTTCCCATCATGGAAGAAGCTTAAAGGGGCATGTTTCCAGCCTCTAGACATCATGCTAAAGTTAAGACCACTAGCTTCTTATGATGAGGGAAAAATACCAACCTACGGACATCATGTTGGGTAGGAACCAACTTCGAGCATAGTTTTATTTTTTCTTAAGCTTATTAAAAAATGAAATGGGCTACTACAAGCATAGTTTACTTTCAGTTTCAAGATTGTGTAAAAATGAAACGATCATCATGATCATAGTTCCCTTTCATGTCAAGATTGTTAAAAAATGAAACAACCCATCACGAGAAGAGTTCCCTTTCTTTGTCTACCTCGTTAAAAAATGAAACAGATTCCTCTCCCATTGAGTCGAGTTTCCCACCAAATTTAGAACTTGCACCTTCATTTTATCTTGCTGTGTCACTTGATCCTCATGATTTCTATCTCTTTGGTGAACCATTTCCTATTAGTAGCTAGCAATTTAATTGGGTGAAGAAGAAGAGTAGGCAGATGAAACGAAGCTTGGGGGCATGTCTCCAGCATTTGGACATTATAGTGGATTTAAGCTGCTAGCTTTCGCTGATAATGTTGGGGGGAAACTTTCCAACCTACGGATATCATGTTGAGAAGTGACCCATCAATGGATCTCATTCAGAGCATAGTTTATTTTCAACTTCAATCTCACTAAAAAATGAAACCATCGTCCCGAGCATAGTTCATTTTCTATTGCAAGCTCGTTAAAATATGATACAGATACCACAAGCATTCTTCCAACCTTTCTTTGACCTCGCTAAAATCAGTAAGAGGTGTCGAGCTTACTTTTCACCTTTTCGTGCTCTGGTTAAATACATGAAAAGTGGTTTGAGCTTAATTTTTCCTTTTTCTTGCTCTTGATTCAAACATGAAAAATATTTTGATTGCTTTTAATACCATTCTTGTGCTCATTAAAAAATGAGTAAAAAGGTGTGTCTAACGAGTATAGGTTTATCTCTTTATCCGGCCTTGCTAGACTATTTACGGAAAAGGAACTATACTGAGTTTACTTTTTACCTTTGTCATACTCAGTTATCAACCATGACAAAGTCGTCTTTCGAGTGATAATTTATCCCTTTTTTTACCTCGTAATACTAGTTATACGAAAAAGGAACTCCTAAAGTTTCCTTTAAGTTCTTTTCAGACTCCCTAAACATGAAATATTGCTAAGCGAACTTGTCTCTTCCATGCTTGTAAAAGTATTTGAAAGGTCATCTATCTAGTGGTAGTTTACCCCTTTTTTGGACCATTTAGACTATTTACAAAAAATGAATACTCGATTCAATCATGATTAGAAGAGTTCTCTCTCACATTGTTTTATCCTTTTCTGGGTGAGGAGACTAACTTTTACGAAAAGGCCTTTTTGGAGTCTTCTTTGGATTATTTCAGACTCTCTAAACATGAAAAATCATTGAGTTTCCCTTCCTTGGACTCGTAAAATCAAACATCGAAGGACCCTTTTGGGACCGAACCCCTCCTTTCTTAGGTTCGTAAAACATGTGAGATTGGACTCGTCCGAAGGATGATCTATATTCAGCATATGTTATCCTCCTCAAGCTCATTAAAAAAAGGGGGGTACTTATCAAACATGATGGGGAAAAATGGGGGAATAAGTGAAGTATACCTTTGTGGCATCTTGTGAGTCATTATCTTTAAACATGGTGTGTGTATACATCTTATATCCTTCTTAGGTATTCAGTATGTGTCTGGTTCATAACTAAAGTTGTGAGTCATTTTTGTTTGGTCACATTTTAGTTGTTGCCTCCATAAATCCCCACTGCCAAGTCGTATGTCATGCCGTTACATGTTCAAAGGGTAAGTGTTCACCTGGGTCAACTTTCTGCAATATTATCAGCCTTCATATCTTTGTGTCATTCCATACTCATTTGATTCATTACTTCACATCACTTTCCAATGTTGGTTTCATGTCGATGATGTGGGATTCATTATGGCCCTCCTTCGACGAGTCTATTCTTATTGACTTCAACTCATTATCCAGGAATTAGGATTAGGAACCACCTTAGTACCTTGTTACTTGAATGCCTCAATGGCAGGTTTCCTCGTATTCGACAGTTGGTTTTCAACATTGGGATCTATTTGAATTATCTTGTGGATGTTCGACGTCAACTCATCTATTCGCATTTTTTCAAGATGTACTGTGATACCTTGGGATTCATTATCATTATTGTTGATTTCCCTCGTACTTGTTAATGGTTCACATCATTGGCTAGTAATCAAGTGGTTTCTACCATGTTCGACTTCAACACCTTGTAATGACATGGTTAGATTCATATCGATTTGGGATCGGGTAGAAGACCCTAGATAGTTCTGATGTCTATTTCACATCCAGGTTGCGATGGTGATTTTTTTGGGTAGGTTCCCACATATACATTATGTTGGTCACCTCATTTATGTATTGTCACACAGATCAAATTTTGTATTGGTCATGGCTATTTCATTATATTTTCATGGAACTACACTTGTAGTCTAGTAGCCATGATTTCAGTCATCATTGAGTTTGTACTATCATGGATCTGCATTGTATTGTTCGGAAGCCATGCTTTGAGTCTGTTGTTCCGAGCATGGGTATTCCCACCTCGGGATTATTAGACATGTTGTTGATGTTTCCTTACAACTCCTCTCTAGTTTCCTTCCAATTATCTTTGCCGAATTCTCTTTTGGTAAAGTGTTTCGACCATCAGATTCCTTCTGACCTCATGCTTTAGGGGAAATTTGTTATACCTCAAATTGTCACTTCGTACACCATTTCGAGCTTTCATTCCAACCACCATGAAGAACATCATGATCATACCTCCTTAGAAGTGTTGAGGCCCATCCTCATCATGTTGGTCCCCTCCCTAGTCTTACCTGGAGGAAAATCCAACCCTTAATGGTCGAATTCCACCTCACCAAGTCTATTCTAAGAGATATATTCATTCCCTGCTACTGGTGCAAGACACAAAAATACAACATTTTCGCGCTCTGCGTGACTGCAGGGGTGCGAAAATATCAACATTTTTGCGCTTTGCTAAGATCTGAGGGCACACAAATTCCTCAATAACCTTTTTCCTTAGTCTTGGGATCTTGAATCTCGAGTATATTTTCATGGGATAGGGATTCATCTCGAATCTCATCTCACCCTCCTTCTTTGGTATGATTCAACTCCTTGATCCATAGTTTACTCATCTAGATCCATCATTCTCTCTTAGTGGTTGGCCTCTCAAATCCTATAAGAAGAGGCCATCCATGAGCTAAGGGGAGAACTTTTGGAGTCATCAAACTTATGATCTTAGAAGTCTTGCAGAGGTAGCAAAGGAGATCTTGGAAGGAGGTGCTATCATCTTGGACATCAAGGTATAACATTGTAATTATCTTCTCTATATTTCTTAATAATAACTTGGCCTATTCTCCCATGTCATGTCACACTTTGATATATGATATGTTTTATTAGGTCTTGTTAATGCACTTGTGTTTGAAAGGTTGGTTTCCATCTTGTGTTTCACGTTCAAGAGGTTTGGACATCAAGCTTGGGACTGGAATTCAAGCAACTCTCAGTTAAGAGGCAAACCATCTATCTCTTCCCTTTTCTTTTTCATGTTTGAATGCTTGTGCATGCTTAATCTAGGAGTTTAGGGTTCCTCTTGGTTGCTTTGGTTGGGAAGCCAACAACACTGCGTCCTTAGCTCCTGGTAACCACTCATTCAAGGGAGGATTTATTGACTTAATGAATAGCATGAATTATGTATATATTTCATATTTGACCATACATGAGTAGCTCCATAACCACTAATTTGAATCCAAGAACACAAGATTGAATTTCAATACATAGATTGTCTAGATTTTTAACTTTCCCAAACACCTCCTAAACAATCCAAATTCTTCCAAACATCTCTTACTTGACTTGAACACACCCAAACACATCCAAATGGATTCTTAACAAACTCCCTAGAACCTTTATGAAATATTTAATCACGTAAACTTAAGATATCACTACCATAATTACAAATCTATATTACATGGATTAACCAACACATCAATTGTTTGGACATGATCCGAGGAAATCACAATGAATATTTATTAATAATGGATAGAAAAAATTATTAAACTGGTGGGAACAACATTAAAATAGTAGATATCTCCTACATCTCCTTGAAACTAAAGAAATATAAAGATAGAAATGTATTTATGTGTTCTTCACATTTGGAACCCATCTATCTACTAAAATGGTTGTATCTTGGTCATAGGGAAATATTTTTGGTTAAAATAAAAATTGTTTCCCACTAGGAACGATGCTCCAAACATAATGGAATAGGTATCACATCCCAAAAATGCACAGAAATATCAGAACCAAAATATTGATCTCAGCCCACCAACACTGGTTCCAATTAAAGAGTTGCTCCAACCACATATCAAGAGACCCAAACACAATGGGTATGAGAAAGAGATTCAATAATATTATTTGAATATCCCAAGAGGCATACTCTCTTCCACAAGTGTGCCATCCAACATTGGGAACAATAGAAAACTAAAACTATATGAGTGCAAGTGCACCCTCCACACTCAGAAAACTAGAAAACCAACATAATAAAACACTAGAACATGGATGAATCTTCAGATCTACAATAAAACTCACAACATACTCTGATCAATAAATCTCAGTAGAAATATCTGGATTATCTCTCCCAACACCTACCATGAATCCAAAATGAAGAGATCTGGATGATCTCTCCTCTCACACCATCTAGGCTAGAATCTTTCACCACTGAAACCAGTCACAAATGCAAGGGGAACATCTCCCAAGATTGAAATCGTCAAGATCTCTCCAATTTAGAAATAATTTTTCCAAAAGAGCCCCAATAGGTGCCCACACCCTTCTTTTATAATTCTCCATTCATCCTTCTAAATTTTTCTCTCTCAAAAATATAAAAAAATATTAATAAATATTATTTTCATTGGAGAATGATTCTTTGGGACACATTAAATTCCTTTATATAATGTTATTTTTGGCCTCACGGATAGTTGATATTATTTGGAATTCCAATTAGGATATGCCTCCCTTGTTTAGTGGAAGTTACAACTTCCCTTGGGCCCACTCTTCCCCTTATGCACCTTCTTTGGGCTATTCTTAGCAAATGCTCCATCATGAGATTATTTGGGAGTTACACCTTGATTTGAGGAGATTCTTCCTCATTTGGTGGGAGTTACAACCCAATTTGACTTCTTCTTCCACTAATGCACCCCTCCTAGCTATTTTTAGTTAGTGGCGAGTTACACTCTCAAGATGCCTTTGTCATGAGATTCCTTCCATATGTCACCTCTTCCCAGCTCCACCATTCCTTCTCTAACTCGCCTTCCTTGTGAAAATTTTCTAATGTCACCTTATTAATAAATATTGGACACCATACTTTACAATTTTATGACCCACATCATCCCCTTATCAATTTCTCATGAACCTTACAAGGTGAGTAGGCCATGGAATTCCAATTTTTATTTTTTTTCTCTCAAATGGTTAAAAAACAAAATTTGGGGACATTACAGAATATGTCCGTGACCAAATAGTTCACTCCACATCCTTATTTCTTTCTCTGCAAAATCGCAGGGTAATATCTTGCAAGCCATTTCAACTCTTGTTTTCATGTGGATTGCTTCTTTCGCAATTCCACTAGTTCCAATGCCTAGAATATTAGCTAGACAATAGTCCTCTTCAAAGCGAATCCATGGCCCTTGTCAATTTGGTTTTACAATTCTATATGATTCAACAAGTCACCTTGTGGATGCAAATGGATCGGATCACAAATCAATTGTAATTTTGATTCATCATACAATCAAACTTCACTTGTTTCCATAGTTGTTACTACTGGACCTTCTGTTTGTTTCTTTTGATTATTTTATTGAAATCATTTTCAAAATATTTTTCAACAACGTTTTCAATAGGTTTTTCAAAATATTTTCCCACTTGATTGTTTCTTCCATTTATCTCTTTTCTTGTTTACTCCATAATACAGATAAATTCCTCCATGGCACTGGATGCATGTGGTCGGAATTTTGCTCTGATACCAATAAAGTGAACACATATATAGCACAGCAATTAATAATTGAATATAAGAGTATGGTGTGTGTGTGTACACATATATGTGTGTGTGTGTGTGAAGCACCTGCAACAATTAATTAATAAGAATATGCGAAATAGCAGAAATGATAGAACTCAGAATCACTTTTATATTGATCGCAGGCCACTTCAAGGGGGAAACCTCCTTTGAGCAAGTTCAATACAAATAACTTCACGGTGCCTTCATAGGCCTCAACACACACTTATATATTAAGTCTAGGTGCCAATACCATGGGTCAATACTATGTGTCAATACAAACCATGGGCTAATAAAAACCATGGGCTAAGTCTAGGTGCCAATACTATGAGTCAAAACCATGGGCCAATACAAACTATGGATCAACAAAACTATGGGCGACTTATAAAGCATATGCGCCAACAACAATAACACAAACTATGGACCCAAAAATACTACGGGATGACTTACAAAGCATATGCGTCCAACAACAATATACTAACAAAGTAAAGACATGGGTTCCTAACATCCCCTCTCCCTTAGAAAAAGCTTTGTCCTCAAAGCTCTAGATGTGGAAATTGATGCAAAATCTAAAGGAGTGGGTCCCCTATAGCATCCTCGGGTTGCATTTCGAGCCACTCGTGCCTTTGGATTTTCAGGGAGGATTGTGTGGAAGGCTGTAGACGAAGAAGAACCATATCAGCAATGTGAAAAGTGCGCTCAGAATGGTGCTGATCGGCTTGTTGTTTCAGTCGAATTCTTGCCATGTGAAGATTGTCCTGTAGAATGAGAAGAAGTTGATCACGATTTCGAAGAATTGAGTCAATTGCCTGAACTGGGGAGCTACTGAAGGTGTATGGAAGAAGAACTAGTGGTGCCTGTCCAGAGACAGCTTCATATGGTGTCCTTTGAGATGTGGTACTATACCACTGGAGCGCTTCTAGGAAATCCATAGAAATAGTTGTCCAAATCTGTCGAGGGATGGGTAAGGGTTCGAGAAGTCCTGAAAGGAGGGTTGTTTCACCCTTGTTGACCTGGAAAGTATCACAGTCAACCACCATCCGTTGAATTGTCATTTTGAGTCCCTGCTAAAAGAAGTTACATTGTTCCTGGTCATACGTTTTGAGGAACGCAGAGTGCCCTGCTGATGAAGAAACATGGAGTTCATAGAAGAGATAGCCCCATTGAACAGATTGCAACCAATTTGGAACAAGCAGAGAAATAGCTGTAAGAGAAACTGGGTCATCAAATGTGTGAGGAGGAGCATCTTCCACCATATTGTCCTTACCCTTAGGGTAAGTGGTCGCATAGTCATAAACCATGAATTGGATAACCCATTGCAGGTGTGCTGCGGAAGAGACTCGTTATTCCAGGAAAGTTTCTAGACACTGGAGATCAGTCTTGATGCAGAAATAATTCCCCAATAGGGATGGCTGCCACTTCTGTACTGTATGAAAAATAGCCACCATGTCCTGCTGAGATGTAGATGCGGCGAAATGCTTACCAGAAAGGTCTTGTGAAGGCGGTAAGCCCACTGGTGCAACAAAGACACATGCATATCTATCCAAGGAAGTAGTGGAGACCATTGGTGGGTGCATCTGAAGGGAATGGAGATGCGCAATGACACCATGTGAATTCTTCTTAAGGATATTTTCCAGGCGATGTGAACTGATGATGTGGAGAGACCTTGGTTGTAAGCCTATAAATTTGTGTTGTTTCCCATTGACTAAAAACTGCATCCAAAGTTCATCAAAATCCCATAATATGGGGCCAAGTGTGCATAACCATTGAACACCCAAAACCACATCACGTCTGCCTAAGGACAAGGCAAACATGTCAGAGCGTAGGTTATAATATTCCATAGAGATACGCACATTGTGACACTTCCCCTTGCAAGGTAAGGTGCCCCCATTGGCAACCATGACTTCAAAGTTGGAGCAAGGATGGACAAAACAATCAGCCTATTTGGCAATCCGAGGGTCAAAGAAGTTATGAGTGCTACCAGAATCAATGAGTATGGTAAGAGGGAGCTTCTTGAAGTATCCCCTGACCCGCATTGTTTGTGGGGTGGTGAAGCCGGTTACAGCATGGAGAGAGATCTCGGGTGGGTCATCCTGAGATGGGGTGTCAACAGGCGGGTGTTGAATGTCGACCTGATCATCTACTGTATCTGTAGCTTCTTCACCAAGTTCTGAGGCAGGCGGAGAATCCACATCCAAGAGATAGAGCTTTTGTTGAACACATCTATGTCCCTGAGTGAATTTCTCATCACAATTATAACAAAGCCCTTTTCCTCGGCATGCCTGCATCTCTGTTTCAGATAATTGCTTGATAGGAGTTGGTTGAGGAGCAAGCGTGATGGGAGGTCGTTGGGAACCCATATTTCTGAATGGAACAAAGGTGGGTTTGGAGCGTTGTTGAGCTATGATCTTGTCCTCTGCCAACTTAGCCAACCCTAAGACTTCCATCATTGTGTTGGGATAGAACATTTTTACCTCTGAGCGGATTTCATCCTTGAGACCACTGATAAAACAAGTCCTATAGAATTCATCAGACAATCCTTCTGTGTGATTAGCCAGTTTCTCAAATTCTGTCTAATACTCTCTCATTGTGCCCATTTGGTGAAGTTTAGTGAGTGCTTCTGTGAAGTCATCAAAAGCACTAGGACCAAATCGTGGAAAAAGGAGTTGGCAAAAATCTATCCAGTTTGGCTCGGGATGAGCTTTAAAGTACCAACAGTACCATTGAAGGGCTTCATGTTCCAAATGAAAGGATGCAAGTGGAGATTTCTAGACATCAAAAGTATTATGTAGACTAAAATATTGTTCTGCTCGGTATATCCATTCAGTCGGATCAGTACCATTGAAGAAGGAAAATCAAGGTTTGGCCCACGAAAATTGTTGGAAGAAGAGAACCCGGTGGCTGCAAAAGATTCTGGTTGTCGGTTCTTGTTTATGGATGAATGCTGAAGATGGAGGATGAGAAATTTTCCATCCAGATCTTGGAGTTTGGTTTGGATGGCTGCAAGTGCTTCTTCTATAGGCCATTTTTTTTTTCCAGAATGGAGCGGCTACGACTCAGAAGGGATCTGAAATAGATAGACTTGATATGACCTATAAGTGAGCAGAAACAGAGGGATATGAAATGGCGCTGAATGGATCGAAAACGGCTAGATCTGAAATAGTTCTGAAATGGCTAGATCTGGAATGGCTTTCAGAATGGATCTGAACGGCTAGATCTGAAACGGCATAACAATGATCAACAACAGTTCAGCTGAAAATAGATATGGACCCCAGGTCTGTGCGGCTTCCTAACAGTTCAGGGGTTTCACTCGACCACCAATGTTGTCTAACGGCTTGCGTATTGGGGTAGTACCCCTCACTCCACGGCTCAGGTAAAACTGATAACCGCTTTGCCACGAACGAAAACTCTTGGTTTACCTCACGGGTGGGAACTAGTCAATCAGGTAGGGGTCGTTTCCCTTTTCGCTGGCAGGTCCTCTCAATGGGTTAGCTACTTCGGGGTTCCTGTGGTACTCCTCACAATGGGTTTTAGGGATTATGCCCAAGTACTTCCCACAGTTAAGCGGATAGGGATTATTCCCAAATCCGAACCTGCAACAGATGCGAAAAAAAATTTGGCAGAAATTTCACCCAACGAGTCCAAGAAAGTGCTCTGATACCAGATGTGAAGCACTTGCAACAATTAATTAATAAGAATATGCAAAATAGCAGAAATGACAGAACTTAGAATCACTTTTATATTGATCGCAGGCCACTTCGAGGGGGCAACCTCCTTTGAGCAAGCTCAATACAAATAACTTCACGGTGCCTTCATAGGCCTCAACACACACTTATATACTAAGTCTAGGTGCCAATGCCATGGGTCAATACTATGTGTCAATACAAACCATGGGCTAAGTCTAGGCACCAATACTATGATTCAAAACCATGGGCCAATACAAACTATGGATCAACAAAACTATGGGCGACTTACAAAGCATATGCGCCAACAACAATAACACAAACTATGGATCAACAAATTCTACGGGACGACTTACAAAGCATATGCGTCCAACAACAATATACTAACAAAGTAAAGACATGGGTTCCTCATTGTGTGTGTGTGTGTGTGTGTGTGTGATGTAATATAATGAATAATTGGCCTAGTCTTATATAGGCTTGTAAGATAAGCTTTCACAAAATGTCATTCCTTTTTGAAGCACCTCTTCCTAATTATTTATTAAATACTAAGTACTTAGTTATGTTCACAACATAATAGGAGATCTATATTGAGCAACAACTGCAAGCACCAACCTTATTGTATCCATCTTCACCAGTCTTCACCACTGGAGCAATTTTTTTTGTATAATCAATTCCTTCCTTTTCTGCATAACCCTTTGCAACTAAATGAGATGTATACTTATCAATTGTACCATCTGCTTTATACTTTGTCTTATGCACCTATTTAGTACCAATCACATCTTTCCCTTCAGGTATTCTAACTAGTCCCATGTATCATTCTTCACCAAAGCATTAAATTATGCTTCCATTGATTTATTCCATTCATCTTTACTTGATGCTTCTACATAGTTATGTGGTTCTTCAATATTCATTACTTGGATCATGCGAGAAAAATTTACATTACTACATGGTCTGGTGATTTTCCTTTCAAATTCTCTATCCAACATATCAATTTGATAATTTCCTCTAACTAACCACTTAGGTTTATTCTTACTTTCATCCTCCTTAGTTATTAGAAAACTAGATTCATCACCAACAACAACTTCATTCTTTCTTTGAACATATTCTGGTTGATAAATTACTTGTTCATTGAAAACAACATCTCTGCTTATTATCATCTTGTTCTCTCGTCAATCAAACAACCTATAACTTCTTGTTTATTTGCTATACACAATGAAAATACACTAAACACTTTTATCATCCAATTTATTCATCTTTTCCTTAGGAATATGTGCATATGTAGTGCATCCAAAAAGTTTCATGGGTGCAATGCTAGGATTCTATACTGACCATATTTCCTTTGGATTCAAATTTAAAAATGCTTGTGTAGGGCACCTGTTCAAAGTGTATATTCTTGTATGAACTTCTTTTTCCCATAATTCATTACCAAGTTGCTTAGTTTTCAACATACTCCTTTCCATCTCAACAACGGTTCTATTCTTCCTTTCTGTGACACCATTTGGTTGAGGAGTGTATGAATTTGTAAACTCTCACCTTATACCATTCATCTTGTAAAAATTCATGAAATCATTAAATTTATACTCTCCCCCATTATCTAATCTAAGGGTGAGAATATTCAAGCAACTTTGCTTTGAAAAAAATGTACAAACACTTCTGAATTTTCTTGCAAAAATTACACCAAAATTTTCTTGTAACAATCATTAATGAATGTTAGAAAGTACCTTGACATTCCAAAAGACAATGTATGCATTAGATAACATAGATATGAGTGTACCAATGCAAGATGATCTTTGACTTTCCAATCTCTATTTGAGAAACTTTCCTTCTGTTGTTTTCCAAGTATGCATCCTTCACATATTTGATTATCAACTCCAAGATATGGAATACCACCCACCACATTAGTCTTTCTCATCAACATCAAATTTATGAAATTTAGATGTCTCATTCTCAAATTCCAAAGTTTACCATTCACTACTTTTGTTGTGTTTAGACTTAGTGACTTACTTGGGGCACAAGTGAATTTTAAAATATTGTTTGTGATCATTTCTCCTCTCGCCACAGTTGCACTTATGTTGATCTTATCCATGATTAGAATTCTTTGTTATCAAAAACTAAATTATATTTTTCTACATCATTTGTCCAATAGAAAGTGGATTCATTTTCAATGGCAGTGTCAACAATGTCTCATTAATGAATTTATTAAGTGGCAATCACTTGATACTTTGCCACAAGACTACATAAAATATTCTCAAGCATTCTTCTTTCTAGGACATATTCTCCCAAGAGCTCATTTGATTAACAAGATCCTACATTGTTTTGATATAATCATTCATGGATTCATTACTACACATCTTGGAATTATCCAATTTACTCCTTAAGTTTTGCAATTTTGTTGTTGTTGCACCTTCATAAGTGTTCTAGAAAATAATAAATGTGTGTTTAGATGAAGTGGCTACAATGATTCTTGAAAAAATAGATTCATTAATAGCACTACCTATGAGTGAAAGTGCTTCATTATATCTCTGTATTAGCTACTTAAAAACATTCTTTGCATAAATATCCAATGCTTTATATACTTCATCAAAAGGAATATTATACCCATTAATTACAAGTTCCCACAAATATTTACTGATGAATATATGATACATTAATTTTCTCCAATAGAAATAATTTGTGAGAGTTAATTTAGGGAGTTTAAAATTTATTGTCTTCATTGGAAAAAGAGAAAGTGAGAGAGAAAGAGAGTACTCGAAAAGATCAATACAAAATGTCCCACTTCGCCTCGAGATGAGAACACTTGTCCCCAAAATGGGACTCAACCACCACCAAAAACGATATTTTATTAATGTTGAAGTACAATGAAAGAGTGTAACACTTGTGCAATTATAAAACATTTGATTTTTCATAATGAAGTGAATGAATCACTTTTACAAAACTAATCCCTTCACAAATTTAGAACCTTATTCTCCCAATTAGAGACAATATAATCTCTTTTACAATTTAATTGCAAATAATGAGATTAATCACCATTCCAAAAACTCTCTTTCTAATACTCCCATACACAAATGATTAAACCAACTCTTCTCTCACACTTTGAAAATGAAAAAAAATGCCTAGAATCTTTAAAACCTTATTCGCTCAACAAATTTCCAAATAAAACATAGATTGAAATACAAATACATGTACTAGAAGTTCTTTCCACTTCAATTTGCATTGCCATTCCAACATAAACTGAGGTGTTGTGGTCTTCCTACTACACATTACCAACATATTCTTCACTTCTTCCTCAAACTACACACTTGTAAACCTAATTCTACTGCAATGGAACTTTCCAGGCCGAGGGTATGATGGTAGATTGTTTTATAGACTACAAAATAAAATAAAAAAACTTGTGATGCCGAGAAGAGAACAGTCTCCCAAATCACATGAGAATGGTCAAACGTGTATAGTCTCCTCTCAGATGCAAAAGATAACACTTTACGAATTAAAAATAAATAAACATGCCCATGAAAGAATCCACCCCCGTAATTCAAATCAACGACCATTCTATTACCATCCCAAATGGGTTCTTCTGCAGATTGTTTCCATAGCCAATCATAGAAAGATCCGTCTATGGTTCAAAATTTATTATAAATTATACGCATGACTACATGCCATGATTGGTGAATAATTTCATAGTCCTCCAATCCAAAATGCATCCAAAATCGACCCTCATTCAACGTCGATTTTCAACAGTTTACTCAGCGCATATTTCTCCAGGGTAGTATGAGGCCACTCATTGCTAATGAAACATGCATAATGATAACTCAAAAATTATCACCTACAACACACCAAGCAAATATCACCCTCAACACACCAAGCAAATTTAACACACCAAGCAAATTTCTCCTCCAAATGACTAGATTGCTCTTCACAACCTCTCAAGCTTTCTCACAATGCTTTGATACAAAATGAATAAATTTGACAACAATGGAGCAAGATCATTTGGACAATAATGCGCATACACTTGATCTCAAAATATTTCATTAATCAAGCACATATTTATACATCAAGAGAAGCCTCTAATGAATCAAATTTGACCCTACAAACTCTCAATAGTTGTCCCTAAAATCACTCAAAAAATTCGATCTCAATCCAAACTTATATCTACTCGATATTATCACAATAAAAACATAAAGAATGTTCCTAAAATCAAACTATGGATATCACCAAATGATTCATTAACCCAATAGTTTTTTTTCCCTGTGCCATGATCATTGATTAGTTCCTCTCAAAGATCGGCATTACTAACATGCATATTAAGAATGATGATGAGGAGGCCATTGCTTAATTCCAACATGCATCCTTGAGTAGATATTATAAGTTCCTGGCCTCTGAAGTAAACTTGAGTACAAAATGAATTACTTTTCTATAGTTGTACTACATGGCCTTCATGAAGAAAATGTGTTTAAAAGACAATAGGTTTAGATTCAAGGAAAGTGGCCTATATTTCACTAGGAACCTGAGGTTTCCATATAGAATCACCATAGCTCTGTTAAACAAATTATATGGAGCACCTAATGTTACACAATTCCAGGAGGTATGGATGCCACTTTTACATCATGTTACTTTATCAAGTACCAAGTTTAATTAGGAAGCTATTATGTCTGCTAGTCTACTAGCATTAATCGTTCAAGTGAAGGTAGCCTAGTATAGACATCAAAGTTCAATATGTCCTCATATATCTTCGATATAGTCTAGGCTATGAATATTTTCCAAGGAATGGGATGGAAATGGATTATGAATGAGCCTCATGTGTATGTCTATTTCAAATTGTTGTGGGAGCATAAATATTCTAGTCATTCCAAACTCCCACTCTATGATTTAGTGCACAAGAAATTTACAAAATGCATGTCCAAAAGAGTTTTTGAGAAAGTAACCAAGTTTGGTGACTAGTTTCTGACAAATTAAAGAACATATTTGAGAATATATGGTTTCACTTAGTCACCCAATATTTTTTCAAAAATATGTTATTGATAAGGTGGTGTTGCAGGAGATTGTACGACAAACTCATCTGAATGGAATTGGCATTGCCTTAGCAAAATCTAAGGAATATTGTTGGCCTCCTTTGTTGATGATTGTAGGTGCATACAAAATGGTGCACATAAGAGACACTAATAAAGTATTACAGAGCCTGATTTTTTATGTGAAAAATATTGCATAATGGTGAATCCTTCCCACTTGGTAAGGGGAAAATCCTTGTAGGTTGCAGCAAGGATTCCGTATTAGGTTACCCTGTTGTGTGGGTCAGTACTCCAAGTGATCTTGCAAGTGGTTGTTAGAAAAACAAAAAATAAACAAAGAAAATCAAATGAAATGAAACAAATAAAAAAGGGGTAGGAATGCAAACTCCAACAACCAATATATGCCAAACCACTTTTATATTTCCCAGTGGTCAAGAATGTATAACACCTAAGACATGTGAGCTCCAATTTAATCAAACAATCCCTCTTAGGGAGTTGTATCTAGTCCGCACTATATGCTAAGTATCTTGAAGAACAAATAATAAGAACACTTTCCCATTGAATGAAGGTGGCAAGGGAGCTCGGTAGATGTTAGACAAGAGGGAAGAGGTAAGCTATAAGGGAGCTTAAGCACAATTCCAGTAGCATTACCTTGCTCTGATTTCTCTCGTTAATAAGCATGCCCATGGATTGATTTTATAGGCCAAGAGGTGGGCAAGAAATAACTAGATCCCAATGTGAGCTCCTTGATCTAATGATTTAGCTCCAAGATACACAAAGAGGGGCATTTAAGGAACCCAACTATGTGAGAATCCAAATTCAAATTTGTGGAGGTAATGGAGCTTCCACGAGTCTTTAATGCATCGCTAGTGTTGATATTCCACCATTTTTTTCAATCACACGGTTGTCGAAGGAATATCCGCACTGGCTATGTAGTCATAGTTCTGATAACATGCATAGTAGCGCATATTAATAGATATGTGGTCGTGCGATTGTAGTTTTTTACTATTTTGGGGAATTTATGGACTCATGTTGCTTCTTGGATCTTATGAGCATGTCTTCAGTGGGTTGTATGCTATATGTTGATAACACTTTATCGTGTAAATTGAAAAAATGTCACATGTGTGTGAGATTTGAGCATTAACAGATGCCCCCTGATGTATGAGGTTTATAAGGTACTATAAAGCCGATAATGCATCATTTTTTCTCTTATGTTCTCTATGTTTTTCTTGAATGTGTATGAAACATAGGTGGATAAATGGGAACTCCCACGGGGGAATATTGTTGGTGTAGTTGGCACAAAGAATAGTGTTTTATTAAAACAAGGTGGGCATAACTTCTGCACACAAACTCTAGTTGAGATGATTTTCACATCATTGGAAATATTTTTATGTGTAGAACACCATCACAAGTTTGGGAACTAATATCACAAAATTTTGACAAAAAAATGGTCAATAAAGACCTCAAATAAATTCTAGATGTTTTGTAGCTAAAATAACCAAAGAAGGACCTACCCCTAAACTACAACCTACAAGCAAATATATCTATTGTTTCTACCTAGGAAGTACCAACATAGATGGAAAACAATATAATGATCCATTTTGGATCATATATACATGATATCTAAGAGTGGGTAGTGTGTTAGCCTCTATAAACATCCCAACTAATGATTGTTGTTCCAAATTTGAATATTATTTAAGAACATACTTTGTAGGGAATTACCACTTAAGGAACAAGGGTAAGAAGAGTGGATTGTTAGTGATATTCAAGGATGCACAATTTATCTTAAATAATTGAGGACATGTACTCAAATGAGTTGTTTGAACACAAGATAGGTTTGGCCATAAGATTACTACAATCTGACTTCACAGATGGCTATTTCTAAAAGCCCATGTAGCTCCTTGAGGAAGGGACATGATAGGAACCATATTTTTATGTAGTTTAATTGTCCTATATTATGCACCATTCCTCACAAATGGCATTGTAACTTGCATCCTATGGCTGATTAGGGGGTTATGAAGGAATAAAGCAACCATGTAATAATTTTGTCCCTTATTTTCAATTTGAGATTCTTATATAGAAAAGTGAATACAAAAGAGATTTACAAAGAGATAACATAATCATACCTTGTTAACACACTTAGAAATATCATACACTACATTGGTCTAAAAATTTAGGGTGGCTATGCTCTTAATACTACCAAAATCACATCGGTGATTAGATTCTCCATGGCACCCATGACTACATGTTGGCACATACAAATAAGGCATGCATTAGAGGATGATAGTGAAATAGATAAGGCCGGGGCATATATATGAACCCCTTGATCCCCCTTCATTCAACCTCATAAGAGATAATGGAGAAATTCATATTTTCCATGTTTTTATGTTTATCTTGAATAATTCTTGATCATGCATTGTTGAAATGCTAGATTATTCACCTTTAATAGATGGTAGGATCCCAGGATGCAAGCATGCAACTAAATATGCAAGGTTTGAAGGTGTAAATATAGAGATCAATAAAAATTTGGGCTCTAGGATAGGGAATTTTCCTATGGAAAAAATAGGAACTATGCTTCCAAAATGAAAGATTAAAGAATTTGAAATAGGCATGCAGTCTTGCAATTTCATAAAGACAAATGTAATTTGATTTTGGGTATTCTACCCAAAATGGTCATTTTGATTAGTGGAAAACTCATTCTTCATTTCAACATTAATGCTTCCATCGTGAGTGTGGGTGAGAGCTTAGGCATTTCCATTATTTGTAGACTACATTCAAACTTTTGTCCCAACAACCACCCTTGCCAGAATTTGAAATTGTTGTGTTTTTGTAAGGAAAACATCCAACTTCAGAGGGGAGATCTTATGTCTAGCTCATGACCACTTGAGAGAACCTAAAAATTTTAATACTCCATTAAATATTTTGGATTGATATCTTTTTTGGTGGAGTTCCATAGTGGACTTGGGCTGTGGAACCAAAGAAAGAGATTGGTTTTCACAGCAATGTGGCATCATATTCCTATACTTGTCATATTAATAAATTAAAGTATCTTAATAATAAATGTAGTCATTTAATTTTGTAGAAAATTCCATCGACAGTGATACCAAAAGTTATATTTTCTATTGATATAGATTTTTTATCAAATTTTTGACAATCCGGTTCAATTCAAAATTGGGGAAAATGCCTTAAATAATTTTTCTACCATGCATGGATTTTGGATTATGATATAACTCCATTGATGCTTGAATTTTTTTCCAAATGCTTATCAGATTTGTGGCCCAAAAGAGGTTCGATTTCCTATATGACTAGCTTACTCCAATAATAAAATGCATGCCATTGATGTATAGCCATTCTATAAACTTATTCAATTGACTTAGGAAGATTGGTTCGATGGAAGATATGTATCAAATGTTTGTGATATTAACAAATTTTAGTAACTTGTGTCACATAAATGTTTCATTGTAAAGATAATTTTAGTGACTTGTGCCACATAAATGTTTCATTGTAAAGATAATTTTAGTGAATTGTGCCACCTAAATGTTTCACTGTAAAGATCATTTTAGTGAATTGTGCCATCTAAATGTTTCATACTTGTGCCACATAAATGTTTCATTGTAAAGATAATTTTAGTGAATTGTGCCACCTAAATGCTTCATTGTAAAGATAATTTTAGTGAATTGTGCCGTCTAAATGTTTCATTGTAAATATTTTTCAGTGGCTTGTGTTACATAAATGTTTCATTGTAATATTTCATGTTGGTAACCACCATGTGCTTATGTTTTTATGTTTTCTTGAATCTATCTATAATTTTGGCAAATAATTTTAATAACTTGTGCCACATAAATGTTTGATTGTAAAGATAAATTTAGTGAGTTGTGCCACAAAAATGTTTCATTGTAAAGATTTTTCAGTGGCTTATGCCATCCAAATGTTTCATTGTAATTTTTCATGTTGGACAGCACCACGTGCTTATTGTTACCAGGAAAACATATTTCTAATCATATTTCACCTCCTTATTTATTTGCTTGTGTTGACCAACAACATGAAGTCAGTCATACACTACCAACAAAACGTTTGATTGTAAAGATAATTTTAGTGTATTGTGCCACATTAATGTTTCATTGTAAAGATTTTTAGTGGCTTGTGCCATTGAAATGTTTCATTGTAATCTTTCATATTGGACAACACCACTAACGGTCTTTATTTATTTGCTTCTGTTGACCAACAACATGCATTCAGTCATACCCTACCAAGAAAATGAGTTTTTAGAAAGGCTGCAAGGTTGAAATGGATTCTTTCTCTATCATATTTTATCATATTTTACAAGTAACTTCTTGCCTTCCACTTCTTCATCCTGTCAGGTTTAACTTAACAGAAGCATTGTCAATTGTCATAGTGTACTCTCACAGTGCAGGACTTATTCACAAGACTTTCAGATGAGTTGCTATGCTTCATTTTTCACAATATTGAAAAACTCCCTCTATCACAGCTCAGATTTACCGTTACATGGTTTGCTTTGTTGTGCAATCGTTCAAAGTTGAACACATTTTCGTCCCATATGTAACCAACACGTATCATGTGCGCTGTCTTAAGCAGAATAGTTGCCCTATATTTGTATCCTTGTTGCTTTTAATAAACCAGCGGATTTGGTCGTTGCCTGTCCGAAATTGTAACGAGGAGACTGACATGACTGGTTTTTGTTTTGTGTCGAAAATTGTAACGAGGAGAATGAGATGACTGGTTTTTGTTTTGCATGCCTAACTTGCCCACTTGCTAATCTGCGAATGATGAAGGTAGATCTGCAAGACTACAACGAGTGGGAAATCCCTGTTTCGGACTTTCGAAAGGAAATCGGTGTTTTGAAATGCTTGCTCAGAACGACCGTGGAAATCCAGGTGGGCGGTCCTCTTATTTGATGTGCATCGTTCAAAGTTGAACACATTTTCCTGTATGATGTGCATGCAGAATCCATGTGCATGCTCGTTGCTTATTTTCTGTGCATGCTTCTTGCTTTTGGGATGATATCCATGGGATATATAGGAACTACGCTTCCAAAATGAAGGCATGCAATATCATAAAGATAAATGCAATTTGATTTTGGGTATTCTACCCAACATGGTCATTTTGGTTGGTCGAAAACTCATTTTTTATTTCAACATTAATTTTTTCATAGTGAGTGTAGGTGAGAGTTTAAGTATTTCCATTCTTTCTGCACCATTCAAACTTTTGTCTCAACAATCATCCTTGCTAGAAATTGAAATTGCTTTGTTTTTGCAAGGAAAACATCCAACTTTAAAGGAGAGATCTTATGTCTAGATCATGACCACTTGAGAGAATCAAAAAATTTAATATTCCAATAAATATTTTGAATCGATATTTTTTTGGTGGAGTTCCATAGTGAACTTGGGTTGTCGAACCAAAGAAAGATATTGGTTTTCATATCAATGTGGCATCATATTCCTAAGCAATCATATCTGTAAGCTTGTTATTTCCTATATGAAGTTGAATACCCGTCTAAATTAGGATCCAAAAGTTTTTATTTGAATTTATTTTAATGCACATTTTTAAATTGTACAGAACAATTCACTTCGGATTAGTTGGAGTTCTGGATGGGTCGACACGCTTATATTCTGAATGTGAAGCCTACGTCCACCTGAAGGATTCCTACATTTCCTACATTATCTCCTCCTCCATGCGACCGTTCCTTACGTCCTACTAGGCTGTTGCTGCTCATTTTCTTTCCCTTGGCATCCCATCACCAACTCGTTGTGCCAACATCCACCAGGCTCAGCCAGCTTCTCCACGGAGTTTTCTCACCCGACAACCCACAAGGAGCCCACGTGAGCCCGGCCTGCATGCACGCCACGCATGGGAAAACATGCGGCCATCTGTCGATCCGCTCGAACCTAGGCTAAGGGAAGTCGCCCTTAAACGCATTGCCAGCCTTCACGCGCGCGTGGGAGATCACCCAACTATTGGTGGAGCTCTGCATCCCATTGCATTTTCGGAAGACTTTGGGGCTATGCTGCGAGGGCTTCACCCTCCCATTTACGCCCTCTCATGTTGTAACATAACTAGGTAAGAGCTGCCAAGAATGGAAACATTGGTATACTTCGCTACAGATGGAAGGAACTTGTTCAATGTCTTCTAAAGGCGGCCTCCCACAGCATCAACCACAGAAGACCGGTTCAATGTATTCTACAGGCAGCCTCCCACAACATCAACTACAGAAGACCTGTTCAAGCATCAACGTGTTGGGAATAAACTTCTCCTTCAGGTCCCTTGGTGTTCTTAACTTGAAATCTGGTAACACGATCGGTTATGTGACTTAAAGGTGGAATTTCGACTTATGGTATGACTTTAAGGTTAAAACGATACCCAGTATATATATTGTTTTTGCAGTGTTAAAGACAAGCTTAGGCCAGCCCTGTATTATCTTCAAAGATTGTGATTCCGAACGATACATTTTCTAGATTGTCCCAATACCGTGTTATTGGATTCAACGTGGGAAAGACCCTTATCCTTAGTACTTGAAGAGTCTAAGAATTTCACACAAGGATGCTATGAAGATAGTACCAAGGGCTCCACGCTCCAGGGATTTTTTTACATATACTGCCGATAAATGTTTACAGCCCAAATTTGATTATTTGATAAATAAGATTGGGTGCAGGCATCCGGATTTGCTGAGATTCCCATAGTACTTGTATTTCCATTTAGAGAAGAGGATAAATCCGGGGCATAGGATTTTGCTTGAGTACAATGTTTCATTTCCCTTGCCTACCATGTTGAAGGAAACTGAAAGGGACTTCTGGGATATATTACAGAGGCTTCAATCTAGCTAAGCTGAAAGTATCAATTTCAACTTCTCTCTGTAGATATTATCGCTTGTAAATCCGACCAAAGACAAACATTCTAAATCTCAAATAATTATTAATGATTCGTACGAAGTTCTATATTCACGCAACACTAAGAAGTGATGGTTAAAGTCGAACCTGTTTCATTCACATATATTTTTAAGATAAGAGTTTTTTTTTTCTTAAACTCATCAGTGAAATGTGGCCAGTATATCGAGTTGAAACGTTCATAGTCAACTTCTCTTGTTCTCTTAGTTTTTTTTTTTCTCATGTTCTCATGTAGGCTTAGTTAAGGTTATGCTCTTTCAATGCTTGAGTGACAGCGTTTTAGGTACATTTTTTTTTTTTTAACACAGAGAATAAAAGTAAAGCCAAAGGAAGGAAAATTACACTCGAAGAAGCAACAGGTTTTAACAATTAAATCAAAGAAAGGGGAAATAAAAGGGAATTTTATTTGCACGAAGAATTTTTGCTCTGGACGAATTCTGCACTGTTGGATTTAGAGACGTCTAAATTACAATAATTAAGTTGGACATACGTGCATTATGATTATGATATCAAATACTGTCGAAAGATTACATTTATGTAATGATTAAAACATGCCAAACAATGTGATTAATTAAGTCATGGCATTATACGTATTTAAATAAGGTTTTGGATACAAATACATATAGAATAATGTTAATCAATTATAATTGTTAATGGACCGATTATAGTTGATTAAAATAATAGCAGTAAATTGAGCTAAATAAGGAAATCAGAATTTATTCTGATTTATTTCAGTTTTTTCTGAAGTTTCCCGATTTGAAGTTTTTTATAAAATCGGAAACTCCAGATTTCTTTTGGACTTGTTTCCCAAGTATTAGCTAAATTTCAGCAGCCCTAGGATTAGAATCTTTTTCTTTGGCACTGGGCTGAGTGTCCAAGGCTTGCAATCATCCAGAAAAATTGTCTGCTCCATTGAAGACAGGATACTCTCCAGAGAAAAGGATTGCAAGTTCTTGGAAGGATTCGAGAGCCAACAACTCAAGTCAAGACCAGAAGCTGTCCGCGACCTTTGAAGATGGAAAGTAAGTACCGCTGTGCATTAAACTTAATTTCTAAGTTCCGCTGTGCATTAAGTTTAATTTCTTGCATAGGAGTAGATCTTGGTTAGGGTTTAAAGCATTTAGTAAAACCCAACAATTGGTATCAAAGCCTCCCTTATGTAAGAATTGCTGCGTGTGAGCCTCTTGTTAAATCTCATTATTAATTCAGAAATGAATGAATGTTTTTTTTTTCCAGAATTTATATTATGATTGTACAGAGCGTTTTCTGAGAATTCATAGTATAAATCTATATCGACTTCTTGATAGTCTCGGTCTTTAATTCAGAAAATTGGAAGGCATTTCAGATCCTTGACTAAATGCCATTGAAGTTTAAACATACTGAATCTATGCATCTTTTCTCCTAAACTGTAATCGATCTACGTTCTGCCTGATTTACAAGCTCGGTATATTCACTTGGCCTATCACAGAACCTCTGTATCTAATCCCAGTAATTGACGGGCATCTTAGTTCTTATTCAGAGAAATATTTATAATTTTGAAGCCCGATTTTATCTCCAGAGTCTAGTACTGCCGTCGATCTAAATTTCCTGAGAGATAAAACGCAGATTGAATCTCGATTTCATTCCCAGAACTTAAAATTTCCGTGATCTATTTCTTTCCTAGTTTTTTAAGTATCAATTGGTGATCCAATCTCTCGCCTGAATCAATTGTTGTAGTCGATCTATTTCAGAAACTCTGGATCAGTGTATTTCTTCGGTAACTTCAAATTTTGATTAGAAAATGTACACTCTGTATTTTCTTTTGATCAGACCGGTGGTGCAATCTATACCCTTCTTTTGACAAAGGTTAAAAAGACAATACCCTGGAGAGTGCGATCCGTACGGATTGTTTTGACCTTTTTTACTTAGCATGCGTCTACTGAAAGAGAAATCGCAGATTTCGGTCTGCATCTTCCTTTTACAACGACTCGCCTAAAACCTGGATCATGTCGTTTTGATTTGAATCTAAATCTTAGCGTTTGATTGTAATTTCATAGCATTCCCATTTCCAGAGTATGACGTTTTCAACTTCCAGATTATGACCTTTGAATCGCGATCTCTGTAAAATCTGTGTTGATTATTTAATGGTGTTTCCAAAAATTCCAGAATTCTTGATGCGAAAGTTTAACAGCTGATGGTTGGTTAATTTAGGAATAATCCAGGGTATTAGCTATGACAGGAATATGGTTTTAAAGAAATAAATTTAATCAAGCACTTCCTTTTTTACTGAGAATAAAAGGAATCAGAAGATTAACTTTTGGAGGAACAGTGTGCTTTATTTAATTTAAATATTTTTTAGACAGTAGTTCTGTACAGTAAATGTAAATATAATTATGTACAGTACAAGAATTATCTAAATTACCATGACTATCCATAGACGACGACAATGCATTGGCATCAATACATTATAGTAATAAGGGAATGCATGAATTTTAACAGCTTGAAAAGACAATATGTATTTCATTTTGGAAAGTAAGGATGGTATTTACAAAAATATAAGTATTGGCAATGTGTCAATACTACTTAATACGTTGAAAACAGAATATAGGTGGGCTTATATAACTACTGGCAATGTTTCAATATGTACGCCCTTGGAAACTCTGTATGACAGAGGGATCTGTCTTCCTTTTTGTCTTGCTCATTTGTTGGAGTGAATGCATTTAGCATCTGTATGTTGGTTGGAAAATGATTTGTTTTACTCTCTGTATTTTCCCATTGGAATATGAAAAACGTTCGGGTATTTCTCTTAAGGCTGAAAAATGTTTTTTAGTACTCTGTATTTTCCCTTGGGAAGATTAAAAACGTTTCGGTAATTCTTGTATGGCCAGAAAACGATTTTAATACTTTGGATTTTCAACTGTTAAGATTGATGATTTTAGGCATAATTTTGGAATCTAACTAAAGACGTTTTATACATGTATTGTTTTCGCATGAGTCAAGCATTGATGTTCGCAAAACGAACCGCTCTGTGTAAGACGATTGCAAGGATGACTCATGACAAGCTCAATGGACGTGGGTGTTAGCTTTCCCAAAGGAGGGTTGGCACCTGCTAAGTTGTTTGGTGCATAAGGGTGATGTTTAACAAATAAGTTGCAACACACATATGCTGGCAATGTCTAGAAAAGCATTTGGGGCTTGGTGCACCAGGTCCGTTAGTGACCTGCCTTCCCCACTTGACTGGCCTGGTCGTTAGCAAATGGATATGTCAATCTGGCCCAAAGGCGGAAAAGACAATAAGGTAATGATTGCGCCCAAAGGTGTTTTTCATTATTGAGTGGTGTTTTGGCTAAAAGATTCAATGGAGCACATAATTTAATTTGGGCCTTTAGATAGATTTTAGAATTATGATTAAAGATCAAATCGTGATGCATAATGTCTAATTTTTTCCTTTTGTTCTTCAATTTTCAGATCTAAACATAATGTCAAATCTAAGTCAAATTAAGCCCCTCATGGGGAACAATTTCAAACAGTGGGAAGAAAAGCTGAAATTAGTCTTAGGGATCATGCAATTGGACACTGCACTGAGATTTGATCGCCCCAAGCCCAATAAAGAGGGTGAAGAAACTCCCCAAGAGAAGGCTGATATTGATAGATGGGAGCATTCAAATCGCATGTGCATAATGGTGATGAAGCAAACGATCCATGAGACTTTTCGGGGCATAATACCTGATACAGAGACCGGCGCTATTAAATACCTTAAGGCCCTTGAAGAGAAATTCACAAAGAGTAAAAAGACTGAAGTTAGTACACTCTTTGTGAAGTTGGCAACAATAAAATACAAGGGAAAAGAAGGGGTTAGAGAGCATGTTATTGAGATGACAAGACTGCAACGTGCTTTAGTTTGTTCTGAAGTTAATTTAAGTTCTGTATCTAGATATACTTGGTGGATAGATTCAGGTGCAACGACTAACATCAGTATGTCGATGCAGGGTTGCCTAAGCCATCGCAAGCCAAATGAGGCAGAGCGCTACGTTTATGTAGGAAATGGCAACAAAGTAGAAGTGAAAAGCATAGGAAAATTTAGATTATTATGTAAGACAGGATTTTATTTAAGTTTTGATGCTTTAGTGGTTCCATCTTTCAGAAGGAACTTAATTTCTATATCTTATTTGGACAAAAATGGTTATGTATGTTCATTTGGTAATGGAAAATTCAGTTTGTGTCAAAATTCTAAGCTTCTTGCTTCTGGTATCCTGTCTTCTTATGATAATCTTTATTTTCTAGATATAGACACTTCACATTCAGAGGCACTGCATGTAGATAATAGAAAACGTAAATTAACTTGCGAGAAATCTCCAACATTATGGCACAAGCGATTAGGACATATCTCTATGAAAAGGATAGAACGTCTTGTGTCTAATGATATTCTCCAACCTTTAGATTTTACAAACTTAAGTGATTGTGTGAATTGTATAAAGGGAAAACAAACTAATAAACGTAAGTATGATGCAAAAAGATGTAATGATGTCTTAGAGTTGATTCATACGGATATCTGTGGTCCTTTTCCAAAAGCTACAAGAAATGGTCACCGTTACTTTATCACATTCATAGATGATTATTCAAGATATGGTCATATTTACTTAATAAAAGAAAAGGCGGAAGCATTAGACGTGTTCATAAAGTTCAAACGGAAGTTGAGTTACAACTTAACAAACGTATAAAGTCCATTCGTTCTGATCGTGGTGGTGAATACTACGGTCATTATGATGGATCAGGAGAACAACGTCAAGGTCCCTTTGCAAAATACTTAGAGGAATGCGGAATTGTGCCTCAGTATACGTTGCCAAGTTCGCATGCAATGAATGGTGTTGCTGAACGGCGAAATCGCACCCTTAAAGACATGGTGAGAAGTATGATTGCTCGTACAACTCCACCTGAGAATTTGTGGGGAGAAGCCTTAAAGACTGCAGCATACATACTTAATAGAGTGCCTACTAAAGCAGCTAACAAGACCCCTTACGAGTTATGGGTTGGGCGCAAGCCTAGCTTGAATCATTTGAGAGTTTGGGGATGTCCATGTGAAGCTAGGCCTTATAAGCCAAATGAAAAGAAACTGGACGAAAGGACCATTAGTTGTTACTTTATAGGCTATTCTGAACGATCTAGGGGATACAAATTCTATAATCCAACAGAACATACAGTTTTCGAGTCAGGAAGTGCGAAATTTTTTGAGGATAATGAGTTTGTGGGGGGAGATATGACAAAAGATAGTATTTTTGAAGAAGAAGAGACGAATGCGAATGAGACAATGGACCAAAGTCCTGGTTTTGTTCAAATTCCGATTGCGTTTAGAAATGAGACTATGGACCAAAGTCCTGGTTTTGTTCAAATTCCGACTGCGTTTAGAAATACATCTTCTGACAATATGCAAACTTCATCATCACAAATAACTCAGTTAGAAACTCAATATGGAATAGAGAACACAAATGGACCTGAACCCAACCCAAAACCTGACATTGACATGACAAATGTTGATGGCCTAGGGCTTGTGGGAGATTCAGAAATTGATAATGATGTTCCTCCTCCTGTTGAAGAACAAGTTGTAAATGAACCTCAAGAAAATCTAGTACCTGTGCCAATTAGGAGATCTACTAGAGAGAAAAGATCTACACAATCTAAGGATTATGCATATCTTCAAGAACATGAGTTTGACATTGGCATGTTTGAAAATGATCCTGTTAATATCAAACAAGCTATGGAAAGCTCTAACTCTCAAAAGTGGATTAATGCCATGAATGAAGAGATGAAATCTATGTATGACAATGACGTTTGGGATATCGTTCCGTTGCCTAAAGACAAGAAACCCGTTGGTTGCAAATGGATATTTAAGACTAAGCGGGATTCTAAAGGCAATGTTGAAAAATACAAGGCACGTCTTGTTGCGAAAGGTTTCACACAGAAAGAAGGCATTGATTATAAAGAGACTTTCTCTCCAGTTTCATCGAAAGACTCTTTAAGGATTATATTGGTGCTTGTAGCACATTATGATTTAGAACTTCATCAGATGGATGTAAAGACGATGTTTCTCAATGGTGACATTGATGAAACGATCTATATGAAGCAGCCAGAGAACTTTGTATCAGGTGATGCAGGGTCTATGGTTTGCAGACTTAAGAAATCTATCTATGGGCTAAAACAAGCATCTCGACAATGGTATCATAAATTTCACAAAATTGTTAGCTCATTTGGTTTTGAGTCTAACATAGTAGACGAATGCATATACCTTAAGTTCTGTGGGAGTAAAATTATTTTCTTGGTTTTATATGTAGATGACATATTGCTTGCCAGTAACGATAAGGACATGTTGCATCAAACTAAGAATTTTTTATTTAAGAACTTTGAAATGAAAGATCTTGGTGATGCATCATTTGTTCTAGGGATTGAAATACTTAGAGATAGATCTCAAGGTATTCTAAGGTTATCCCAGAGGAACTATATCGATAAGATTCTAACAAGATTTGGCATGGAAAACAGCAAACCAGGAGATACCCCTGTATCAAAAGGAGATAAGTTTAGTCTAAAACAATGTCCCCAAACTGACTTAGATAAAAACATCATGAAAGATATTCCCTATGCCTCAGCCGTGGGTAGCATCATGTATGCACAAGTATGCACGCGCCAGATATTGCGTTCATCACTGGAATGCTAGGGAGATATTTGAGTAACCCAAGTATGGAACACTGGAAGGCAGCCAAGCGAGTGTTGAGATATCTAAAGAGAACAAGGGACTTTATGCTCACCTATCGGAGATCGGAACAGCTCGAGGTCATTGGATATACTGATTCTGATTTTGGAGGATGTGTCGACAGCATGAAGTCAACATTAGGATACATCTTTATGATGGCAGGCAGTGCCGTGTCATGGAAGAGCGCTAAGCAGTCATTGGTAGCCTCCTCCACTATGGCAGCTGAATTTGTTGCATGCTATGAAGCATCTAATCATGGCGTATGGCTGAAGAACTTCGTCACAAGTCTGAAAATTGTGGATTCTATTCAGAAACCACTCAAATTATTATGTGACAACAATTCAGCAGTGTTATACGCAACCAACAACCGAAGTTCGTCAAAGTCAAAATACATCGATATTAAGTTTTTGGTTGTAAAAGAGAGAGTGCAGAATAATGAATTATGTATAGAACACATAGGTACAGACTCCATGATTGCTGATCCTCTTACTAAAGGATTACCACCCAAGAAGTTTCACGAACATGTTGCCCGTATGGATGTAACATCTATTTAGGATAGTTAGAAAATGTGGGAGTCTGAATATGTTTTAAGTTTTGTTTTTGATGTTCTATGTAATGCAATTGTAAACAATTTTGATGATATATACAAGTTGCATTCAGTTTCGGTTTCATTATTTCTTTCTTTAAAGTTTAATTTTTGACCTCATACAGTAAAGTAAAGGTGACTCAATTAGAAATAGGCACGTATAATCACACTTGCGTGTAATTTCTAAACTATATGTCCAAATCAGATTCATGTCATTCAGTTATGTTGGCAGCGTTATTTATGTCGGTTTAGTTGCGAATAAATGTGACAAGTGCTGCTTAAGTCCTTTGTTAGCATAATTGATGGACAGAATTGTTTAAGAAATACGATAAGAAAGACAGAAAAGTTGCATGCAATAAAGTTAAGGATATATAATCAAAAGGTTGCACTTGTCCATGTGGGAGATTGTTGGATTTAGAGACGTCTAAATTACAATAATTAAGTTGGACATACGTGCATTATGATTATGATATCAAATACTGTCGAAAGATTACATTTATGTAATGATTAAAACATGCCAAACAATGTGATTAATTAAGTCATGGCATTATACGTATTTAAATAATGTTTTGGATACAAATACATATAGAATAATGTTAATCAATTATAATTGTTAATAGACCGATTATAGTTGATTAAAATAATAGCAGTAAATTGAGCTAAATAAGGAAATCAGAATTTATTCTGATTTATTTCAGTTTTTTCTGAAGTTTCCCGATTTGAAGTTTTTTATAAAATCGGAAACTCCAGATTTCTTTTGGACTTGTTTCCCAAGTATTAGCTAAATTTCAGCAGCCCTAGGATTAGAATCTTTTTCTTTGGCACTGCTATAAAAGGGCTGAGTCTCCAAGGCTTGCAATCATCCAGAAAAATTGTCTGCTCCATTGAAGACAGGATACTCTCCAGAGAAAAGGATTGCAAGTTCTTGGAAGGATTCGAGAGCCAACAACTCAAGTCAATACCAGAAGCTGTCCGCGACCTTTGAAGATGGAAAGTAAGTACCGCTGTGCATTAAACTTAATTTCTAAGTTCCGCTGTGCATTAAGTTTAATTTTTTGCATAGGAGTAGATCTTGGTTAGGGTTTAAAGCATTTAGTAAAACCCAACATGCACTTGAATGGGAATAACAGTGGAAATACTTGGAAGAAGAGGTAGATTGTCATGGAATGAAGGAGCTTTGCGTTTTCCCATAGTGGGAGACAATTTTTGGACTTATGTCAGACTCTAGACGGCATGGGAATCATCATCAAAACGAAAATATATATATGGGAATGATGAAAAACCTAGCGAGAGTGTCAAAGATAACACGAGTTAAATTTAATTGCACAGAAAGCTTATTGGGATGTTATAAATCAAAGACTGTATGATTGAATTTGAAGTCCCTCATTGAGAATTTTGCTCAGTTAAGAGAGGTTGAGAAATAGTTCTCGAAGATTGCTTTACATATGAAGAAAGTTTTTTTTTTTCTTTTTTAATTTATCGGCAATAATGCGAGAAGGACTAAGCACAGTGCAACAAACACTAACCCCGGAGGTAGTTGCGACATTTTTGCTAGCCCCTGCTAGCCATCTGCACCAGGCTTGCTTGGCAGCGACTTCAAAGTTTAGGGGTTGGTGCTGAAGCCACTGGAAATAGAAATGATGAGATTAGAAGACTCGTATAAATCCTTCTAAAGTTTAGGAAGAAGAATTCGGTTCTTGTAGGGGAGAAGAGCCTGAAGCTGTAACTAAAAAAAACTTGTGCAAAGAATAGAAAAAGGTGAAACCCTAGTGCAGCTCTAGATCCTTCCTAATGAAGCATAGATATCCTTGAATCCTAAGGATAATTCCTCTTTCCACCAGTTCATTACCATTTCAAATGTTTGGAACACGAAGTGTGACGTTTTCTACACTGACGAAGCTTGATGGCACTATCCACATGGTAGCATTCCATTCACTCTATAAGCGAGAATTCTAGGCGACGTGGATGGTTATGCTTCTCGTTGGTGAAACACCTACGGTGTAATTATTTCATACACAATGTAAATTATTTCTTAAGTAGAATCTCTATATGAGATTGCTCTCTCTTCATTTAATCAAAATGTTATATATATATAAGAGTTATGTCTTCAAATCCCTTTTGTGGAGTCTGTTTTGTTAGAGATAATGTTTATCTTGTGTGTTTAGTTGTTGATAGATGAGATATTCTCTGCTAGTTTGGCGTGTGGTTGAGATATTATCTCAACCTATCTCAGCTATATTTAGAAACTATTAGATCTGATAATAACTCTCTCATCTCTATATCTTGGAGATATCATTTGTACATAAGAACAACATAGATCAATCTTAAATCCCACCGAGAGGGATCCAATTTCTTGAGGTGTATTTCTTTTTTTAAATTTAAACTCAATAGATTTTAATCTCTCTTGATTGATAGATCCGGGTTTAAGTTTTAAGTTTTTATTTTATAAACGAACATCAATTTTTTAATTACTTTTCATAATATTTTATTTTATGAGCCGGCATGGATTTTTTTTAAATACTTTCCATAATTTTATTTTTTTTACATTTTAATTAATGGCCGACAATACATTTTACTTTTTTACTTTTCATTAAATACTTTCCATTACATTTTACTTTTTCTTACATTTTAATTAATGGCAGACAATAATAAAAGACAAACTTTACATGTAACGCTACATCACACAAAATTTTACTTTTTTTTTTACATTTTAATTAATAGCCGACAATACATTTTACTTTTTTACTTTTCACACATGTAACGCTACATCACACATGTAACACCTCGTCATACTCGTTACAAGATCTCCCTCATTGCACTGAGTGAAACGACATGCTCTATAGCCTAGTATGGGGGAGATGTTGTAACGTTACATGTAACGTTTGTCTTTATTATGGGATAAAAAGTGAAAAGTAATACTTATTATTGTCGGCCATTAATTAAAATGTAAAAAAAAATTAAAATGTAATGGAAAGTATTTAATGAACAGTAAAAAAGTACAATGTAATGAAAAGTAAAAAAAGTAAAATGTATTGTTCGCCATTAATTAAAATGTAAAATAAAATAAAAAATTAAAACTTAAACCCAGATTTATCAATCAAGAGAGATTAAATTTCTTGAGTTTAACTTTTAAAAAAAATACACCTCAAGAAATTGGATCCCTCTCGGTGCTTGATAGATACGAGTTTAAGATGGATCTATGCTGGTATTATCACTTTTTACTATTATATGTAATGCTACATCACACATGTAATGCTACACATACACATTACAAGATCTCCCTCATACTGGGCTGTAGAGCGCCTGTCGACGCAATAATGCAATAGTTATAATAGTTTTATATTGTGTGTAACAATGTCTTCTCTCTCCATTTCTATGTTGGTATCAGAGCTGGAATGAGCATGACTCCCTCATGGGAGTGCTCAGGACTATGAGAGAGGAGCATTGCTTAGTCTATGTGAAAGAGTGAAAGTTGTTTTTGTTTATGGTGTTTTCTGTATGAGTGAGGATCCACCTAGTACTGAAGATACTGCCATTTGATAGAAAGGAACCACTCCTACCATCTAAAGGAGGAGACGTTGCTGCTCAGAGTTCACGCTACCCAAATTGCTGCTTACTACTTCTAATATAGTGTTGGCTGCTGGAGGAAGATCTCACATCGTTGGAGGAAGAGCCCACGTCACTGGAGGAAGAGCCCCTATTCTTGTGATTTGCATCTATAATGTGAAGAAGAGAATTTGTTGTATATTGTGCAGTTGATTGGAGAGTGCAGCCACCAATTACTGGAAAGGAGCTGTACGTTGGGATAAATTATTGATGCAATTATTTATGTGAAAGGGATTGCAAATCCAGATATTGTGTGGATCGTTGGATAGAGAAGGAATAACTGTTACCCATGAAGAGGATTTGTGCAAGAGAACAGTTCCAAGTGAATATAGCTTCCATTCTGCTAGAGAATAGTAGAGCCGTTGTGTGAGCAAGTCCCCTATTGCAAAGGGAGTCATCGCTTTGATCCTGGAAGAGGATTTGATGTGTAGTAGAGACACAATCGGCTTGAAAGGGGAAATTATCCCAACAGGAAGAGACAGTAGCCGTCGTTATCATAGACCGGATTCTACATTGTTTCTAGTGCTAAAGTGGAGTTCTAATATTAATTAAAAGAGCCACCTGCAAAAGGAGTCAAGGTTCATTGCAGAAATCTAAAGATTGAGAAGCATTTTGTTTAATTTTTTTTATCTGTTGCACATGCCAAGGTGAAGTAAACCATAAAGTTTGGATCCATTTTTAGAATTCACCCTTTCCGACCTCTATTCCTCATTTAATTGGATTACCATGAAAGTGAGCTTGTTGTTGCTGATATTTTTTTAATTTCCAAGGATGACAAAAATTTTCATATTTGTGAAGTGTGCGGGTATAGCAGAGGGGAAACCCGACCTCCAAATCCCCATAGTGCTTCATAGTGATCGCAAGGATGTGGCTGTCTTCTATAATCTTTAATTCTTGTGTCAGTTTTCAATTTGGTTGTATTCTTGCATAGTATAATTGTGTGGAATTTCCTTAGTGTTCTAAAAGGTTTATGTGTCTTGGTAAATGTCATAAATAATTGGCTATAGAAAAGCATTTAAAAATGCTTGTTGTGCCTGAAATATCATTATGTAATGTAGGGGGTGCATGTTCGGTTGTACTCGACACCCCATATGAGTTTTTGGTCCAAGTTGTAAAGATTAGCCATTGGTAAGTTGATTTCCCTGGTTTGTTGTAAGACCTATTTCAGATGTTCAAGCATACATGTTGTGGTGTGGAATCACATAGTGTTATCCCTGTTGGCCAAGTCACGACCTCACAGTCGACAGGGGTCCACCAGCTGGCGACCCATACCGCAGTCTCCCTGGGCATTGGCCCGGGCAGGTTTGAGCCCACCCAGCAACACCCACAGAGTGGATGAGGTCTCACCCGAGGTGTCCAGGAAGAGCAGATGGAACCATGTTTTTTCCGAGGGAGGAGGCAAGTTGCGGCAATATGGTATTAACGACAATTCCAAACATTCATCATGAAGTTATAGTACATCGCAGCATTTAATATTACCAAAAATATAGATCGCATATTACTTTAATCGCAGCATTTTCACATAGACAGGTAACACATTATTGCAGTATTCACATCACAGCAATAGAAAACAGATAATTGCATTACCATAAACACACAGATTGCACCATATCATCATCCTTATATTACTGTGGCAAACCAAAGGCAGTACATGAATCTCTGCGCAACTCCAGCATTATCTTTGCATAAATCTCTATCTCTTTCTCTTATCTATCGACTCCTCCTCCTCCTCTAACACTTGCAATCCTTCTATATTTATAGGCTTCCGCCTCCTACAATACTTGTCCACTTTCCTAACCGACACTTATAGACAATCGACTAACTGACTTGGTCTAATGACCCAAAAACCCGCATACCGTGGCATAATGACTTGATCTTACAAAATACATGATCCAAAAACCCACCAACTGCGGTATACTTGACTCAATATTACAAAATACATGGTCCAAGTGACCCAAAACCCGCCAAGTGCAGTATCCTTTGGCACCAAATGCTCCTTTCGCGTCTTCATCCAACGTGTGATGGTGTCAGTAGTACTGCGATCTTTCCTCATCAAACCTCCTCCCAACAGTCCCCCAACACAATCTTATGGCTCGCCCTCGAGCCACGTCAGCTGCATCTGTTCTTGTTGTCTGGATCACGAGTTGTTGTCTCCTTCTTTTGGCTATATAGATGCTTAGCTACCAATTCTTTAAGCCCTCCACGAGAGTAGGAAACCCCTGACTGGTTGTCAGGTACATCGCGAACTCATCCTGCAGTCACATGGAATAGTGCCGACTAAAAGGAAAAGAGGATGAACAGTACCAAGGGGTGAGAACAGTGGATGACTATGGAACATTTGTTTCACGCTAGCACCCATCTTCGACTGAGGTCAAGGAGCTACCACCCCAACCAGCATTCTGATAAAAAATAGCACAACTCTTCGAACAACCACTGCATACTAAATTATGCGGGACCAGATAGGGGTCCATCTCATTGTCGACGCGTACTGCAGGCACCCTGGCACCGACCCGAGCATAGACAGCGTAAGTGCACCCATGGTATCATGACTCTCACGGACACTCATCGTTCGAGCTCACAGTGCCCCTGGGCTACTACCATGGGAAACAAAGTGGAGCATTTCCACAGCCTCCTTGGAATTCCCCACAGCTCAACTCACACAGGGATCAAGCAGCATAGCCACTCTTGGTCGGAACAACTTCTAGATGGTGAACTAGCAACTTCCTAAGGTACTTATAACTGGACCCTCCTCTATCACGACGGGGGGAACGATGCCCCGGTACCTCTCACCTATTTGTATGAGCTGGCCAACTTCCACAGTGGACGGGCGACCATGCGGCCAACCTAGCTCCCGCGTGCCACCACGTGAACAACCCTACTAACCATTCTGGTCCGGCGTGCCACATGAAAAACATGCCGTCGTTCTCTGTGAATCCAGCCATAGCGGTCAGGGGCAATCATATGCACAGAGGGTGGCCTGTAATCCCACCACTTCACTGTACCCTCCCAAATTCAGTGTACATAATTCGTCAGCAAGCCTAAGTTAAACACCATCATGATTCTCGGATCGGTGGCACAAGCCTCTCCCGCTTGCGCATACCGTCTTCTGTTGGTGTGCCATCTACCACCAAGCAACCTACAACAATCATTAGCAATTTTTTTATTTATTTATTGTGATTCAGACATCGCACTGTTCCGAGCCCGCGCGATAGGGCTTCAATCTGTGACCATTCACCAACTTGGGGAGCATACCCCCATCCAATCGCTGCAACTGAACCGCTCCTCCTGAAGTAATGTAATTGATGCGGTAGGGACCTAGCCAATGCATCTGCAACTTGCCTGGATGTTTCATAAACTGACTGTCATATAGTAACACTAAGTCGCCCTATTGAAACTGCTTGGTTTTGATGCGGTGATCATGCCATGCCTTCTGGCGATCCTTCTCCACTCTTTGATCAAAGCCACGATAAACCGATCTTCTTCAAGTGCCACCAATTGTGCTAGACGCTCGTCTATTGCTGCAACATCATCCATGATTGTAACAGCTGCAATTCGTAAACTGGGAACAATGTACTCCATAGGCATAATGGCTTCCTTCCCATATACCAGCTTGAAAGGTGTCTGACCAATCAACCTTTTACATGTGGTGTGATAGGCCCACAACACCGCGGGAACTTTCAAATCCCAGTCATCACGGTTCGCATTACACACCTTTGTTAATGCATGCTCCAAGACCTTGTTAAATGCCTCTACCGTCCCATTCGCCTATGAGTGATAGGGTGTACTCTTCTTGTGCTGAATCTGCAATTCCTCCGTCAATGCGCTGATAGTGCGATTAAGAAAATGGTTGCCTTGGTCACTCAACAATATCTTGGGGAAACCGAAACGAGTGATAATGTAGTCAAACAAAAATCTAGCAGCTGTTACGGCGGAGCAGTCAACTATAGGTGCTGCCTCAGCCCATCGGGTCAAGTATTCTGTCGCTGTGATAATATACCGCGCACCTGTGCATTTCCCTGGTGGATTGATCGGCCCTACGAAATCCACAACCCATTTTTTGAATGATTGTAATTTCACCTGCAGTAGTAGTGGCATCTCGTCACATCTAGATGGCTTGCCATTTCGTTGGAAAACATCATAGGACCACGCATAGTTTGTCGCATAATTGTGTAAAGTGGGCCACCAAAGCCCTGCACGCAATACCTTCCGGGTAGTCACCCGACCGCCATAATGTCCTCCGACGACTCCACCATGTGCTTCAACCAATATATTTGCTTCCTCATGCGGTAAAATACATCTAAGTAAAATCTCATCAGCACCTAATTTATATAACTCTCCTGCGATCAGTTGAAAGTCAGTAGCCTTGGCGACCAATCGCTTCTTTTGAGTCATGGTAAAGTCATCGGGTGCGGTGTTGGTTGCCAAGAAGTGAAGGATATCATCAAAATAGTGGTCAGCAGCGGCAACATGAAACAGCTGGGAATCCGGCAATCCATCTTCGATATTAGTCGGTTCCTCCCCTGTGTCAATCCGTGACAAATGATCTGGTCCAACATTCAACCACCCCGGCTTCATAATGACTTTGAAATCAAACTCCTGAAACAAAAGTAGCCATCGGCAAATCTTCCCCCCCAACACAGGCTATTGACGAAGTATTTCAGTGCTGAATGATCAGTAAACATTTTAAAGTGGGCACCCAACAAATAATGCCTGAACTTCTGCAGTGCGTAAACCATGGCCAGACCTTTGCATTCTATGGTAGTGTAATTGTGTTCTGCCAAAGACAGCTTCCGAATGGCAAAAGAAATAGGGTGATCAATGTCACCGTCACCTGGTTGAGCCAATACAACTCCTAAAGCAATCGATGAAGCATCAACGTTGACGTGGAATTCCTTACTCCAGTCTAGAAAAACCAAAATTGGTTCCGACATAATCTTCGCTTTGAGGGTTTCGAAGCTTTCCTGACATTTCGGGTTCCATTGGAACGCCGCATCCTTTTTCAACAACTTCTCCATAGGGGCAGTAATCGCAGCATATCCCCTAATGAACTTGCGATAGTAGCCCGTGTGACCCAAGGTCGCGCGCAACTGCTTAACCGTGGTTGGTGGTTGCAATCCCAAAATAAGTGCAATCTTGGCTGGATCAATCAACAATCCCTGCTTACACATGATATGACCCAACAATATCCCAAATGGAGCACAGAAAATACATTTCTTCAAGTTCAGCGATATCTGGTGCTGTCGGCATCGCTCAAGCATCAATCGCAGATTAGCCAGATGATCCCGAATTAACCCATAAACAGTCCAATAGTCCATATATACTTGCAGAAACTTTTGAATAAAATGTTTGAAGGCGGCAACAACCACCTGGGAAAATATCACAGGTGCATTCTTCAATCCAAACAGCATGACTATGTACTGAAAGCAACCCCATTCGGTAACAAAAGTTGTCTTATGGCGATCTTCCTTGGCAATACGGATCTGATGGTATCCATAGAATCCATCAGTGAAAGAGTACATCTCCTGGCCACCCACTCCTTCAAGTACTTCATCAGTAAATGGAGTCAGGAAGGGATCATGCAAGCAAGCATCATTCAACTTCCGCAAGTCGACACAGATGCGCACTTCGCCTGTTTTCTTGTCATGCACCACCATAGGACTGATCCATTCTGACTCTTCCACATGTTCGATAATACCAACATCCAACATCTGATCAAGTTCCACCTTGACTTTCTCTTTATGTCACGGGTTTAGTCGATAAGGTCACTGTCGGACTGGCTTAGCGTCTGGTTTCAATGGAATCATCATTTCTCCTAAGTCACCCAAGATTCCCTTCATTTCGGAAAACTTCATGGGAAACACATCTTGGAATTCATGCAATAACTTGGTAAACTTACTCATCATCTCATCGTCCCAATAATCCCCTACATTAGCAAACTTGGGAGTAGCTTCAGTGCCGATATTCATTTTGCGAAGCTGCAACGGCTGATTGAACAGATTACTTGGCACAATAGGTGGAACCACATCGCAACATCCTTCAGATTCGGGAATGTTAATATTATGGGGGTCATCATCGTCCTCTGGCCCTCCACTGACATTGAAGCACTCCATGAGAGACTGCATCTGACTGTGGGTGTGCAGATCAACAGATCGTGCCACCAGAACAACCCGAAATATCACATCGCGGATGAGTTGCAGGGCATTATGGACATCTGGGTTGGCATCCGCAAATGTGAAGGTATGACTGAAACAGATCATCAACTCTCCCCATGTTGTAATGTCATGGCACAATTCAGCTGCAGTATACCACGAGCACGGTATCTCCTCCAAAGTATGGACAAAAGCATGAACCCACTCATCTCTAGGTCGCGTGATCCACAATCGTTGACACTCCATCACGTGATCATCGGGATCAGTTCGGCCATCATACTTGCCAGTGTGATACACCTCAGGATTTCCAAATCAAACCATCATCAACCTGCGACACTATGACCAATATTTAATGAATTTCTTATGTGTCGCCCACCAACGTGCTGGAGCAACCTTCAGTGCTTCCTCCAAGGCTAGCAAGTGCTATGGTTCTGGAACACGATCTTCAAATTCTGCTACAAAGGTGTCTAAGCCAGGAAACCCCTCATAGATAGGCAATGTGATTGTTTCTATTGCAACACGACATAAAGATTGTGTAACTAAACCGCACTTCCGGACTGATACTTCATCATGCGATTCTGTCAATGTTCCAATGCATCATCGGAGTCAGAAGACATGGAGCTCTCACTGCGCCACTCCAACTCACCGTGAATAGTGGAATGAATGTAATCCTCAGAAATATTAAATGCGTAATCCCAGCAAGTGTGATTGTCATCTTTGACAGGATCAACATATCGGCGGCCTTCAGCTGGATCCAACGAAGCGATAACTCGAAAATCGCGGTTCTCAAAAGTCATCATGGATTTTTTGAAGTTAATTACAGATCCGCTATCATTAGCCCATCCTATCCCCAACAGCGCAGGATAGGAGCTTCCGCCATCAACTACCTCAATGACATCGAAGTCGGCATAGGTCTTCATTCCCTCAATATCAATTGTGAGCCGCGGAACTCACCCAATAGGTGTAACCTTTGCATGGTTAGCCAACTGGAGATGTATAGGGGACCAGCTCAATGGGGGACTCCCCATTTTCTGCCATGCCTACTTGGTTAAGATTTTAACATCCGAACCAAGATCAAGAATTACATAATCAACATCATAATCACCGATTTGAATATTCATTCGCATTTCCTTGCAGTATTCCGTCGCTGTAAATAATTGACTGCCAATTCTTTCCATCCTTTCAGAAGTCGCTGCAACCATCCCTAAATCTCAACCAGGGAAACCAGGTCTCATGCCAATGACAGACAACTTTCAAGGAACTTCTGCAATATCCCTGGTGGTGGTTGATCGGCGTCTGAGGTAGCATCAAAGATAGGCGGCATATCACAAACAACATCCTTACCGTGGTCTTTCTCCAATGTGCGACATGCCTCGAGGAACGTCTCCCATTCAACATCAATGTCGAAATTTACCGTCTTCTGACTAGCTAACCGAATCAATGGTCGTGAACAATCTTCCCCAATCGTCTTACCTCCATGAGTGACAACAGCCACCGAAGCATCTTGTGGCCACGGTTCTGTAGAAATAGTCGCAATATTAGCACCCTGCGTGTGATTCTATTGCAAATTCCTTGGTTGATTTACATTTGGATTAGCATTCGGCGGTGGTCTCAGGGGTTGGTTCTGTATTGGTTGCTCCACCGGGTTCTGTGCTGGTTGGTGTACTAGGTTCTGTAGCTGTGGAGTGTTCCCAGCCTGCCATCTTGCAATCAATTATGGACAATTCTCGACCGTATGATCATTAGCAGAACAAAACGTACACTGATTCTGTAGCAGTGGGTAGTCACGCTGATAATGCCCCCATACCGCACAGTGGTAACATTGAACAGGTCCTCAACCACCTCAGCCGCCTCCTCCATGACCAAACCCACCACCATGTCCACCCTTGTAGCTGCCCTGCTACTGATACTGAGGTTGGTTAAACTATTGTTGCATGGGTGTTGGTGGCATCCCTTGCCCTTGTGGTGCATACTGCGGTTGTTGCACATACTGAGGCTGCGGGGGGTTCATTAGTGTATATTGCAGCACAAACTACTATGGTACAAACTGCATTTGTGCTTGAGGCATCAGTTGAGCTACCTGCGGTTGCAGCGGGGCAGCACGCTGATCACCTTTGACATAGAATGCATCACACATTCTCTTATGTAGCAACCCATATGCACAACAGTCCTTGTTGTCATGTCCTATCGACTTATAGAAGGTGCAATACAGATTTCGCGGGGTTGTGACCATTTTCTGCATATACGGACAATTATCATGACCATATCCAAACACCTGGTAGACACAACACCACGGCATACTGCCACCATTCAGCGGATTGGGCGCACCTGAGACCAAATAGCTACGAAAATCTGGGCAATCATCTTTCACATGTCCCTCTCGTCGACATCGCGTACACCATACTTCATCGCACTATTCTTTGTTCTTCTTTAAATCTTGCAATTGTATAGTTAGGTTAGTGAGTTGTGTCTGTATCTGCGACATACCAGCTACATTATCTCCAATTGGTGATGCCTCCAATCGCATTGCAATCTCCAAAGCTTCGCTAGGTGTCGATATGTTTTGCTGCATCAGCGGCAGCCAAATATGGGGTAGCAGTGCCGAGATGAACAATTCTTAATGTTGGACAACAATCATATCAAAAATAACCTTTGCCATCAGCATGTTGAATTGCTGGTCGAAGTCACATATCGTCTCATTGGGATATTGCTTCATTTCCTTCAATTCAGTAATATACTGGGCCTCTGACTTAGGCTGTCTAAATTCAGCAATCAGCCCATCCCGAATCTCATTCAATGACTTATCTGGAGTCCCCGTAGGGACTAAGACAAATTTCATGAACCAATCTAACGCACGACCTCGCAGCGTCGTGGCCAATTGTCCCTTCTTAACATCGTCATCAGTGATCTGTTTCATGGTCCAAACTGCTTCACACAAAAACCAATACTGTTCTGGATTATTTTTCGCACTACCATGGAACAACGGTAGCTTAGCATCATCACCCACCATCTTGGGATTCCTTCCTCCTGTCGCTGTATTACTACTACCAATTAACTTTTGCGGTGTCGACGCACTCGGCTATGTCGAAGTAGTTTTCCTTGCTGGTTGAGAGCTAGTGAGAGGAGGTGTGGGCACATTGGTGGTGGGGTTCAGTCCTGCCTCTATCTTGGGCATAGCCTGGTCATTCCTATCAGGACTATGAGGTCGCTTCATCCCATGTGGCCTTCCTTCACGGTCTTGCAGTACGATCGTAGCAGGACCTTCTCCTATCCTCTCCCTCTTTTCTTGTCGGAACCTTGCTCTTCCCCTCGTAAGGCCACTTTCTTCCTCGGCTTCACTCACAGTCTCCTCATGGTCTGCACCCATCTACCCCTTTACCATTCCATGTGTTGTTCCCTAACAGTTGCGGTACCCACGACCTCCTCCCACCAGGCTATCTACTGATCAAGGTGCATCTTTAATATACCTTTCTTGTAGATTAGCATCTTAATCGACAGTTGGAGCAACAGTAGAAACCTTCCCCTCGGTCCGTCAAAGAAATATATTTCCACTTCACTATAGGATTTTTTCATATCAACCGCAAATTTCGTAATATATCCTTCTAAGATGCTATCAAGCCAAACTTTGACAGCCCGTGATGCCTTATTATCAACTTCCTGCATTTCCTGAATCAGTTCCGAGGTCCAAGTCGTCGGTTCACCACCCTGGAAATTCCTTTTCTGGAAGGTCAGCTTCGACAACCATTCATATAGAATGACCGGAAATTCACAGAAAAACCCTTCATGCGGTCCATTGTGAATATATCTTTCCACCCAGTGATCTACCGTCAATCGCGTGTTCCGACTTTCTTCTTCAGCGAACTCCTGCAGCTTCTGATCGAACCATTTTTGTATCTCCAGCTTCGTCGGGTGCCACAACATGACTTCGTTCTACTCTAGACACGGTCCCGACAACGGAACCATTTGTTGGCCAAGTCGCGACCTCACAGTCAATAGGGGTCCACCAGCTGTCGACCCATACCGTAGTCTCCCTGGGCACTGGCCCGGGCAGGTTTGAGCCCACCCAGCAACACCCGTAGAGCTGATGAGGTCTCACCCAAGGCGTCTTGGAAGAGCAGATGGAACCATGTTTCCGCCGAGGGAGGAGGCAAGTTGGGGCAATATGGTATTAACAACAATTCCAAACATTCATCATGAAGTTCTAGTACATCGCAGCATTTAATATTACCAAAAACAAAGATCGCATATTACTTTAATTGCAGCATTTTCACATTGACAGGTAACACATTATTGTGGTATTCACATCATAGCAATAGAAAACAGATAATTGCATTACCATAAACACACAGATTGCACCAAATCATCATCCTTATATTACTGTGGCAAACCAAAGGTAGTACATGAATCTCTGCGCAACTCTAGCATTATCTTTGCATACATCTCTATCTCTTTCTCTTATCTATCGACTCCTCCTCCTCCTCTAACACTTACAATCCTTCTATATTTATAGGCTTCCGCCTCCTACAATACTTGTCCACTTTCCTAACTGACACTTATGGACAATCGACTAACTGACTTGGTTTAATGACCCAAAAACCCGCATACGGCGGTATAATGACTCAATCTTACAAAATACACGACCCAAAAACCCTCCAACTGTGGTATACTTGACTCAATATTACAAAATACATGGTCCAAGTGACCCAAAACCCGCCAAGTGCGGTATCCTTTGGCACCAAATGCTCCTTTCGCACCTTCATCCAACATGTCGCGGTGTCAGTAGTACTGTGATCTTTCCTCATCAAACTACCTACCAACAATCCCTCTTATACACAGAGTGGGTGTGGATCAAGCTCTAGCTTGATGTGGTTAAAGGGAAAGTTGAGATGAAACATTCTCAAAGTATGGAGGACCAAGGTCTATTTAACATTGATGAACCATGTAGCTGAAAAGGATTCCTAGAGAATTGGCGGTTACAGTGGCTGAGCACCCATGTATTCCTATAGATGGATTTATTTTCATATGGACGTCAATAATCAGGTGTAGGTACAAGAAAAGTTCTTGATAAAACCCAGAGTGATGAAATCCTCCGGCAAGTGCATATGAAGACCAAGATTACTCTACTAATAAATTCGAGATAAACATTAAGGGAGGATGTTAGAGATAATTTTTATCTTGTGTGTTTATTTGTTGATAGATCAGAGATTATCTGCTAGTTTGGTGTGTGGTTGAGATATTATCTCAATCTATCTCATCTATATTTAGAAACTATTAGATCTCTCTCATCTCTACATATTGGAGATATCATTTGTACATGAGATATTGCAATAGTTAATAGTTTTATATTGTTTGTAACAATGTCTTCTCTCTCCATTTCTAAGTTGTTTCTAATGAAGTCGATTTTAGAGACCGCTGAAACAATATCAATATATATATATAATATTTTTCTTTTAAGCAATAAAACGAAGAATAAGGCTCTTTATTAATACAGTGCATCTCGCAACAAATCCTAGAAAATATAAAGTAAACAAATCTAGAAGAGTTCAGTTGTGGAGCATTACTCCTTAACAAAATATAATAGATAAAAGAAATATGAGTTCAGTTCTATTCTTGTAAAGAATATCTATCTAGGATTATACCAACAAGAAAGGTGAACATGCTAGAGACTTGGCTGTCATACAGAGCATAGCTCTTCACAATTTATCAAATAGAATACAATAATGATTAGACAGTAACTAATATCTCTCTCTCTCTCTCTCTCTCTCTCTCTCTCTCTATATATATATATATATATATATATATATATATATATATATATATATATATATATATAATGAACTGGCTCATAAAAAGAGCTCTATCCTTCAAACCACGACTAAACAAAAATTGTCCTCGGCTTTAAGTGGAAAATGAATCTCCACTTCAGATCTCTCTTTTCGGATAATGAATAATATATAGCGAAGTCGGACTTTGGAATCACTTTCCTCCCACAATAATAATTATTATTATATAATTAAGCTAAAGAGAGAACTAGAATGGTCCTCAAATCTAATAGCTTTATTAGTTTGTGCACCTTTTCTCCGATTCTTTTCCTTTACATATTCAGGTATTTGGATTTCCATGGTTTCTAGATCAGGAGTGATCTGCAACAAGCATCCACAAACAAGGATTTACCTCCCATCATATACCTGCATATCTATCTTTAATATCTGAAGATTAGCAAGCGGATAGCCCAGACACGGCGGTAGTAATGCATCTCTTGCTAATCCCTGCAAAGAAAATAAATATGGATCTCAAGATTATGCTCCATGATTTACCTATTATCTCCAGAAATCTCTCTGCCGAAAACACGTTTACGCCCCAATTCCAATGAAATTCCAGTCCAGTCAAATTACTTATGCATTCCAAATTGAGTTTGACAAATGCATGAGAAAGTTCGTAAAGAGCATTCCATTGACTCTTATATCATTTGGATAGAGCCTTAATGATATGTGCCATTCACGTGCCATTAGGGTTTCTTTCCATTCGACCTGAATGTGCCTTTGTTCTATAACTTTCCTTGAACTCTCACCGCTCGTCTTCTTCTCTGCATTACACACTGCCAGCATTTGATGTTTCAAATTTGTGGAGCATGGGCATTTTAAATTTAAAAATTCAAATTCTACCAGAAATGCCAGCCCGGAAGTGGATGTGCACATAGTGTTTAATGTATGTCAAATCCCTTGCAGGTTGGTTGGTTGAGGTGCAGTTCCTCATTCAAACTCAGGATTTTTCAGTTTCTGGACAACGTGGGGTCCACATGTTAGTGATCGACAGTTTTCTAATGACCACCGGAGGGAGGGAAACGAAGCCGGTTTCCTAACAATGTGAGGGATTTCTCGACAGTACCCAGTGGGCTCGGGTGCAAATCGTCCAGAGAATAGCCCACTTCATTAATGCTAAATTTTTTGACCTTTTATAATATTCTTCAAATAATTGAAGGAAATTGATATCTATTCTTCAAATCATTGAAGGAACTTGATATCTATTCTTGGATGTTGATGCTGAAAAGGGAAAAACAGGTGGGTGTTCCCCTTATCAATTTCTTGGAGGGACCTCCTGATCTTGAGCGCCTACACATCCCACGCACGTTTCTTACGATAAGAAGTTTATGTTATTTCTGTTGTTATTTAATTGGTCTTACCATTATCTTATTTTTGTGCATCGTTTAAAATTGAACACATTTTCTTGTATGATGTGCATGCAAAATCCCTGTGCATGCTTGTCTGGGACGATATGCATTGGAATCCGTGTGAATGCTTTTGTGGGACAATATCCATTGGAATCCATTAACTTATTTTCCGTGCATGCTTGTTGCTTATTTTTTGTGCATGCTTGTTTCTTTTGGGATGATATCCATTCGAATAACTAGCTGATTTGGTTTTTTCTTTTGTGGGAAATCCATAGCAAGTGGGAAATCCTTGTTTCATACTTCCAAAAGGAAATCATTGTTTTGAAATGCTTTCTCCAGAACGCCTCTGCTCTTACTCTTGAGACCGTGGAAATCCAAATACCGTGTAAAAGTTGTCAAAGGTTTTAATGAAACTATCGACAGCGAGGGGAGCCTCAACTCAATCGAAGATCCATGTTAAGATTATTTAGAAACCAACTTTTTAAGTATTTATATTTTTGGGATTTGGTTGGATGTTTCTGTAGTTGTGTAAGAAATATTTGTTTTCAAGCCGAAAAAACATAACTTGATATTCTTATGGAATCAAAGTTACATTAGTTGTATATATAGAGAGATTCCTTTTATAGCGTATTGTCATGCTCATAAAAAAACCATAAAAACATTATCTTCATAAGTACAACCCCCAGCAGGTGTATAGACTACTAACCAAAAATATACATAAATATCCTTCCCCATAGAACAAAAATACAGACAACATTGTCTAGGATAGAAATGTCCAACATATACCAAAAGTCCCCAAAAGAACCAAACTAGAAAATATGATAGCTTCCTTCATCCGAAGGAACATTATCCAAAAACTATTCATAGTGGAGTAGACCATTCATCAGTCCAACAACTGCCTTAGCTAACCGATCTGCATCCTTATTAAATTCCCAGAAGATATGATTAAATGGGATCCGTTCAAATTACTCCTTCAATTCCTGAATTCTGGACATCCACTGTCCAAGATGGAGAACATTGAAGGAAGATTTCCCATCAATCAAATTGATAATGCAATGGGAGTCACCTACCACATGTAACCTGAGAAGACCTCGCTGCCGAGCAATCCACATGGTGCCCCATAAGGCCAACAATTTTGCTTGAGTATTAGTACCTGATCCAGCCCCCATCCACAAAAAGATAATATGCCCCATCCCTATTTGTAACACCATGCCTTCCTCGCATAAGCCATTCCACTGTGCCCCATCAAAATAGCCTACCGAAATATCAAAATAAAAAACTAGAGGGATAAGAGTTTTGAGCTTAGTATAAGCTTTCTTTTAATTGAATGTCCTATACAAGGAAATGGCTTTAAACACAACCGGTAGAGGTCTAGGACAAATTCTAGAAAAAATAGTAGAGTTCCTGCATTTCCATACTTCCCAGATAACAAACAAAGGGAGCTCACGATAAAAAGACTTCCTATGAAACCAACTGCCCATAGAATCCAGAAAGGTGTAACCTTTCCAAGCATCCACAAAGTTCATAATATTTCGACAAGAATTCCAGACAACAATAAAGAAAGGACAATGCACAAATAAGTGAGACATAGTTTCAGCATCGTTTGCACAGAGGAAACAATAACCGGGTCCAACGAATCCTCGTTTAAGCAAGTTATCCCATTTGAGAACCTTATTATCCAGACATAACCACAAAAAACAACCCAACTTCAATGGAATATTCCACTTCCATATTTTAGTACACCACCAACAGGGATCCATCACCAATTTTTCATAAACGAGGAAGTCATAAGCAAGTTTCGATGATATAATACCATTGGAGTCTTTCCAATCCCAAACCAAACAATTAGGCTCATCCTTCAAGCGTATCCCAACAACCTTTACTCTAATAACATAATTTTTCCACTCATAGACCTCTTGACCTACAAGTCCCAAATCATCCGACTGAAGCCAAGCAGAGAAAAATTCATCCTTATTTTGACTAGAATAAAGCTGCGAAAGGACCACGATCTTCCTGGAGTGAAGAAATTTCAACAAAGCTGGAGAGAGACAGAAATCGTCCTGCAACCCCATAATTGGGTCGATTCCAATATGATCCCAAATACCACGACCAACATTTCAGCGTAGACACTTCTTCAGAATCAGAAGAGTTTTGCATAATCCACGCCAGATGGTGGATGCATTCGAGCTAATAGCAGGGGTATTACGGATCCAAATGTAGGGAAACATAAGGTTTCATTCTTAATATTTTTTACATAATTTTATTTGTCTCTTAATATATAATTTTCACATCACATTTGAGGCTAAGGATAAGGTTAACTCAAGTCCGAATTTACTATGCTACTATATAAGAAAAATTACATTTAAAAGCAAAGATGAATAGTTATGTGAGAAAGGTCACTTTCATATTCCCATACATTTTAATAACTATAATTCTTGGATTACTTTTGTCAAATAGTTTTATATGTTTTTTTCAAGAATTATCATATTTTCAATATTAGATTTGTTATTTTGTCCTATGTCATCAAATTTAGTTTTATTGTTATACCTATACTATTAAAACTTTATACATTCTAAAAAACCGTTCGAATACATGTTTTGAATGTTCATGGGAGAATTGTTGATATATATTTATATTAAATTGTTCACAGTATTTTTAACAATGTATAAATTTTTTAATTTAGAAATTGTTTTACACATTTATATCAGGTTATATATTTCATTTACACATAGTCATAAAAATTTAGTATAAGAGAAGAATATGAATTTATAGTTATTATGCATATTTGTGTCAAAGAGTCATTCATTGCAATGTAATTTTTATTAATGCTTTCAATTAATTTGTTATTTTATTTTTAATTGAACATATTTATATAATCTTTGGTATTATATGTAAATTATTAAGTTTTTATTTGATGAGGGAATGTTGTATATCATTTACTTGCATTATGTTGAATTTTTAGTCTTTTGATTCACTTCCATATAATATTTACGTTAATTTGATCATCCCTCCTATAAATGAATTTGTGAGGGGGAAGTCCATCTCCTCCTTTGCCAAAGATTTGGCTTTATAAGCCTAGGTCACCTTCTTTAGTGAGCCTTCATAAAAGTACATGCTATCAAGATTCATGAAGAAGGAAGCCTTAATCCCTGATGTCAACCTTTCTCCCTCTATTCCTTTTCATTATGGTCTCATCTCTTGATGACAAATATACCATTGGTTAGTTTATAGGTTTGTGGTCCTCTCCCACAGCACTGCACTAGTGGATGCAATTAAAGTGAAATATAATGATATAAGGTAACTTCTTATATTTTTATGTATTATAGGATTGTATACATCCTTGTTTGAATTGAAAGAAAACATGGACCTTGTCTTTCAAAGTGGTACTTATTTTATGGATCAAGAGGAATGTATCTCAAGAGCTAGACTCTATATTTTTTATTTGGAGGTTTGTGTGGTTAATATGGTCCTAGTATGGGTTAAACTACCTCATCTTCCATTGCATTGTTGGAGTGATGAGTCTCTTGAAGCCATTCAAAATATCCTAAGGAAAATACATCGGCAAGTCAAAACCCAGATTAAGTATGTTTTCATGTGCAAGGATTTGTGTTGAAGTAGATTTGGAGAAAGGGTTCTCGTAAGCAGTAACTTTATATTTGGACAATTGGACTCATCTATAGAAATTTGATTATAAACAACTTCATTTTCAACACAAATCCTATCATGAGTACAGACATTTTTCCAAAGACTATAAATCCTCTACTACTACTCAAGCTCCTTAAAACACTGAAAAAGGATAGCATGCTAAAACATCACCTAGAAATAAGTAAGTCGACTCCACATTGACCTATGGTGAGAAAGGAAAATTCATTCAATATGCTAATCATTTCTCCATTTTGTCCAAGCAAGATCAGGAGCCCAAGACATTGATTTCCTCTTCTTCTAAACTTATGGTAATCCCTAGTCATCTATTCATACCCAACCATCTTCAATTCTCTCTCTAATAAAGCCTTTGTTTAACCCCTCATTACTACACCATATTAAAAAAAATTAACTCGACAACCTAATAAGATATGTAAAAATTATAAGCATCTTCCCATAGCATATTAGGGTTTCCTCTTGGTTTTCTTGCTTGGGATGCCAACAACATTCCGTTCTTAGCTCCTGGTAACCACTCATTGCTTAGGGTTTCTATCTTGTTCACATTTTCTAATGGCTAATATACAAAATCAGAATGCTTGTGGCATGAATCCACAACGCGCAATTCATCTTTAACACCAAAAATTTGAGTACCAACATTAAAAGATTCTACAAGACCATCAACCTTACATGAAATGGATACTATATCATGTTGCTGCAAGGAAATATAACTTAGTTGCAAAAATTAGAATTGTTATCATACCTTTGCTCTACAATTTCATCATTCCCCTGCGGTCCATTTGTGATGGCATGCTCCTCCACTTTGCGTTCAACCAGAAGATTGAAGGTTGCAATTTGTGATTCCTTTTGATCCAAATTATCGTTTGGTTGTAGCGAGTTTCTCAAAATTGCTTCAATTTCTTTGGGTCTCCCACATGATGGCTTATTTTTTCTTTCCTCGTGATCATTTGATGGCTGAATAATGACAGTGAATTTACTACCTTCTTAACCAATCTTATCATAGGAACCTTTGGTGACTCCATTGGTAAATACATCTAACATCCTTTCCACGATTCGTGAAGCAGAGCATTCTGGTAGCAAGGCTTTACATTGCTAAAATTTATGCTCTAACTCCTATTGTTTATTATATTGTTTCTTTGATATCTTCTCCCATGTAGGATTCTTCTCTTCAGGTGATGAGGTAGGAAAGAAGGAAGGTAACATTTTTCCATCTACAAATATAGCCATTGATGAAATTTTCTTCTTTTGAAAGTCTGAACCTCAAATTTTCTTCAAAATTCCTCTTTAGTCCTACATCTCTTGAGGAACATGCTCTAATACCACTCTAATATCCACAATTAAAAATTAAGAATATTAACGCCAACTTTCCAACGAAAATATTATTGGTTTCCAACTTTATCCAGACAGGGATTTATGAAAGCTTATGAGATGTTCTAGTTCGTCAACAGAGGAATGCATTTATAATTTAAGATATGGATATTTATGTGAAACCCATTAAATATAATCTGAACCCAATGTAATGTTCCAAATGAGATCTAATATGATGCTTTGGTGGGTGGTTATTAAATCTAGTTCATGACTTTCTTCAAACACTTTTTATGCAACCTCTTAATCCTAGTTTTGAAGCATAAGGAGCACTAGTAACACCACCGCATTCAAGGGAGGATTTATTGACTCAATGAGCAGTAGGAATTATTTATATATTTCATATTTACCATACATGAGCAGATCCACAAACACCAATTTGAATCCAGGAAAACAAGATCGAATTTCCATACATAGATTGTCTAGATTTTCAACTTTCCCAAACCCCTCCAAAACAACCCAAATTATTCCAAACAACTCTTACATGACTTGAGCACACCCAAACACATCCTAATGGCTTATCAACAAACTCCCTAGAACCTTTATGAAATTTTTAATCACGTACACTTAAGATCTTACTACCATAATTGCAGATCTATATTACATGGATTAACTAACACATCAATTGTTTGGACACAATATGAAGAAATCACCATGAATATTTATTAATAATGGATGGAAACAGTTATTAAACTGACGGGAACAACATTACAATATTAGACATCTCTTACATATGCTCTAAAATCAAGAAATATATAGATAGAAATGTATTGGTGCATTATTCATAGTTGAAACCCATGTATCTACTAAAATGGTTGTATATTGGTCATACATAAATATTTTTTGGGTGAAATAAAAAGTTTTCCCTTTGGGAACGATGCTCCAAATGTAATGGAATAGGTATCACATCCCCAAAATGCATAGATCTATTAGAACTAGAAGATTGATCTCGTCCCACCAACATCAGTTCCGATGAAAGAGTTTCCCCAACCACATATCAAGAGCCCCAAACACAATGGATCTGAGAAAGAGATTCAATAATATGTTTTAAATCTCCCAAATTGTGTACACTCTTACGCAAGTGCTCTGTCCAACACTGAGAACAATATAAAACTAAAACTATATGAGAGCAAGTGAGCCCTGCACACTGAGAAAACTAGAAAACCAACAGAATAAAACACTAGAACATGGATGAATCTTTAGATCTACAATAAAAATCACAACATACTCTGATCAATAAATATCAGTAGAAATATCTAGATGATCTCTCTCAACATTTACCAAGAATCCCAAATGGAGAGATCTAGATGATCTCTCCTCTCACACCAACTAGGGTGGAATATTTTAGCACCAAAACCAATCACAAATGCAAGGGGAACATCTACCAATATTGAAATCCTCAAGACCTATCCATTTTATAAATAATTTTTCCAAAATATCCCCAATAGGTTCCTTCACCCTTCTTTTATAATTCTTCATTCATCCTTCTAGATTTTTCTCTCAAAAATATCAATAAAATATTAATAAATGTTATTTTCATGAGAGAATGATTCTTTGGGACACATTATCTTCCTTTATAATGTTATTTTTGCTCTCATGGATAGTTGATATTCTTTGGAATTCCAATTAGGAGATGCCTCCCTTGTTTAGTGGGAGTTACAACTCCCCTTGTGCCCAGTCTTCCCCTTAAGCACCTTCCTTGGGCTATTCTTAGAAAATGATCCATAATGAGATTCTTTTGGGAGTTACACCTTGATTTTAAAATATTTTTCCTCATTTGGTGGGAGTTACAACCACGGTTACAACCCACTTTGACTCCTTCTTCCACTAATGCACCCCTCCTGGATATTTCTAGTTAGTGATGAGTTACACTCCCAAGATGCCTTCATCATGAGCTTCCTTCCATATGTCACCTCTTCCCAGGTCCACCATTCCTTCTCTAATGTTCCCTCCTTGTCCAATTTTTCTAATGCCACCTTATTCATAAATATTGGACACCATACTTTACAATTTTATGACCCACATCATCCCCTTATCAATTTATCATGAACCTTACAAGGTGAGTAGGCCATGGAATCATTCCAATTTTAATTATTTTTCACTCAAATGGTTAAAAATCAAAATTTGGGGACATTACAGAATATGTCTGTGACCAAATAGTTCACTCCATATCCTTATTTCTTTCTTTGCAAAATCGCAAGGCAATATCTTGCAAGCCATTTCAACTCTTGTTTTCATGTGGATTGATTCTTTCACAATTCCACTAGTTCCAATGACTAGAATATTAGCTAGACAATATTCCTCTTCAAAGTGACTCCACACTTGAGCCTTATTTATCGCTTTTCTAGGTCTATGGCCCTTCTCAATTTGGTTTTCCAATTCTATCTTATTTAACAAGTCTCCTTGTGGATGCAAACGGATTGGATCACAAATCAATTGTAATTTTGATTCATCATGCAATCAAACCTCACTTGTTTCCATAGTTGTTACTATTGTCTTCGGTTTGTTTCTTTTGATTATTTTATCCAAAGAATTTTCAACATATTTTTCAACAATGTTTTCAATAGATTTTCCAATAGTTTTTTCAAAATATTTTCCCACTTGATTGTTTCTTGTGTTTATCTCTTTCCTTGTTTACTCCATAATGGAGATAAATTCCTCCATGGCAGTGGATGCGTGTGGTCAAAATTTCACTCTGATACCAATAAAGCGAACATATATATAGCACAACAATTAATAATTAAATATAAGAGTATTGTGTGTGTGTGTCTATATATATATAATGAATGTTGTAATATAATGAATATTTGGTATAGTCTTATATAGGCTTGTAAGATAAGCTTTCACAAAAGGTCACGCCTTTTCGAAGCACCTCTTCCTAATTATTTATTAAATACTAACTACTTAGTTATGTTCACAACATAAACACAATCTTCTTTACCTGGAACTTCATAACCTTCAAAATGCTCCACTTAAATTTCTTCATCCACATAACCATTCAAGAAATTTAATTTAACATCCATTTGAAAAATAGGCCATCTATACTGAGCAACTACTACAAGCACCAACCTTATTGTATCCATCTTCACCAATGGAGCAATTTTTTTTGTATAATCAATTCCTTCCTTTTCTGCATAACCCTTTGCAACTAAATGAGATTTATACTTGTCAATTGTACCATCTGATTTATACATTGTCTTATGCACCCATTTAGTACCAATCACATATTTCCCTTCAGATATGATAACAAGTCCCATGTATTATTCTTCACTAAAGCATTAAATTGTGCTTCAGTTTCTTTATTCCATTCATATTTACTCGATGCTTCTACATAGTTATGTGGTTCTTCCATCTTAATTACTTGGATCATGAGAGAAAAATTTACATTACTACATGATCAGGTGATTCTCCTTTCAAATTCTCTATCCAACATATCAATTTGATAATTTCCTTTGACTAACCACTTAGGTTTCTTCTTACTTTCATATTCCTTTGTTATTGGAAAACTAGACTCATCACGAATCACAGCTTCATTCTTTCTTTGAACATATTCTGGTTGATAAATTACTTGTTCATTGAAAACAACATCTCTGCTTATTATCATCTTCTTCTCTCGGGGATCAAACAACCTATAAATTCTTGTATATGTGCTATACACAATGAAAATACACTTAACACTTTTATCATCCAATTTATTCCTCTTTTCCTTAGGAATATGTGCATATGTAGTGCACCCAAAAAATTTCATGTGTGCAATGCTAGGTTTGTATCCTAACCGTGCTTCCTTTGGAGTCAAATTCAAAAATGATCGTGTAGGGCACCTGTTCAAAGTGTATATTGTTGTATGAACTAATTTTTCCCATAATTCTTTACCAAGTTGCTTAGTTTTCAACATACTCCTTTCCATCTCAACAATGGTTCTATTCTTCCTTTATGTAACACCATCTTTTTGAGGAGTGTATGAATTTCTAAACTCTCACCTTATACCATTCATCTTGTAAAAATCCATGAACTCATTAGATTTACATTCTCCCCCATTATCTAATCTAAGGGTGAGAGTCTTCAAGCCACTTTGCTTTTCAACCATCTCTTTGAACTGAACAAAATGGACAAATACTTCTGAATTTTGTTGCAAAAAGTACACCAAAAGTTTCCTGTAATAATCATTAATGAATGTTAAAAACTACCTTGCCATTCCAAAAGAAAATGTATCCATCATCCAACATAGATATGAATGTACCAATGCAAGATGATCTTTGACTTTCCAATCTCTATTTGAGAAACTTTCCATGTGTTGTTTCCCAAGTATGCATCCTTCACATATCTCATTATCAACTTCAAGAGATGGAATACCATTCACCACATTAGTCTTTCTCATCAACATCAAATTTATGAAATTTAGATGTCCCATTCTCAAATTCCAAAGTTTACCATTCACTACTTTTGTAGCCTTTAGACTTGGTGACTTACTTGGGGCACAAGTGAGTTTTAAAATCTTGTTTGTGATCATTTTTCCTCTCGGCACAACTACAATTTGTTGATTTTATCCATGATTAAGAATTCTCGTTATCAAACACTAAATTATAGTTTTCTCCATCATTTTTCCAACATAAAGTGGATTCATTTTCAATGGCGGTGTCAACAATGACTCATTAAGGAATTTATTAAGTGGCGATCACTTGATACTTTGGCACAAGACTACATAAAATATTCTCAAGCATTCTTATTTCTGAGACATATTCTACCAAAACCTCATTTGATTAATAAGATCCTACATTGTTGTGATATAATCATTCATGGATTCATTACTACACATCTTGGAATTATCCAATTTACTCAATGTTTTCAATTTTGTTGTTGTTGCACCTTCATAAGTGTTCTAGAAAATAACCCATGTGTGTTTAGATGATGTGGCTACACCGATTCTTGAAAAATAGCATCATTAATAGAATTACCTATGAGTGAAAGTGCTTCATTATCTCTCCTTATTATCTACTTAAAAACGCTCTTCGCATCAACATCCAATGCTTGATATGCTTCATCAAAAGGAATATTATACCCATCAATTACAAGTTCCCTCAAATATTTAGTGATGAATATAGGATACATTCTTTTTCTCCAATAGAAATCATTTGTGCCATTTAATTTAGGGAGTTTAAAATTGCTTGTGGTTGTTGGAAAATGAGCAAGTGAGAGAGAAAAAGAGTACTCGAAAAGATGAATACAAAATGTCCCACTCCACCTCGAGACGGGAACACTTGTACCAAAAATGGGACTCAACCACCACAAAAAATGATCTTTTATTAATGTTGAAGTATAATGAAAGAGTGCAACACTTGTGCAATTATAAGAAATTTTATTTTTCATAATGAAGTGAATGAATCACTTTTACAAAACTAATCCCTTCACAAATTTAGAACCTTATTCTCCCAATTAGAGACAATATAATCTCTTTTACAATTTAATTGCAAATAATGAGACTAATCACCATTCCAAAAACTCTCTTTCTCATACTCCCATACAGAAATGATTAAACCAACTCTTCTCTCACAATTTGAAAACGAAGAAAATGACAAGAATATTTAAAACCTTATTCGCTCAACATATTTCCAAATAAAACATAGATTGAAATACACATACCTATACTAGACGTTCTTTCCACTTCAATTTGCATTGCCATCCCAACATAAACTGAGGTGTTGTGGTATTCCTACTACACATTCCTAGAATATTCTTCACTTCTTCTTCAAACTACGCAGTTGTAAACCTAATTCTATCGCAATAGAACTTTCCAGGCAAAGGGTACGAGGGTAGATTGTTGTATAGACTGTAAAATAAAATAAAATAATTGCCATGCCGAGAAGAGAATAGTATCCCAAATCACATGAGAATGGTCAAACGTGTATAGTCTCCTCTCAAATACAATTTAAAAAAAAAACATGCCAATGAAAGCATCCACCCCTGTAATTCAAATCAACGACCATTCTATTACCATCCCAAATGGATTCTTTTGCAGATTGGTTTCATAGCCAATCATAGAACGCCTCTGTCTATGGTTCAAAATTTATTATAAATTGTACGCGTGACTACATGCAATGATTGGTGAATAATTTCACAATCCTTCAATAAAAAAATACATCCAAAATCGAACCTCCTTCAACGTCAATTTTCAACATTTTACTCAGCGCACAGTTCTCTAGGGTAGTGTGAGATCACTCATTGCTAATGAAACATGCACGATGATAACTCAAAAAATATCGAACAAAACACACACACTTACTTACTTATATTTGATCATCCCACCAAGCAAATTTATCCTCCAAATGACTAGACTGCTCTTCACAACCTCTCAAGCTTTCTCACAATGCTTTGATACATAATGACTAAATTTAACAATGGAGCAATATAATTTGGACAATAATGCACATATACTTGATCTCAAAATATTTCATTAATCAAGAACATATTTATACATCAAGAGAATCCTCTAATAAATCAAATTTGATCCTACAAACTCTCAATAGTTGTCCCTAAAATAACTCAACAAATTTGATCTCAATCCAAACTTATCCCTACTGGATATTATCACAATAAAAACATAAATAATATTCCTAAAATCAAACTATGGATATCACCAAATGATTCATTATCCCAATAGTTGTTTTTCCGTGTGCCATGATCATTGATTAGTTTCTCTCAAAGATCGACATTACTAACATGCATATTAAGAATGATGAGGAGGAGGCCATTGCTTAATTCCAACATGCATCCTTGAGTAGATATTATAAGTTCATGGCTTCTGAAGTAAAAATGACTACAAAATGGGTTACTTTCTATATTTGGACTACATGGCCTTCATGAAGAAAATGTGGTTAAAAGACAAGAGATTTAGATTCAAGGAAAGTGGCCTATATTTCACTAGGAACTTGAGGTTTCCATATAGAATCGCCATAGATATGCTATCCAAATTATATGGAGAGCCTAATGTTACACAATTCCAGGAGGTATGGATGCCACTTTTACATCATGTTACTTTATGAAGTACCAAGTTTAATTTGGAAGCTATTATTTTTGCTAATATACTAGCATTAATTGTTCAACTGAAGGTAGCCACTACAGTATAGACAACAAAGTTCAATATGTCCTCATATATCTTAGATATAGTCTATGCTATGAATAGTTTTCGAGGAATGGGATGGAAATGGATTATGAACGAGCCTCACATGTATGTATATTTCCAATTTTTGTGGGAGCATAAATATTCCAGTCATTCCAAAAACATTTGCAAACAATTCATAATCCAACTCTATGATTTAGAGCACAAAAAATTTAAAAAATGCATGTCCAAAAGAGATTTTGAGGAAGTAACCAAGCTTGGTGACTGGTTTCTGACAAATTAAAGAAGATATTTGAGAATATATGGTTTCGCTCAGCCACCCAATATTTTTCCAAAAATAGGTTATTGATAAGGTGGTGTTGCAGGATATTGTACAACAAACTCATGTGAATGGAATTGGCATTGCCTTACCAAAATCCAATAAATATCGTTGTCCTTCTTTGTTGATGATCGTAGGTGCATACAAAATGGTGCATGTAAGAGACAATAATAAAGTATTACAGGGCCTAGTTTTTGTTGTGAAAAATATTGCACAAGGGTGAATCCTTCCCACTTGGTAAGGGGCAAATCCTAGTAGGTTGCAGCAAGGATTCAGTATTAGGTTCCCCTATTGTGTGGGTGAGTGCTCCAAGTGATCTTGCAAGTGGTTGTTAGCAAATCAAAAAATAAAAAATAAAAAATAAAATTAAATGAAACAAATAACAAAGGGGTAGGAATGCAAACTCCAACAACCAATAGATGCCAAACCACTTTTATATTTCCCAATGGTCAAGAATGTATAACACGTAGGACATGTGAGGTCCAACGGAAGCAAACAATCCCTCTTAGGGAGTTCTATCTAATCCATACTATATGCTAAGTTTGTTGAAGAACAAATGAGAAGAACACTTTCCCATTGAATGAAGGTGGCAAGGGAACTCAGTAGATACTAGACAAGGGGGAAGAGGTAAGCTATAAGGGAGCTCAAGCACAATTCTAGTAGCATAACCTTGCTATGATTTATCACTTTAATAAGCATGCCCATGGCTTCATTTTATAGGCCAAGAGGTGTCCAAGAAATAACTAGATCCCAATGTGAACTCCTTAATCTCATGATTTAGCTCCAAGATACACAAAGGGGGCCATTTAAGGAACCCAACTGTGTGAGGAGCCAAATTCGAATTTGTGGAGGCAATGGAGCTTTCATGAGTCTTTAATGCACTGCTGGTGGTTGAGATTCCACCATTTTTTTCAATCACAAGGTTGTCGAAGGAATATCTGCACTGGCTATGTGGGCATAGTTCTGATAATATGCACAGTAGCGCATATTAATAGATATGTGCAGTGCGGTTGTAGTTTTTGACTATTTTTGAGGAATTTTTGGACTCATGTTGCTTCTTGGATCTTATGAGGATGTCTTCAGTGGGATGCATGCTATATTTTGATGACACTTTATCGTGTAAATTGAAAAAATGTCACATGTGTGCGAAAGTTGAGCATTAACATATGCTCCCTAATCTATGAGGTTTAGAGGGTACTATAAATCCAATAATGCATCATTTTTTATTTTATTTTCTCTCTGTTGTTCTTGAAAGTGTGTGAAGCATAGGTGGATAAATGAGACCTTCCACAGGGGAATATTGTTGGTGTGGTTGGAACAAACAATAGAGTTTTATAAAAACAAGGTGGGCATATCCATGATCATGAGAGTTTTCCAAAAGAGGTGTAATATCCTTGGGAATATTTGACCAAGATATTAACTGTAACTCAATTTTTTTTTAAACTTACTAGTTATTTTTTTGACAATTTTTCTGAGCAGAGTAGGAAGTAAGTGATGGGGACTGAGACTCAATATGAGGATGGTATGATGAACATTCAATTCTGTAATATGTATGAGGAATGTGCAGTAGCAAATAATCAGAATAGAGCAAGAGTCCTAATTACAAAGCACTAGGGCCATTTATGTTTCGAACATCAGCCAGGCTAAAGTCTACTCCAAAGCTTCCTGGGCGCACCAGCATATGCTTACTAGACTGGGTGGGTTCCTAAGGGTACAAGGATGAAATGTGACAGTCAAATAAGTTCAATGGATTCACTAGGCAGCATTCAAAAATATTTGGAAAGAGTAGGAGTGATTTGGAAGTTTTAGGCCAAGCTGGGATTACAGAGCTAGTTAATTTCCAAGATTTACAAAAGGGGGTTAAATGCTTCCAAATTCTTGAAATAGGGACTGATATGGAAAGTATAATGTATTATCAACCTCCTACAACTTACAAAAAGAAAAAATGACATACATAATGAATTTGGCAGTCATTACTGTAAAACTAGTCACAAAATAGTGCTCAATGAGCTAGTCTCTCAATCTTGGTTACTAAATGACTTTCATTAATTGAAATACTCTGTTCTAAAGTATTATAATGTTCTAATATATTATATTCAACAACAGAAGGTATAAATATAACTCACTGAACCAAGCTTGCACTCATTTAATGGCTCTTCAACAATACAGTGTATTATTGACTAGAAAATCCTTACATAGAGCCACAGAAGAGCTGTAAGAAGAGATGGGAGGATCAAATATCTGATCTAAAAGTGTATTATAGTATTCAACAGGTATGAAACAAAGTATGGGCTGCGCATTGAGTCTCTGAGCAAGAATGGGGTGCTATTCTCAACTCTTCTCATTCTTACAGGGAAAACACCTCCAAATCTAGCTGAGGTTGAGAGAATGGATCAGAAGAGAAGGATGGATCAGTTCTAAAGCTGGTTTCTGATATTGGGAATCTCTTATGTTTGTTAAAATGGTTGAACTAACTCTCTATCAACCCTTGGGTGGATTCACTGGAGCTAACTTCTTCAACTGGTGAACCTTCACCAAAACTAGTTGTAAATTCACTCTATGAGAGATCTACTCTTCTAAATGATTGTAGATCTTCAATGAATGATGGAAGTGTCTGATAATGGATATAAGAACTCAATCTAGACCTACATAACACTCACTAGAAACTATGGGGCCTTGGGGCACATCTCCCAAGAGGAACAATTGAGGCACATCACTCAACCAAAGAGGCTCAGAGCTCGCATGAGAAAACACAAATGATGAAAAAGTTCTGAGATGAAGTTGGAAACATGAATAAATAGCTGAAGTGACTTGTTCCTCAAGCCATCCACACGTGTGGGTGAGGAAGGGCACCTTCCTTGTGGAAAATGGCAACTTCTTGGCTTTCAGAATCTTTCCTACTTTTCCCTCCTTCACTATTTTTAGCAAGCGCGCCTTTGTGAGCTTGCTAGGATGTTGCTAAAATCCTTCTGACTGCTTTTCTTGTTTTTTTCCACTTTAATTACTTTCCATATTTTCTGCGTTTGCATGATTTTGCTAGCTTTTGACAGTTTCCTTTTATTTGACTTGCCTCTTTTCTCCTCCATTATGTTCCTTGATTTTCAGAGTTTGCCACTTAAGACAAGTGAGGTCCACTTGACACCAATGCGCCCTCCTAGTCCAGTCATCACCACTTGCCAACATTTATTAGCCAAAATTATTAATAAAAAATATTATAACTCATAATTTCTCCAAAATTCATAATTTAATTAATTAATTAATATTTAGTTGACTACTACAGAATAATTGCCTCAACATTTCCCTATTAATTAAATTCTCATTTAATTAATTAACTCAAACCCCCTAGGGATGGGAGGATCCAAGTAGTGGCCAAGGCCAATAGGGTACAAGAAAAGAAGAGATAGAGGGGTTAGCTCAAGATACTGTTGGTGCATGGATGAAGGTTGATCCAATCCATGCAAGAGTAATTGAACCTAGAAATGATGTTACAGGTGGTGAAGAAGTAGTACTGTTGATAACCATGATGATCCCACGAGTGGGGGACCGGAATACCAGTGATTTTGGTAAAGGTAGGACCTCATTGAACTACTACTACCATGATTTATAAATGTGAACATTGCTACCTTTGAATCGCACGACTCTCCCTGATGTGATATATGTGTTGACATCGAGCATAGGAGAGACCACTAAGTTATGGACCACTAAGGGATCTCCCTACTTAGTTCAAGGAAATATCTTATAGCGATTGAAAGGGACCCCAAGGTACAAATGCAACTACTGCAAACTTCAGAATGTAGTGACGTGATGTCGACGAGATATGAAGTACATGATAATATGGGGGTCTTATCTTAAGAACCAAGATCATTTTGTAACCAACTGTTGGAATGACAAACCTAACACAAGACTAGCTAGTAAGTGTGAGGCTCATGACTTCATTGAATCGATGTCAACTTGGGGATTAATAGTCAGAAGCATTCTTCAAAATAAAGGAACAAAGTGTAATAGAGGGAGACGAACTTCAGATGAAGGGATTTCTTAGGGACACGACATTGAGGGTGATGGTGACTCACAAAAGGCATAATTTTGGGAATAGGGTGACTCAATGACATCAATTAAAGGCCACCAGAGGTTGCGTCCAAAAGAATAGTGATATTCCCACAGTTTTGAGTGGATTGGAGAAATGATTGTACATAGATAATAATTAGTGGGGTCCCATAGTTTTTGTTGTGTTGGTGTTCAATTTGATGATGGGTGGGATTCCCATGGTTTTGAGGGAATTAATCAGGGAATCAATTTGATGATGGGAAAAGTTCCCATGGTTTTGAGTGAGTCAGGGAACCTTTTCCATGATGGTGTGAATGGTATCTTTAAAACGCGAAGACAATTGCCCCGTGAATCAATGCCATATAGTTGGTTCCTGCGGGAATAACTAGATAGAATTAGTTACATCAGTTGGTGGGGGTGGTGGTACGAAGAATATTGCAGATCGTAGAGTGCTCAAGGGGGGATGATTAGTCAACTATGGTTCTTGATCATAACATGTTCCGAGGAATTGATGGCACTGAGTGCTAAAGGTGAGAAAGTAAATGTAAATCTAGAAAACGATGAACTATGGGTTGATCATTTCAAGGTTTATCAAATGTATTGGGCTTGTGGGGGGTTCGACATCATGGGTGCCAAATGATGATAGGGATGCAATGGTGCACACATCCATGGAGGGATAATGATACCTATGGCAATGATATTGATTCCATATCATTACTAGGGATGAGGAACCTATGGTTATCAGTGGGATCATTTGGTAAAGGTAATGCATGTAGAGGGAAGGAATTGCCTATATGCCAGTTTTCAAGATGATACTTGTGATAACAGTTTGGAACCATTGATGAGGAATGGAGCCTTGTTCTTATAATGGAAAAAAAAGAAGAAGTGATGTCTTGTTCATTATCCTACACATATGGCAGAAATACCCAAGTGTAGTAAAGAACATGATAAAGGTATTAATGATGCGAAATTGAAAACCAAAACATGGTGCACTTGTGGTGTATGGGAAAAATAAAGGCATATCAAATGAAGGGATCATGGGTGCCAAATGATGATACGGATGCAATGGTTCACACAACCATGGAGGGAGAATGATACCTACAACAATGATATTGATGCCATATCATTACTGGGGATTAGGAACCTATGGTTATCAGTAGGAATATTTGGTAAAGAGAATGCAAGTAGAGGGAAGGAATTGCCTATATGCCAGTTTTCAAGATGATACCTATGATAACAGTTTGGAACCATTTATGAGGAATGGAGCCTTGTTCTTATAATGGAAAAATAAGAAGAGGTGATGTGTTGGTCATTATCCTACACATATGGAAGAAATACCCAAGTCTAGTAAAGAACATGATAAAGGTATTAATGATGTGAAATTGAAAACCAAAACATGGTGCACCTGTGGTGTATGGGAAAAATAAATGCATATCAAATGAAGGGCTCTAGATCGAAGAGAAAAGGGAGCTGCAATGTATATCTAGGCGTTCTAATCATGGTGGCGTGGACAATTCTTCAAATAGAGATACGGTTTGGTCGTGGCGAAGGTTTTAAGTTTGGCCCAATTTCTATTAAATGGGAGTGGGGCCCACTTTTCGACATCATATGTACCTTTTGAATTATGCATTTCATATATAATTTTTGTTGATTTTTTGAGTTTGGTGCAGTTGTTTTCTAAGTAATGAGAGCAAGGTAATCATGAACCTTGTCACCTAGATTTCTATCTAGGTAGAGTTCAGGTTAGGGGGACTCAATGCCCATACGACTGGTTGTTTGCCATAAACATTGGCCACGTGAGTATTTGGTACTCTCGTGCATGGGGGCATAGGAAAAAGGAATTATCTCACACTATGATAGCACGAGGTAATCCCAGGTAGTCACACAAAGTGCAGTATTTTTGAGCTTCGACTGTGTTGAAAATTAGCGCGATGGTTTCGTAAGCATTTGCACTAGTGCATGACCGAAGTATGAATTCCCTGCACTATAATTTGCATGACCATGTCAAAGTTAGTCATGCTAGAGCATGATTGAGGAAAAAATGTCCCACAAAAATTGGGCCATGTAGGTGGCTAGTGAACAGTCACTCAAGGCACAGATTTAGATATTGAAATGGTTCACTAAGTGTGATTTTTTAAATGAAAAATCGCACATAATAGGTGATTTTGGATTGTTTTTTGTAGTTTTGTGAGATTACCAAAAAGATCCAAATGTTCGACCTTGTGTGCTTGCAGGTGGAGATGGATTATGTTCAGTGGCATGAGCACAACTACGAGGAATTTTCCAATGTGGTGAGAGGGGACCTTATAGCCAAGCAGACTTTGAGGACGAGGTAGAGTTTCTACCATGGGAAGTGATCCAAAATCGGAAACATGTTGACCTAAAGAAGTGTCCCAAAACGATGTAGTTGGACCAAAAGCTGGTGATATGGGTCGTCCTAGGGCCATCTGAAAAATCCAATCTGTGGCTCTGGGATTCTTTCCATCGAATGATGATAATATGTGTCATGTGAAGCAGGTTGTTCCAAAATCAAGGGTCCTATAGGATTAGTGATAGGTGGGTTTGCGGGAGGTGAATAATTCATTGCCGGTTCTAAGGTATAAGTGTCTTCTTCATGTGAAAAAGATGTGGTAGATTGATCCATATTTTCTCCTGATTTATCCTCCTGATTAAGGGGATATTTAGGTGGCAAGTTCAAAATCCTGCGGGATCTTCTTAAAGGTTGATCAACTAGAATGACTGAAGAAAAACTTCTCCTAATAGTTTTCTACAAAATAAAAAAAACACTTCACAATCTACTCAAGCTAAATATGCAAGCAAAATTATGTGATAGGTGGGATTCAATAGTTTGGAACACGGGGGCTTCACTAGAAGGCAATATAATACCACGTTCATTCATATTGCGATATTAAATATTCATGAAAACCTAAAAATTATATTGCTTATATATTAAGGGGAAAAGGTTTTTTTTTATTTAATGTAACAATACAAAAATACTTTGGGGTCTTTTTTATATGGGCAAGATGACAAATATCCGCCAAATGGAGATGGAGGGATCACGACTGAATGAGAAATTGGGTTGAGGCAAGGCTCGGGCTTATCAGTACATAGGGAAATCACGTCTTGAGACATGCTTGAGGCCAGGGGGTTTCGTTGTGAAGTGGGTTTCCAATCGATCATAGTCGAGAGACAGTGGTCATTGACAGCCAATTGTTACCAATAACACTCAACCAATTATTACCAATAGCCTTGGGAGGCTATAAGCCTCCAGGGCCTGTTATAAACCCTCGATAGGCCTTGGGGGCTTAAATACCCAACCAATCATGGATATTACAGGCCTTGGGAGGTTTGGACAGCCTCCTAGAGCTTGTTACAATCCCTGGGGGCTTGGATACCTAGCCCACAACAGACTTAGTCAGCAATTGGGGAACTGCAACATGCAATCTAAATGTTGTACTATGTGCATTGGCTCTAGTGACATGCAAGAAGTGATCTCATATCTCTTCATTAGACCATCAGATGTTTCAAATCATAATGATATGTGGTTGAGTAATTGCATTGTGGGTGAAGTAATGTGCATCCACAATATACATCGAAAGAAGCAAGGTGCATTGTAGAATGCATGTGGGGTCATAAGAGGGGTATCATATCAATATACTAGGTAGAAATATAAAAGGGGTATAAAAAATGTTAACGAAAAAATTGATATATACAATATCTAGTGAAAATAGGGGGTTTTTTAAATTGGGAGGCATATTGGGAGGGGGTTAAAAAAAAGATTTTGGAAGGTATTTTCCAATATTTAGTGAAATTAGGGGTATTGTTTCATATGCCACGAATGAACGTGCTATGATAGTGGTTTATTGAGTGAAGCCCCCGTGGTTTGGAACCTCAGAGGATTATCAAGGCATCGCAACTCATGATATACCACATGTTCCAACAGTTATAATCAGACCAATATTTCAGAGCACTAACCAAGGAGGATTAGGACTGTACCAATGACCATATGACCCAACTACCTAGTAGCATGTGCGTAGTAGATTCCCAAGTGTTTTTCTCGGTATATCTCCATGCCAAGATGGCCAATGGTTAACTCAGTTGGTTACAGGAATCCTAGTGGGGTCTCCATATATACTCAAGGTATGTGGGAGCTCAAATCTGTAGTGGTGTTGTCTAATGTACAACCGCATGATAGGATACTTCTGATATACTATCAAGTACGTGAAGTACCTTTCTATATACCCAAAGTTACGTGAAAGGATGTTCGATATATCGATTGGAACGTGGAATAATTACAAGCCCTCGAGATGACATGCAGGAAAATAATGACAGCTTCCACGCTTAAAGACGTCGGAACATGTCTCTAACTTAACACACAAGTTTCTATACAATTTTCAACTAAGATGCCGTTAAGATTTATATCGACGGTTAAGTGAATGCATGACGTGAAAGACATGGAATTCAAACATATGCAATCTGTCCGATATGAAAATGCATGTCTATCTTTTTATTTAGATGAAAGTTAGCTATAATAAGGAGAAATCTTTTATGTTTTTTATAATGAAATGAACAAGTACCTCTATACTTTCAAAATAAACCAAAAAGACTAATGAAGCACTCTTTCAACAATCCAACAAAAATGAATAACACACCAAATCCAAATGTTTTTTCCTGTTTCTCTTTTCAAGTTAAGCAAATCTACGAAAAAATGAAAAATGAAAAATTCTCTTTTTCGAATGCAATAACTTCTATTTTCCAAAATAATGATACAAAAAATGGGAAGAAAATAAAAAAAATGTAAGAATTTTCCTATCTTTGGAATGCTTTACAAAATTTCAAATGTGCTTGAAATCTTCAAGGAAATGATGAATAACTTTTAGAACCAAGAAAATGAAAGCTATTAACAATCTTTTAAACTTTTCAAAGATCTTCTAATAGTCGTTTTCAAAGCATGAAAAATTCTCTACAACGATTCCAAGATATAAAACTTGAAATGAAGATAATGAACAATTTTGATTTTCTAATCAATGTCCCCAATAGATATGAGAATTATGCCACTTTTCAGACCTATATTCAGAAAATGAGAGAATATACTACTGCAAACTGTAATTGGTTGGAAATTCTCAAAGAAAAATAATCACCCAAAATCTCAAAAACACACAAAAACACACAAAATTGAGCACAATCCCAACAACCAAATATGGGAGGGCTCAGAAGTCAGGTTGAACAGATCAGATGGGTTGATAGGGAGTCACAATACTGAGTGCGCTCATGGGGGATTGAAATTTCCCACAATGAGTGAAACACCTGTTTGACTAAGTAAGACTCTAATCGACACTTATACTTAAAAAATAAGCCAAGGACGGAGTATGTTGTGCCTAGGAGGTTCTGCAGCAGTGAAGGACAAACTCACAGAACTCAAAAAACCAAACCAAAGACCAACTTGGAGGCTTTTTACACTAGGTGTCAACTAATGAAAGGAGACACACCCTACAAGGGTGCACCAAAGCATTGGGAGACCCAACGACACGCTCTGCAAACGCAAAACCGTGTCAGCAACCTAGTGTGTAAACAATCAGAGAGCGTCAGTGACACAGTCTGCTAATAGATCAAGCACGTCAGAATTACAGTGACGCAGGGGTTGAACTGACCAGGTGCGTTGGGTAGGATCTGAGCAACAAAAATAAAAAATTCTCCAAGAATAAATAGGTAGAGGGTTCACTAATGATCCTAAGCAGAGTCTTGGTGGGCCATAAACTCTCTGAAGGTCAAATCCAATGAGAAGAGGCAACTTAGAGGCTAGAAGCTATTTGGAATGAAATCAAAGAAACTGAAAATACAATGAAATCAAAATCATTGACTACTCTCCCCACTATGGTCGCCAATTTTGTTTATGGACAATATGCGAGAGCGGACTCAAATAGATCTCCCTAGTCTAAATGATTCATATCTAGAACAAAGCAAGTACATAATACAAACAACTTTCCTAGATTGATTAAAATGCAAGATAATGAAAGAAGTGCCTTACCTTATGGATGCATATCTTTTCTTCTTTGCTGATCCAAGTCCCGATCTTCAGATCTCAAGCTGCAAAACCAGTTAATAACATGTGGAAACAGACAAGTGATAAAAGCACATGGATTTGTATCAATCTAGATCAGCAGTCAAAGACATCAATCCTAAACAATATTAACGTGCAACAAAGTTTTTGGAAAGAATATGCATTAAATGTAATGATAAGAAATACAAAGAGAGAGGTGTTACAACCGATGCTTTGACGTCATAACCTCCTTCCAACAATCCTAGCCTCAATATCAAATGCTTAGCCTCTAATGGATGAAGAGGATATCCTAGAGAAATTCTACCAGCATATAGGTACTCTATCCTTCCTCTCTTCACAATGGAGAGGGGGTTCATATATATAGAGATAAAGGGATAGGAGAGGTTGAGGATTTTAGGGAGAGGCTTAAGGGATCATCCCACTAGGTAAGGGGATCGACTGACACCTTTCCAAGTATCTAGGGATAAGCCTCCATGACACCCAAGCTTCAAGAAGTCGCTCGAAGCTTCCTTTTATCCATTTTAACCAATTGTGATGCACCTTGAACAAGGGAAACATGCATCAAAGGAATATCAACGTACCTTGTACAAGGGCATACTATGTCACCGACGCAATATTATAAGGTCCAGAATGTGTCACCTTGAACCTGACGCACCTTACCAGTGAGCAGGGCGTGTCAGGGTGACAACAAAAGGTAAAAGGGAATGACAACAACCTTTCTTTTGATGTTTTAGCTCAAGAACTTTATGGATTATTGCATAAGGATGACACATAACTCATGGTAATGAGATTTCGGTGTAACACTATAATCAACTTAGATCTATGTTAATATTGGATCATGCAAGCATGAGAGGGATCCAATTTTTTGAGATATAATTTTTTTATATGGAAAAAAATTACACCTCAAGAAATGGAATTTTTTAATTATTTTTCATTTGGTTTTAACCTTTTATTCTATAAGTGGATATGGAATTTTTTTACTACTTTCTTTTTATATTTTTGGTAATGTAAGATAATGTTACGTTACACTACTTAAAAACATCTCCCCCATAATGGGTTATAGAGCACCGAGAGTAAGCAAACTTCCAAATTCATGGTTGCCTTGAACAATATTCTAGTTAAAAATAGCTTATGTCAGAAATGCAAAGATGGGACAATCAGAGTTGTTACAAATTTCAAAAATGTTATTCATAATTTTCCTTTTAGATTATTTATTCAACCATTATTCCAAAAACATACATATCGGTGGATGTGGTGAAAACTCAAAGCACAATCCTTCTAAAGATATGTGTTTAGGTTATTTGAAAACAAACAACTATCAAGATAAAAAAAGTTGATTATAATTTTTGAGATTGGCTTTGTTGATTTAAACAAAACTTCAAACCCCATTAATTTAATTTTACGACCTAGCTTAATCCTTTGGGGATGTTGGAAAGTTATCTATGTGGGTGGGAGTCTTGTCTCTAGTAGAATTTGGCAAATAAACGACAATGTGACTAAAAAAGTTAGTTATAAGAGTGATTTTAAGTTAAAAATGACTAAATTAAATGACTTATTTAATCATCGAATAAAAAATACAACTAAATAGTTATCCACAGACTAAAAAACCCATTTATTTAATTTATTAGGAATGTTTTGGAATTTAATTAATTTGATACATATATAATTCCTCTTTGAAATTTTCAACTTTTACTCATCCTATTTAAAAAAATTAATTTATATATTTGTTTATTTTCCTCTCTCATTTTGTGCGATGCATCATGAGCAAAGGAGGGATGAGGATCCGACTATGGGTCTAAATGATGTTTTTCCACTTCGGGAATGAAGATTTTGCCCCTTAATGGTTTTGGTTGGGAGAAAATGTATCATCCCATAGCATTAAAATTTCTCGGGTCTTCATGGGAAATTTCTCTAGAAGTGTTCCTCTACATTTCACTCACATGAATTTCCTATTGAACAAACCTCTGGCTCGACGATGGAACATATTATAACCTGATAATTATTTTTTCTTTCTTCCCTTATCTATTCTCTCTGCAATTTCTATAGTCTCAACAAGGATGTAATGACTATTTCTTCACCTTACGCAAACCATCCATCTCGATGGAGGACGATCTAAAGATTATGAGCAATTCATGGCTAGGTTTATTATTGGGTAAGTTAATACCCAAAAAAGATTTCAACTTCATCTGTGATGAGCATATCTTAAGGGTCCATAGAGGAATTTATAATGTTTACTTTGTTTATGAAATGATTTTTCATCCTCCAAATAATATATTGTTCATATCTTAACAATTTTCCCTATTCTGTCACTGCAAGGGGTTTTCCTTAGATCCTTGGGTGTGGTTGCTTCTCCTTTGCACATGGTTTGTGGCATCCCCTAATATCTAGTTTAATGAAAGTGGTGGTAGCATGGAACAAAGAAACAATCATGACTCATGGTAGGGGAAACGAAAAATTAATTATTCCGATGCATGATTTTACCAGACAACAAACAATAGATAAGCAAAGTTATTCTCAACCACTTCTCAATGAACATGATCAGTAGTATTGAATAGTTTTGTGTTAAGGAACACATGAAATCTGGGTAGTATTCAATGGTAATGGAGATAAGTGCTTCAATGGTTGCGTACTTGATAACCCACTAATTCATCTATCGTTCGATCCAAAGCCAAACAGATCTCACACGGTATGCCTAGGAATGCACGATATTAGGATTTGAGTTTTTCTTTGTTTTTAATGATCCATGTTACAAAAGTTCTGTTCTGAGCTTCAAATCTATGGATTTTAATTCAAAAGAATGTATTAAGAAGCTGAAGCCCTTGTAAATCCATTGCAGAGTAGTGTAGAATTGTTCACCAGGATGCTTAGGTCCTTAGTTTTCTAGCTTGGGATTTTTTGAATCCGTCGTGGGGATATTGAATGCTATGTTTTCCTTGTTGGGTTGTCAGAAAAATTTCCCAAGAAGCTGAAATTGCCCGCAATTTTTTGTTGGGTGCTTCATAAAGACCTAGCTCACTTTTATTCTAGTGGATCAACGGGTTGCTGCACTGGCCTTAGATCTCGATTTTGGTGAGAAAATGACTTCCATGTATTCCTTTGTGGGTGATGCTCATAATCCTATAGCTTGTATAGTATAGAAAGCGTGTCAATAGTATAGGTTGGTAGCATAAAGGTCCAACCAATGAATGCTCTTATTTATTCCTCTTCTCCATAGGGGAATCGATGTGAGATGCGAACAAAGGTTGCGTAGGCACAAATATCAAAGATGAAGTCCCAACATAAGATCCTTCATATCCATCATTTTTGTATTGGGTTCGATGAAAATTCATATCCGAGAAGATAGAATTCAAGGTTTCCCTTGCTAAAAACCATATACACGATGTTGCAATTCAAGGTTTCCTTATTGGGATGTCGAGAAGCCTTGATTTGGAAGCTCAATTACTGGATTTCTCTTCTTGGATGTTGGAGAGTTCTTTTTGAGCCTCACCTTAAATATGTTGGTTTATCTACAAACCATCCCTCAAATTCAACGTTTTGTATATTCCAGTCCCTTGGTCGATGAGGACCTCCTAAGCATAGAGTTACATTTGAGCCCTAAATCAAAATAAGGGAATATCAAATACTAGTTTTCATTTGTTGGGACATAAATAACACTTCCCCCAAGTCTCTGAAATAAGTGTTTTTCTCAAAAAAATCCAGTCTTTTTATAGGGTAATCAGGAACTTGTCAACCCAAATTTCAGATCAAGTTTGTTGTCTGCTTGTTTTTTCTTTTCCCCATAAGTTAATCTTAAGCTAATTGAAGATTGTCTATTTGAGATCTTAGGTCAATGGGTTATTTCAACTCTTCTTTAGCTCCTCCATCAATGGGCATTTTTTCTGGAGAATAGTGAGGTTTCAAGGGAAAAGAACACCGCGTAGTCAAAATATTGAACTGCGCACTAAATAAATAATTTCTTTTTCTTTTCTTTAGGATTGCGCTTCTCCTAGCAAATACTTTGCTCTAATTTTTCTTCCCTATTTTTGTCGAACACTTTACTTCACAAATTAACTGCGCGGGGAGATTAACTCCACAGTTGAACTTCAAATAAATGTGAAGTTCATTAACTTTGTGAACTTGACTTCGCATTTCTTATTTACTTCGCAAATCCTTTTTACTGCGCGTTAATCTTAACTTCACGGATCTCTTAAACAAACTTTATCATGAAATACATCTTGTTAGGACATAAGAACTAAAACATTTACGTGCAGTTACTTTTGGTTAAAATAGAACTTTCACCTCGATGAACAATTTGGAAATCTTGATTTCTTTTACACACAGTAAATGTAAACAACATTTACAGAAGTAAATCAGGAGAAGATGTGCGACATGCAATATTTAACATTCTTGAGAATCAATACCTAAAGCTATGGAATTATATATTACCGTAGTAAACCATAACAACTTGATGGAATTACACAAAATGATATCTCACCTTTCATAGAGCTTGGGCTCTTCATACACTTCATGGGTCTTCACTTCTTACAGAGCTTGGGATCCTTACACATCTCTCTCTGTGATTTTCAATTATCTTCTTCTTCTTATAGAGTTTCATAACAACCGACTTAATATCGCTTCACCTCGAAGCTACAGGGTTAATAAATTTCTACCTAAGAATTCTTGATATGCAGAATACTAATGTGGTTACTTAAATACTAACTTGACGTGCACCAGATTGGCTGCAAACTGACTGACTGTCTGACATTGCAGACTGACAAAATGACTGACTGGGAGTCTGACAGAGCCCGCGCATATTAGATATGCAATGAGATCTTAATTACGATATTTCCAACACTCCCCCTTAATTATTAGCTGATGGGGATCATTAAACAAAAAATAAAATTTTACAAAATATTTCAGAGCTGAAACATGCTCTGTGCATGACGAAGTTCACTATGCAGAACTTGTCACTCCCAAACAACCTTGCAGATACTGAAATGTGTCCTTTGCCAATGGTTTGGTAAAGATGTCTGCTACCTGATCTTCAGACCTGCAGAATTCTAAACAAATTTCTTTTTTATTTATCAATTCTCTAATAAAATGATACCTTGTGTCGATGTGCTTGGTTCTCTTGTGGAACACATGATTTTTTGACAGTGCGATAGATGAATTGTTGTTGCAGTAAATGACTGCGGGTTCTTGTTGGTTCTGCGATAGATCACTTAATATCCTCCGCATCCAAACGGCTTGACATGCAGCGCTTGTAGCTGCAACATACTCTGCTTTTGCTGAAGAAAGAGTTACTATGGGTTGTTTCTTTGAAGCCCATGATACAACACCTATTCCTAAATGAAATGTATTAACAAACGTGATTTTCCTGTCATCTATGCTTCCTCCATTGTCACTGTCAGTGTATCTAATGAGTTTGAAATTTTCTAAGGTTGAATACAAAATACCAAAGTCTTTTGTTCCACTTACATACCTTAGAATTATTTTACCTACTTGCCAATGCGATTCTTTTGGTGACTCCATGAATCTTGATATTGAACTGACTCCATACATGATGTATGGCCTTGTTGTTGTAAGACACATAAGGCTGCCGACAAGCCTTTTAAACATCGTAGGATCGACATTGGATCCATCATCATCCTTGCTGAATTTCGAACCTGTTATCACTAGTGTTGGAGCTGTCTTATAGTGTAACATTTTGAATATGTTCAAGACATCACTTGCATACTTCGACTGAGATATAAATATCCCATTTTCAGCCTGTTGGACTTCAATGCCCAGAAAATACTTCACAAGCCCCAAATTAGTCATTTCAAATTCACTTTCCATGACTGATCTAAATTCCTCTATGCCAAAATCACCAGTAAATATTAAATCATCTACATACAGGAATACAATTAGCATATTACCTTGCTTGTTGATTTTTGTGTACAACGTTGGCTCACATTCACTTCTATGAAATCCATTCTGAATGAGGTAAGAGTTAATGCGACTGTACCAAGCTCTAGGAGCTTGCTCCAAACCATAGAGTGCCTTTTTCAACTTGTATACTTTGTGTCCTTGTCCTAGAGCTTCATATCCTTGTGTCTAATCCACATATACTTCTTCCTCCAAATAACTATTAAAAAATGAAGACTTAACATCCATTTGGTAAATAGGCCATGTATTATGAGTTGTGATGGCCAAAACTATTCTGATATTGTCCATTCGTGCTACAAGTGAAAAAGTTTCATTGAAGTCTATGCTCGGCTATTGTGTGAATCTTCTTGCTACCAATCTTGCCTTGTGCTTCTACACATTTCCATCAACATCTTGCTTGGGATTATAAATCCATTTTACGCTTATCACATCCTTGTCCTTAGGAACATCAACTAATTCCCATGTTTGATTTTTTTCGATGCATTCTATTTCTTCATCCATGGCTTGTGCCCAAAATGGATCTTCAACAGCTTCTTCAAATGTTAGAGGATCATTAACTTGAGAAAATAATGCAAAAACTGAGAATGAATTAGATGTACCAGTCTCATATATCTCACGTAGAGTTATTGTCTCTATCGGAGTTGCTGGTGTCTAACTGCGTAGACTGCATGATGGAGTTTGCTCTACACTTGGTGTGCTTGTCGGAGTTGCTTGAACTGTGACTTGTGTCGGAGTTCCTTGTGCTGAAACATGTTGCGCAGGGCTGGGAGTAGATGGAGCTGCGCAGTTCTGATTCACATACGAAGTCTCAACCACATCTCTTGCGATGTCATCATGTTCAACATGTGACACGATTTTAACATTCTTCTCCATAGTTCCATCCCATGCTTCATTTTCTACAAACTGAACATCTCGATTGATAATAACGTTTCTTGTGACAGGGTTATATAACTTGTATGCCTTTGTGTCTTCAGAATACCCAATAAAAATGCATTTCTGTCCTTTATTGTCTAATTTCCTTCTTAGCTCATATGGAACATGTGCGTATGATAAACAACCAAAAACTTTTAAATGCAAAACACTATGTTTCATACCTGTCCATGCTTCATGTGGAACTTTGTTCTTCACACTCTTCATCGGACATCAATTCATGATGTAAACAGCAGTTGCCACTGCCTCAGCCTAGTATTCATTTGACAGATGCATGGCTACCAACATACTGTGCGCCATCTCCATAATGGTTATGTTCTTCCTCTCTCTGATACCATTCTGCTGCGGTGTATACCGTGCAGTGAATTGCTTCTGTATGCCATGATTTTTACAAAAATTTTAAGAAATCATTTGAAACATACTCACCACCTCTATTTGTTCTTAAGATCTTGATGTTGTAACCACTCTGCTTCTCCGCAAGTGCCTTGAACTGCTGAAAACAACCAAATGCATCATATTTATGTTTTAGAAAATATGCCTAGGTTTTTTTTGTGAAATCATCAATAAATGTGAGAAGGTAAGTGCATCCTCCCATGGATGGTGTTTGAATTGGTCCACAAATATCAGAGTGCACAATTTCAAGTGGAGTGCGAGCTCTGTATGACTTTTCGACTAGAAAAGTCTCTCTATGTTGTTTTCCAAAGATACAGCCTTCACAAATTCTCTCTGGATTTTCAATCAATGGAAATCCTTTCACCATATCCTTCATGTGAAGTAGGTTCATCCCACCAAAATTCAGATGTCCAAATCTTAAGTGCCATAACCAGGATTCATCCTTTATTTCTGTTTGAAACACAGCTTGCATTTCATTGTCTTTTTCTTCCTTGTCGCAGTGAGTTTCTACTTCTTTACTTTTTGCTTTGAATGCAACTCCAGAATTTTCATTCTGACTTCCATGAACAACTTGAGTTGTTTTTCCTTTTATTATTGGCCTTATCCTCAAAGGAAACAAGCGATTGCTTATCATCTTCACTTCGGCTATTAACTGATTGCTTGGATATATGTCTTTGATCACACAATGCTTTCCTATCATGTGAACTCTGTAACATTTTTCCATCAGTTTTTTAATGCTCATCAAATTATGCTTCAAACCTTGAACATAATAAACATCAGGCATAAATTTCTGCTCCTTCTGTTTGGTTAGAATATCAACAGTACCCTTACCCAAAATAGTGACTTGAATATTGTTTCCAAGTGTGACATCAATTTGAACTGATTTATCTAGACTATAGAATATATTTAAATTACCAGTCATGTGATTGCTACAGCCCGAGTCTAAATACCATATGTCATTTGGGCTTTCTTGGACAGCATTGCATTCAAGTGGAGATGCACATGCCAAGAACAGTGAGTTGTTTGGAGTGTTGTTGTTGCTTGACTGCGATTGACCTTGATTTCCTTGGTCATACTGCTTCTTCCTGCATTCATATGCGAAGTGTCCAAACCTCTTACAGTAATGACATTGAATTTTAGATTTATCATACCTTTGTCCACTTGGCTGACTGGGCATCTGATTCTGACCTCAACCAGTGCCATGTGTAGGGTTGTTGCTATGACCTCCTCTGAAAGAACTTCATCCTCTGCCTCTAGAGTTTGATCTTCCTCTGCCTCTTCCAGGACTTATGGATGATTGTGTTGCGAATGCACCTTCCAATGATGTATCTGAACCACTGATTCTATGTTCATGATTGAGTAATGAGGCTTGCAAATCATTAATAGTAAATTGGGACAAATCTTTGTTTTCCTCCAGGGTCACAACTAAAGATTCAAATTTCTTTGGAAGAACTCTAAGAACTTTTTCAACAACTCTTTGGTCACCTAGATTTTCTCCATGAGACTTTATTTGATTAACCAGACCAATAACACGAGTATAGAATGAGTCTACTGACTCTGTATCTTTCATTGACAGAGATTCAAAATCTCTTCTAAGAATTTGAAGTTTCGCAGTCTTTACCTTGTTTAAGCCTTGATAGGAAGTTTCCAGTGTGTCCCACGCTTCCTTAGCTGACTACGCTGCTGCTACTCTTGGGAGTATGGATTCATGTGTTGCTTGATGTATGTGGAACAACACCTTTCCATCTTTCTTTCTATGTTCCTTCAAAACATCCTTCTCAGCTTGTGTGAGATTGTTATATGCTGCCAGATTTGCTGGTTCTACATAGCCATTCTGGACTATTTCCCATACATCTTGACCTCTGAACAAAGCTTTCATAATTAGAGACCAATATTCATAATTTTTTCCTGAAAAGATTGGAGTCTGCAAATTACTAGGAGTGGAAGTCATTCTTAATCACTTTTCCCTTTTTGTAAATACAATTTCTACTTTCCCTAAACCAGGCTCTGAAACCAGATCAAGGGAAAAGACCCCATGCAGTCAAAAGATTGAACTGCGTAGTAAATAAATAATTTATTTTTCTTTGCTTTAGGACTGCGCTTCTCCTAGTAAATACTTTGCTCTAATTTTTCTTCCCTATTTTTTCCGAACACTTTACTTCACAAATTAACTGCGCAAAAATTAACTACGTAGGGAGATTAATTCCGCAGTGGAACTTCACATAAATGCGCAGTTCATTAACTTCGTGAACTTGACTTCGCACTTCTTACTTACTTCACAAATCCTTTTTACTGCGCGTTACTCTTAACTTCATGGATCTCTTAAACAAACTTTATCATGAAATATATCTTGTTATGACATAAGAACTAAAACATTTACGCAGTTACTCTTGGTTAAAATAGAACTTTCACCATGGTGAACAATTTGGAAATCTTGATTTCTTTTACACAGTAAATGTAAACAACATTTACAGAAGTAAATCAGGAGAAGATGCGCGACATGCAATATTTAACATTCTTGAGAATGAACACCTAAAAATATAGGATTATAACAACTTTATGGCATTGCACAAAATGATATTTCACCTTTCACAGAGCTTGGGCTCTTCATACACTTCACGGGTCTTCACTTCTTACAGAGCTTGGGCTCTTTACACATCTCTCTCTGTGATTTTCAATTATCTTCTTCTTCTTATAGAGTTTCATATCAACCGACTTAAGATCGCTTCACCTCGAAGCTACAGGGTTTCATTAAATACTGTAATAAATTTCTACCTAAGAATTCTTGATATGCAGAATACTAATGCGGTTACTTAAATACTAACTTGACGTGCGCTGGATTGGCTGCAAACTGACTATCTATATGACACTGCAAACTGACAAAATGACTGACTGGGAGTCTGACAGAGCCAGTGCATATCAAATACACAATCAGCTCTTAATTACGATATTTCCAACAAGGTTGAATAGTTTGTTGTTTATCCAGAACATGATGCCACTATATGTTTACCGGATGAATTCTTGGCCTACATTTTACATAAGCTCACAAACAAAGATCGAAAGATGTGTTCCCTAGTCTATAGTAGATGGAATTATATTGAATCCTAAAACAGGAAACGCCTTGTTGTCTTGGCTCAAACTAATATTTACCACCTACTCCCAGACATGATCATGATATTTGAACATGTGATTGTTTTGGATCTGAAATGGTCCAGAAAACTTCGCAATATTGAAAAAAGGGAACTCTCTTTAATTTGAAAGAGTTTTACTCATCTCAAGAAGCTCAAATTTAAGGGATGCATTGAGATTACTAATGAGGGTCTAGAGTCGTTCTCACTCATTTGTGGTCCTATTAATAAATTTTCTTATGGGTCATGTGGATTTAGAGGAAAGTATTTAAAATCAATACTTAAGAATTGCAACGAATTTGAAGATATTAAAGCAAGAAAGATCAGAATATTAGATGGTCAAATGGAAAGAATAGGCCCAAGGAAAGGTAAGTTACAGGGAGTATCCCTGAAAGATATTTAGAATGGGAAGTTATTTGCTCCACTATTATCAATATCCTAGTGTCAAAGGACTCTCATTTTGTCATGAAATTCTGGGTATTGGGATCAGATTTTGGAAAGCATCACTAAAAATTTGCGACAACTAACATAATTGCAAATTGAAAACATGCATTTAGGTGATAGAGGTTTGATGTATTTTATATGAGAAGGATATCTCATTGTATTGATCGAGGTATTTATGCAATTGCAAATGGATGTAGGAAATTGATAAAAGTGCACATTGATAGTGGAAAGTCCAAAATAATTGGTAAGGAATGGTTACTCTCCATTGCAACCAAATGTACTCAACTACATGAACTTGTTTTGATGGGCATTGTTACTTCAATTGTGAGTTTGAATTCCTTGGCTTTCAATTTTCCCGTTCTAGAAAGAATGGCAATGTGCAATAGTGATGGTGTTGGGGACTTGGAGGTGTCTTGTATTTCAGCTAAGTTCATAGAACTGAAGAAGGTATGGATAAATAAATGCCCAATATCCGATGATGGTCTTGTGACAATTGTTGGTGGCTGCCCTAGCCTCATAAAATTAAAGGTGAAAAGGTGCAAAGGAGTAACATCCAAAAGTAGTCAACGAATCCTTTTTGGCTACTGTGATTTCATGTAGTCCGCTTCTGTTTTAATCTAAAAGTTTGTTGAATGGGATTTTAGAGTTGCATGTTAAAATTTTTGGCAACATCTTTACTCTTTTTTTTGGTAGCATTTGACAGATATGGAACTCCATTCAATTACTTCTTTCTTTTCAATTTTTTTTTTCAAGGATATTGATTTAGTGACTTCCATAGCAAAGATCACCGTGGTTGCTATCATTTCTTCCTTCATTGCTGGTGAACATTAAGTTCAAGTTGGAGCGTAAAATTGAAATTACAATGCTGGAAGAACATATATCTTTCTTCTTCATAATAAATGATGGCTCATTTCATTTTTATATCTTGCAGAGTTGGAACTTTGGTGACATAAACCATCGCATGCATTTAGAGTGTTAATGCATATATTTACTATTTGGTCAATGTTGTTGTAGTGAATACTTTGTTTTATCTTGTGTGCTTTCAGCACTTACAACGATTGAATTAGACAAGTTTTTTATTTCAATTGGGAAATAACCTGTTTATGTGGACTCAGAGGTAAACCATAAAAGTATAGACTTAATTATTACAAACAACATAGAATCCAAGCATGTATGACAACATGAATATTGACTCTGATGAAGAAGAAGAGAGAGAGATGAATATTGGTCAGCCCGTGAAGAATCAATATTTTGATATGATCAAGGGGCAGAAGGTGATCCAACTAAAGATAAACCTTTGTGGATTGATTTTCAACACCATTGGATTACGAAAAAGAGACCATGGTCACCCTTGTTGTAGAAATGATATATAGGCATTGTCAACAGGTAAAGGAATCTAGCACTTGTCGAGTATACCATGAAGAGAAAGGGAAATCCACCTTCATTATAGATAACACTCTCATCAATGAATGAGAATGCCTCCCTCATATATTACCTTTTCAATTGCAAGTTAAGGATTTTAGGGGGAAACTACCTCACTCTCATTCATTCCAGTGATTGTGGTTATAATTATCAAGGAAAGGGATAGTTTTATCCTTTGTCTAACTCAGTTCTTTATTTATTCTAAGTGAGAGGGGGATTCATCATTTGTATTCATCATCGTGAGAAATATTAGGGTTACGAGGCCTTAACTTTAAATTCCTTAAACCATCGATTTTACATCTTTGGCTTTTTTACCATAATCTAAGTATTCTAATGTAATAATATTACATCGACTATTGCATCAAATGTGTATGCACATGTTGTAATATTCACATTATGACACCCATCTATACATAATAAAAGAGAGCATAAAACTAAGAGTGTTATTACCTTGCCTTGGTGAATTGAAAATTTTGAGTTATACTATAGTTTGCTTGGAACTTATAGTATTTTCATTTTGTTAGTAAGCATGGCATGTGATCAATTCTATGGCTATATAGGTAGTAATAAAATCAATTTCATTTCATTTGAACTTCACACCATGAGTATATATATATTCGCTCTGTGTTTCTTATGCAAGAGACGATTATTGGGTTGATGCTTCAATTCAATTTACCTTCGATGTAATCTGTGTTTTTACACATGATCACAATAATGATATTGTTATTATCTTATCATCAATATCAATAGCATTTAGGTATAGTCAATTTCTTTTATCATTTCCAAGCTAACAGTTAATGTTTAAATAATTATTGAATGTGTGAGCTACTAAGCATAGGTTCGAAGGAATAACTCGAGAGAAGATGATGAAACAAAGAAGAAAGACTCAAAAGAACCAATGATACCGAAGTTCAATCTAGTGTATGGAGACATTGCCCGCAACATTGGTGTCCCATACAATATTACTTTCATCAATATGTTTGAGGCATACAAGGGAGTAGCCCCAATAGTGGTTTCATCAATTTCCACTTTTAGGAGTGAAGCCATTGATTATATGGTGCATCTTTTATAATTGGAGCTAGGGGATGAATGTTCCCTTGTCCGAACATTATAAGCAAGCTAGTTGGGTGAGTGAACACCAAGAAACATAGTCTATATTTGGAAAATGGTAAGCGTATTGGTTCATATGTGACCCACACCTTGAAAATGATATACAAGCTACATAATATTTAGATCATGCTAGACAAATACCTCATTCGGAATTCACTAGAAAACACAATGCATTCAAGGAGATAAATAGTTGGTGGAAAGGTTATAAAATTTTTTGCCAGGACCTATATAATATCTTCCCCATTGACCAACCGAAAGAACCAATCAGGGTTGTGGTGATGCTAGTTAGTAGCTTGTACAAGGATAATGATTGTTCACAATTGCTTGAGCATTGGGTTTTTTTGATGCACTCTACAATCATGAAAGGGACCATCTTCTATTGGGAAAACGTTCTCTCAGGTAGTCTTAATCCTATTTTAAATAAGTGCATAGAGATTATTAGTTCCCCATTTTTCGTATGTAGGGTTTATGATATATGCAATTTTATCTATGAATGCATCTCCCAAGTTTTAAGAGATTTGGAACCTTCTACAAACTTGTATTAAAAATTACTGCTTGATATTTTCAAAGGAAGCCTTGCAAGCACATAATCGAGCATTAGTGACTAGTACATGGAATGAGATAAAAAATCTTTGTGACTCTAGGGATGCACCTCAGTTCCACATATCCTAAGCAATAATTTCATAGACACCTTGGTGCTTATATAAGCAACATATAAAACTGCTAAATATGGGGCCAATGTAAAGCTGAAGGAACATAAAAAGGGGTTATTTCGAACCTTCCCTATCACTATAGGTGTATAATTTACCTAGTGATCAAGAGGGTGTTGTAACCTACTTATTACTAGTAAATAAAGCGTTGAGACTGAATCCATTTATATAATTCTAGTTTTCCATTTGGTTTTAAGGGTAAACAATGTACTATGAGCAATTTTTATTGTGTATGTGATTATTATCTGCATTTATTTATTTCATGTGTGGTTTGAGAGCTTCTCCATGTCATTAATGGCCACCAGTGAGCTATGAGAAGGAATGTGAGAGGATTTTGTGGCTATTGTAGTGGTATTTATGCATATTTTTGGTTTGTTTCTCTATGGAAGCTCTAAGGACTAGTTAACCCTCACCATCGGATGCCCATTTAGTCTTAGAGATTGATGGCCTTTATTTCAGAGCTATTTCTACAGTGTAAAAGGTTTCTATTTTTATTATTTCATGGTCTTTTGATGAATTGAATGTAGATCTTATAAAATTATTTTCAGTCTGTGTAATTAACATCTACTATAATTTCAAGACCTAGAACTATCATGATTATCACATGTATCACATAAGTCTGAAATTAAACAATCTTTAATGATTTACCTGAATCCATTAGTGCAGAAATCTTGTGCAGTTGCCTCTTAGTCTTTTTGGATGGAAAACAGTTTCTCCCTCCACCCTTTTGCTGATACGTTCTTCAAACTACAGTGATGGGTATTCTGAAAGTTCTTTTATAGGTCGAGAGAGGACTGGTTTCCTAAAATGGTTATACTCCTCTTTCCCATCAAAGTAGGAGTCTTGGAAACTACTCTTCCGATTAACCAACAACATTCAAGATATTAATAAATATTAAAAATAAATGTAACTGCCTATCACATGTCTTTGCATGTGGGCCATTAAAATTAATCAAAAGATTAGCTTTACATTCTCCCACTTGGCACATATGATAACTTAACATTAGAGTTTAGAAAGGTAGACATTAAGCGCGCCATAAATCATATCCATCTTAACTTTTAGTTGGTCATCATAATAATATAATTAAACAATCCACTAATGTGAGTCATGGTGGCTCTACATCAATAAGGCAACATAGTCCCTTCCATGTACCACAACACTAGTAACCTATGTAATATAGTCTATAAATGAGAAGTGTATTCATAAGGTGTTCAACAATAATGTCCCTTGTCAAAGACTATTCCTGTCATTATACATTTATTCTTATACTTGTACGTACACATTTAAAATAGAAATTATCAATCAGAAACACCTTTATTAAGATCTCAAAGTGTCAAAATAAAACAAATAACATAATGCAATCCATCACGAAAAATTAGCAATTGTTATGTGCTACGTTAAATAATACCCATTCTATTGGCATGTTCCTTAAATGTCTTTGGTGGTAATCCTTTTGTCAATGGATTTGCAACCATAAGCAATGTGCTTATGTGTTCAATTGACACTCATTGTTTCTGAACTTCTTCCTTAACAACAAAGTTTTTCAATTCCATGTGTTTTGCACCATTAGAATACTTGTCGTTCTTAGAGAAAAATACATCTGCGGATTTATCACAATAAATTCTCAGCGGCTTGGAAATAGAGTCGACAACCCCAAGTCCTGAGATAAAATTATGCAACCACAATCCATGAACCATGGCCTCAAAGCATGCCACAAATTCAGCTTCCATAGTGGATGAAGCTGTGATAGTTTGCTTTGCACTTTTCCATGATATTGCCCCTCCATCTAATAGGAACAAATAACCAAAAATGGACTTTCTACTATCAACGCATCCAACAAAATCTGAATCTGAGTAGCCAATTACCTCTATATTACCAGACCTCCTAAATGTGAGCATGTAATCCTTTGTTCCCTGCAAGTACCTCATCACTTTCTTTGCAGCTTTCCAGTGATCCAATCCAGGATTAATTTGGTATCTTCCCAACATACCAACTACAAAACTGATATCTAGTCTGGTTCAAGTCTGTGCATACATTAGGCTTCCTACTGCAGAAGCATAAGGAATCCCTTCCATCTGTTTTTGTTCCCATTCATTCTGCGGACATTGCATAAGACTAAATTTATCCCCTTTTTGAATAGGGGCATCACCAGCTGAACATTTCTCCATTCTGAATCTCTCTAGAACTCTTTCGATATAGTCCTTATGAGACAATCCTAACAATCCATGTGATCAATCCCAGAATATTTCAATTCCTATCACATAAGATCCCTCACCCATATCTTTCATTTAAAAATTCATTGAGAGAAACTTCTTGATTTCATGTAATAAACCGAGATCATTGGTGGCAAGCAATATGTCATCAACACACAAAATCAAAATATAAACTTACTCCCACTAACCTTCAGATATATACACCGATCAACAGTGTTTTCCTTAAATCCAAAGGAAGTAATGGTTTTATGGAACTTAAGGTACCATTGTCGGGAAGCTTGTTTAAGTCCATTTATTGATTTCTTAAGTTTGCAAGCCAGGTGTTCTTTTCCCTTAAAGGAGAAACCTTCAGGTTGATCCATATAGATTTCTTCCTCTAAAATTCCATTCAAAAAAGAAGTTTTCACATCCATTTGGTGCAATTCCAAATTATAATGAGCTACCAATGCAATAATGATTCTAAGTGAGTCCTTCTTGGATACAGGAGAGAAGGCATCTTTATAATCTATGCCTCCTTTCTAAGTAAAACCTTTGGCCACAAGTCTGGCTTTATGTCGTTCGATATTGCCCTTAGAGTTGCGTTTGGTCTTAAAGACCCATTTGCAACCAACTTTCTTGTATCCTTCAAAAAATTCAACGAGATCCCAGACTTCATTTTGGTCCATTGATTTCAATTCATCATTCATGGCATCAATCCATTTAGCAGAATCATTTCGTTCTATGGCTTGTGAAAATGAAACCGGTTCCTTACACGTCCCTACATCAAAATAAGATTCTTGTAGATAAACCACATAATCATCCGAAATAGAATACCTCCTTTAACGTTGAGATCTCCTTAATGCTACTTGTTGTGGTTCTTCTACCATCGGTTCATTGGTGTCAGTCTCATGATGGAGTGGTGGTTCTTCTACCATCGGTTCATTGGTGTCAGTCTCATGATGGAGTGGTGGTTCATTAATTTGTTGTTCAATGTTGCCAGGTTGTTCAACAACGGTAGGAACAACTATCCTCTGAAGCCATAGGTACAGGAACTTGTACCCTAACTTCTCGGATAACCACATTTTGTGTTTTATCACTCCCACTGACTTCACCATTTTAAATGAATCTGGCATTACAGGTCTCTACAACTCTCATACTGTGATTAGGACAGTAGAACCTGTACCCTTTGGATTTTTCAGGGTAACCAATAAAGTAACCACTGATCGTTCTAAAATCCAATTTCTTTTCATGTGGATTATACGCTCTAACCTCTACTAGACAACCCAAAATATGCAGGTGTCTTAAACTTGGTTTCCTTCCTATCCACAGTTCAAAAGGGGTCTTTGGAACTGACTTACTAGGAACCCGATTCAATAAATATACAACGGTCTTAAGAGCATGCATCCACAATGACATAGGTAATGTTGAATTACTTAACATACTCCTAACCATATCCATTAAAGTATGATTATGCATTTCAGCTACACCACTCTGCTGTGGTGTTCCAGGAATAGTATATTGTGCACATATGCCATGCTTTTCAAGGAGTTTAGCAAATGGGCCAGGACACTACCCTGATTCATTATACTTTCCATAATATTCACCACCTCTATCAGATCTGATGATTTTCACCTTTCTGTCTAATTTCCTTTCAACCTCAGTAATGTACACCTCAAGGGCATCCATTGATTGAGATTTTTCATGCAGCAAATATACATAACCATAATGGGAGAAATCATCTAAAAAGGTGATAAAATACTTTTCTCCACCAAAAGATGGATTGTCAAAAGGCCCACAAATGTCTGTATGGATAATCTCAAGAAGCTTTGTACTTCTTGTGGCACCCTTCTTGGCGTGTATGGTTTGTTTTCCCTTAATACAATCCACACATACCCCAAGGTCAGAAAAATCTAGGTTCAAGAGAATCACATCGTTTACTAATCTCAGTAACCTTTCTCTGGAAATATGTCCCAGCCTTTTGTGCCACAAGTAAGAGGAATTTTCATTCGTAAGGCTATGTGTAGTACCAACATTATGATGCAGGGTAAGAATAGTTTTAGAAAAATGATCGTCAAGTTTTAATTTGTACAAACCATCACAAAGAATACCCGAACCAACAAAAGAGGTACTCTTAAACAAACTGAAACTTTTATTCTCAAATTTAAAAGAGTAACCATCAAGATCAAGTTTAGACAAGGAAATTAAATTTTTGGAAATAGAAGGAACAAATAAAGTTTGAAACAAATCCAAACGGTAACCGGAATCTAGAAATAAACGATAAGTCCCAATGGCTTCAACTAGAGATTTAATCTGATTTCCCATGAACATAAAGTTTTCATTTTGATTTATGGTTTGGGTTGTAAGGATTCCCTGCATCGTATTTGAAACATGAGTAGTAGCCCCATAGTCAATCCACCAAGTATTAGAAGGAACTTCAGTTAGGTTTGATTCGAAACAAACATAAATTAAATTCATACCTTTCTTTTCGAACCATTCCCTACGTTTCAGACATTCTTTCTGATAGTGTCTCGATTTTTTTACAGAAGTGACACTTATCACTGTTCCTTTCCTTCTTATAAGCATGAGAACCATGATTAGTCTCATATGCCTTGGGTGATACCTGCTTCATACCCTTTCTAGGCTTTTTCCCTTTCCTTTCGGCTCCTTGAGTTGTGAGATGAACTGAATGTTGTCTGTGTTACTTAAGTCTTGCCTCTTCTTGATTGAGCATATTGGCCAACTCATTCACATTCCACTTATCCTTAATAGTGTTATAGTGAATCTGAAATGGCCCATACTGTGAAGGTAAGGAGTTCAAAATAAATTGTACAAGAAAAGACTCATCCACATTCATCTCAAGGGTCTTTAATTGAGCAGCCAAATTTCTCATTTCAAGGACATGCTCATGGATCCCACGAATACCATCAAACTTCATGGTGGTAATCTTAGCCATCAGTGTCCCAGCAAGGGACTTGTCTGCAGTTCGGAAACGTTCTCCCATAGATTTCAAAAATTCTTTAGCATTGTCAGTTTCTGGAAGGGTTGACTTGATGTTGTTTGCTACAGTCATCCACATAAATTTAAGACTCAGTCTGTTCGATATTTCCCATGTTTTGAATATAGACTTTTCTTCTACACTACTTTCACCAGTAATAGCAGCCAGTTTCTCAGATTCAAGTGCTATATATAGATCCAGAACACCGAGGTGAAACTGAACTTGTTCTTTCCAATCTGAAAAATTCATTCCATTTAAGATCAGAACAGAAGAGGAATACGAATGTAGCGAAATAGGAACTAACACTGCAATCATAAATTCATGCTCACAACATTAATGCTAAGAGTTATAAATAATTAAAACACATGATCAAACAATAATAAATAGTATTACCGTGACCTACCTTTGGGCTAATCTTATGGTAAACTATTAACAATTATGGTGATTTCCTTTCACCTAATAGGACTAATTGATAAAATATTCACAACTAAGTAAGTCTGTTACCTTTGAGTATCCGTACCAACCTTAATCATGAATACCCACCAACCATCCTATTCCAATTAATCAATCTCTTAAAAATGGTTCACCTTTCGGCCAACCTAATATTCTTGTGATTACATAGTTGTGATTTGCAAAGTCATTATTATTTTCATACCGAGGAAACGAGTATTAAATTTAGATAATTTGACTTGATGTCTACATGTCATTCCAGTTGGACCACTTTGGTGGCTACCGAATCGTACCATAATATAGACCTCAAATATAATACCTTTGCATATACATTAAATCAATAGTGAATAGTTACACAAGTAATTATAGAAGTAACTATTAAAATATTTTAAATCAATCAGTGAATAGTTACAGAAGTAATTACAGAAGTAACTATTAATATATTCAATATCATTACTACTCAACAATTTGAAAACAGAAACTCTATTTCATTTTTATTTTTTTTAGTTTCTTCTTTGCACATGATTAAAAGAAGCAAATCGTGTCTGTATGAATGCGTAAGTCATTTTCTTTGTATTTCCTTTCAAATCATACTTAATACATGAATACACAGTTATAGATTCTATTGAAACCATTATACGAATCCAACAAGTATTGGTTCGATCAATGGTTAGTTTCTATTACGGAGAAAAAAGAAATATCTAGAATAGAATAACGTGGTTTCATTTTTCAGTAAGTATATTCAATATAATCTGAAGTCGAATTGAAGTCCAGTCATGACTTATTTACGAGAGTCTCATTTTCTGGTTCTTATAAAAGTTATTTGCTATAATAAGGGGGACCACTAACAATTATTTCATGCGCGATCAAAAAAAAAAATTCAGCAAACATTATGGAAAAAAACATGAAAGTTCTTTAACGCAGGCTCTGACACGACATATGAACTTATTTTTCAGTCCGTGTAATTAACATCTACTATAATTTCAAGACCTAGAATTGTCATGATTATCACATGTATCACATAAGTCTGAAATTAAACAATCTTTAATGATTTACCTGAATCCATTAGTGCAAAAATCTTGTGCAGCCGCATCTTAGTATTTTTGGATGAAAACAGTTTCTCCATCCTACCCTTTTGTTGATACATTCTTCAGACTATAGTGATGGGTATTCTGAAAGATTTTTTATAGGTGGAGAGAGGACTGGTTTCCTAAAACGGTTATACTCCTCTTGCCCATCAAAGTAGGAGTATTGGAAACTACTCTTCCGATTAACCAACAACATTCAAGATATTAATCAATATTAAAAATAAACGTAACTGCCTATCACATGTCTCTTCATGTGGGCCATTAAAATTAATCAAAAGATTAGTTTTACAGAGCTAACTATTGTTTCTCTCCCTCACTCCCTACGCAGTCGTACTCTCTCTCTCCCCCTTTCCACGACTATAGCACATATGTTGACTATACTGAAGTGAGCTCTTTCTTTTTCCATCCTCCATCCATTCTTCATATGGAAACTCCTGCTAATTTTCTTCAGGCTGTAGTGTCTGTTGGAAAGAATCAACTGCCTAATCTTATTGTTCATGTTCCAATGAAATTGGCTATAGTCTCTAATATGCAAGCTAAACAAGGAATAGATAATTAGAGGGGACCTTGAGGTATTATTCATATAGAGAATGAAATTAACAAACATAAAGGTGATTATGCTGAAACGTTTCATGGTGTATGCCTTTTAATTAAAGATATTCATGATCTGGGTAAGAAGATATGATTGGGTATGTATTAATGGTATATGATGAAAAAGGTTTTCATTTAATGTATTAATAGAACAATTGTCATTTGTGATCATATTTATGGTGATGTTGCATGCAATACAATATAACATCCTAGTTTTTTTTTATGACAGATACTTGTTAACTTGCAATGACATATTTATTATTTTAAAAGCACAATCCTCCATAATAAAATGGAGGTTTTGAGCCAATTAATTTGGAGCAGCTCATAGTAAAGGATTTCATAGCAGGAGAGGATGATCAGAGTTATGGAGGTTTTGAGCCAATTAATTTGGAGTGGCTCATAGAAAAGGATTTCATAGCAGGAGAGGATGATTAGAGTTGTTGGGACTTTAATACCAACAACCGCAGAATAATTAATTTATTGCTTAAAGCATACACCATAGTCTACATTGGCCAGATTATACTACATGGATATGTTTTGTAGATAATGGAAAATAACTTTATTTTTGTGCCTTCCTTTTGTGTACTGGAAAATCCACAAGGTTTCAATTTTGATAAAACCATGAATGAAACATTCCCATATTATCTATACAAGTATTTATAATATGAGCCACACTTATATAGTTTAGATTGCTTTGAAATAGTTTCTTCATAGAAATTGGTTTGTTGAATTAAGAATATCCATTTATGCATTAATAATTGTCCTTTTTTAAACCTATATTGCTTCATCACTAATGTTCTATGTAATGTTTTATGCATTAATAATTAAGAATTAAGATTATGTTCTATTTTCATGTTATTATGTGTTGACAATCGTCACTAATGTTAATGTAATGGGTTCTCAATATCTATCTCATGGCTTTAATGTTGTAAACTTGTGACATCACCAATGATCATATGCTAGATTTGAAGGTGTATGAATATGTAGTTTCATTGCATAGATGAGTGCCATTCCTTTCTTATGGACCCAAATATATTGGAGAATCTACCCATTTCTTTCTTATGAACATCAACATTACACTATTGGTGACATTCAAATGCAAAAAACTTGAATTCTTACAATGGTGTTATTTTCTAGAGGTTGACAATTGATAATCCATCCATCCTACTGCATAGATGGCGATTGTGATAAGATTACAACTTTACTTTTTCCTTGCATTGATCTTCTCGAGTTTGATGATATTGAAGGGATAAACACATATCCCAACCACTTAATAGGTTTTTTCTAGACTCCAAACATTGTTCTGCACATTCTATGCTTTTGTATGCTTTATTTGATTTCTCTCCATTCTTAAACACGCAAAATGGGGATGAATATCTATCCTTTTGCACAATTTAATTAATTAATTAGTTAATTTTTATTTGTTTTGAGTAGACATCTAATATGCCAAATTTGCAGGATTTTATCTCTTGGTTAAACTGGAAGAGGCAACAGATAAGACAATTTACAAATGGACACATTACATCATAAGTGTCCATACTTTGCAACACTTTTGTCCAATTATGGTTCATGTTTTCCTTACAATCTTGCTCTCACATAGGAGCAATGAAATTGAGAGGTATATGTTATCTAATTTATTCTTGTTTGACAAGTTTTGTTCATTTTACAAACACCTAAAGATGACCATGGCTTCTTAATTTTGCAATTACATCATGTGAAATATATTATATAAGCAATTATTTATATCTTGTATATTTTTTTCTCTCATTATAATATACACAACCTTGGGTATAAATCTGTGTTCATGTTTTATATTTTCACAGTGGTTTTTACTTGATTGTTGTCATTTATATGTTAACTATATTGTATTGGTAGATTATTCTGTAGAATGTTATATGGTGACGGTAGATGTTAGAATTTTTTATATGGTGGTGAGGGTGAGGGAAGAGAAATGTCATTGATTGTTGGGCTTGATTCAACTCATTTATGTGTATTTTAGCTTTATAAGTAAAAGTTCTACATATACATCATAAAAGTTGTATTATCAGTAATTTGTAGTTGAAAATAAGTATATGATCTTTATTATCATTAGAAGGGGGATGCAGTAAGACATGGACACTTATTCCTTAGAACCGTAAGGATTGATACTATAGCATAGGCATAAGACTTCATCTAAGTTGTATTTGGACACATTGGACCTTGATGCACTTAATAAGGACAAATATATTTGTGGTAGTCAAATGCATCAGTATGTGGAATTAGAGTTAGGTTTGAGTTCTACTTTTAGATTTTTATAGGAGCTACTTTTGGGCTCCCACTTTGTATTGTTATCATGGTACCACACAATCCCATTGGCCTACTTTTGTGGTCATTTGTTGGACATTAATAAAATTATCTTATCTTATCTTATCTTATCCTATCTAGGATTCCACATGATTTTAGTTTTATATTCACACTATGATGACATCTTAAGGAAAATGTACCAAGTTTGGTGCCACTAAATACATGGCTTGGTGTTCACCCCCCCCAAATAAGTGGTCTGATCTTGAATTTAATTTCTCCATTGCTTTATGAATTGGCATACTGTCATATTTTGTGTAGAATCTATTTCTATAGTTGCAGGTTTCCTTCATGCTTTTTTTCTTGATTATGTATTGTGTATCAGGATGGATGGTTTACTTTTGTATCTATAATAATATCTTGTCAATATGAAATTTTATTGGAATTTTAAAAAAATGTCACCATGTTTTACGATTAGATTATTCAAACTATCCTTTGGAATCGCATAATTTACAATATTGTCCATTAGAGTTTGTTGTTCATTTGGCCAAATTAAGGCATTGGCACTATTAAACCCATACGATTTTTATGAAGTTATATACCATGCATGAATGGTCTAGTTGGAATTCTACTCATCCAATATACAATGTTATTTCAATTCTTATATCAGGTGTAGAAATGTGTAATATATGATAACTGAGCACTCTATGTATGTTTCTCAACATTTCTCCAAGTCTTTAAAGGTACTAGCTCAATGGAAGAGCACCTGATTATAGGCATGAGGTTGGTGGTTTGATTCCTCTGTACCTTATCTACAAAAATCAATGAATAATTAAATGACCCATTAATAACAATCAATGACTAAATAAATGACCAGTTAACAACAATCAATGAATAAGTAAATGACTAGTTAACAACAATCCATGACTAAATAAATTACCAGTTAACTGCACTTAAGGACTAACTAAATGACCAATTAGTCACAATCAATGACTAAATAAATGAGCAGTTAACAACAATCAATGACTAAATAAATGACTATTTAACAACAATCAATGACTAAATAAATGACCACTTAACAACAATTAATGACTAAAACAATGACTAAATATACAACCAAATTGACCAATCAAAACAACCAATAAATGACTAAACAAATTTAGTCACGTATTCAGTCGCATTATAAGTGACTGCAATAAATGATTATTAGTTACATGAATAAACTTAGTCATTTATATGCAATTTTTAGCCTGTTTTTAGTCATTTATTACCCATTTTTCTACTAATATGTGGTCTCATAATTATTCTCAAAGAAATTTGTGACTTAAACCCAATGCCACTTTACTAACAACCATCTCCCAACGTTAGTCTAAAAGGAAAAATATTTTCAGTGAAGGTCTTTTAGGGTTTCCAAGGTGAGATTTGTTTGCTTATGGGTGAATGAGAAAGCTTGAGGTTTTAATTTTTCCCTAAAAGGGTTAAAAGGGTTGCAATGGCTATATATGGCTTTAACCTCCTAACATGAAGTCAATTGTGAGATTTTTCCCCCTTTTCGTTATCCTAACTTCAATGGTTGGGAGAATTGAAAACCCAATTGTATTTATTTCACAATTATGACAAGAGACACTTACCTCTAATAGGGGTCCGGTCGAGAGTTAATTGCTAGGGTTTCTCCCACACTATGTTCCTCTACTACTCAGCTTGCTTGCTTCATGTAGACAAAATACAAGTGAATAATTGGAAGGGAGAGCTCCCTTTTAATATTAGCTATGCAGACTTCTTTTAGTGCATCAACAAGATTTCAAGAATTCCTACCGAAACTTATTGCTGGAAAACATTGAATCCTCCATTGTAGCTTCGATGATAAATTTGGTTTCCTGCTACACTATTTTGGCAATAAATCGTGCTTTTTATTGTAACCATTGGTAGTCTTTCAACTTTATCCGCACCTTGTTGCCTCAAACTTCCTATTTTTTATGCATAGCCTGTGAACGGATAATCCATATTTTGAGCAACGTATTTCAGTGGAAAATGGAGCTTTATGGGAAGCTTGTTTCAATGAGGATGTGAATTCCTTGGTACAACACGCTGGAAAATTTATCACTTTCTTTTCATAGAGCATCAACGGACATATCATTTTTCACCATCAAAGATCGGTGGAAAAATCATTTTTTTTACAAGGTTTGTTGTTGAAGTGGTTGACATCAAAACATTATTTTTGTGGAAAGATCAGTGATTTCCTCTTTTTTGGCTGCAAATATAAATTCTGTCAACCACCAAGTGTTGGTGAAAAAACTCAGTTTTCACTAAAACGTGTCAGTGAAAAATTGATATTTTCACTACAATGTGTTATATCTAGCCAAATTTTGAAAAAACATGCTTATGATGGCCAATTTTTTCTCAAAAGGGGAGACTTACGTCTTTATGATTGTTCACCGGACGAGCCTTAACAAATACTAATGAACTTGTTTGGAGAAACCAAATGGGTCCAAGGAAAAGTAAAAATTTAGGGAGGGGACCCCATAATCCCCTTGAAGATAATGGGGAGGGTAGTTGTGGGAACAACACATACTTTGGAAGGAATTAGAATTTAAGGAACAAGGGTAAGAAGAGTGGATTGTTAGTGATATTCTAGGATGTACAATTATCTCATATAATTGAGAACATGTACTCAAAATAGTTGTTTGCATGCAATATAGGTTTGGCCATAAAATTACTACAGTCTAACTTGAGGGATGGCTATTGATAGAAACACATATAGATTCTTGAGGCAAGGACATGCTAGGAACTGTATTTTTATGTTGTTTAATTGTACTATATTATGCACCATTCCTTACTAATGGCATGCTAACTTGAATCATATGGCTGAATGGGGGTTATGAAGGAATAAAGGTACCATGTAAGAATGTTGTCCCCTATTTTCAATTTTAAATTTTGGTATAAAAAAGTGAATGCAAAAAATATTGACAAAGAGAGAACATAATTATAACTTGTTAAAACACTCAGAAATATCATACACTACATTGCTCTAAAAATTTAAGGAGGTCATGATCTTAATACTACTAGAATCACATTGGTGATTAGATTCTCCATGGATCCAATGATTACATGTTGGCACATACAAATAAGGCATGCATTAGAGGATTATAATGAAATAGATAAGGTTGGGACATATATATGAATCCATTGCATAGCCCTTGATACAACCTCATAAGAGTTCAAGATAATGGAGAAAATCATCTTTTTTGTGCTTTTATGTTTATCTTGAGTAGTTCTTGATCCTCCATGGTTGAAATACTAGATTATTCACCTTTAATAGGTGCAAGAATCCTAGGCTACAAACATGCAACTAAATATGCAAGGTTTCAAGATACAAGTATAGAATTGAATAAAAAGTTGAGCTCTACTACAGAGAATTTTCCTATGGTACAAATAGGAAATACGATTTCCAATTGAAAGATTAAAGAATTTGAGCTAGGCATGAAGGCTTGTAATATCATAGGGGTACCCGCACGAAGCTGGCACCCAAAATAACCGCAACAAGGGTGCGTGAGCAGAAAAAAAAAGGACGCGCACACGTCCCTGCTTTGGCAATGCCGAACGTCCACATGGTTCAACCCATGTGAACAAAAGGGGTGCGCACGCACCCTTGACGTGTACGCAAATATTGGTGCACACACGTTAGTGGCGCGTGCGTGCCTCTATTTTTTTATAAAAAAAAATAGAGCTCACAAGTTTTGTCATTTTTGACAAACCCACGAGCTGAATTACCAACCCACGAGCACACCTTCAACCCTGCGAACGCGTCCTCATGCACCCCCGTCGTCATCAACACCAAGCAGTCGTCCCTACACCACGGTGCTATCCGTTTCTCCAAGTAAGTGCTCCTCAAAGCACAAATTTGTCTTTATTTTTGTTTTTTTTTTGTTTTCCATTTGAATTTTAATTTTTTTAAAAAAATTACAATCCATTAAAAAACCAAGGAAATTTAATTGCAGGCCATCTACACACCTAACAAGATGTCAGAAACACCACCACCATCCGATGAAACCCAACCTCTAGAAGAGAATATGGGAACCGACAATGAACCCAATGAACCCAATGAAAACCGTGAAGATCAATTACACCAAGACTTAAATCAATTGAGGGCACTAAGTAATGAATTGAACAGTACCAGGGAACCCTCTCGGGTTTCCTTGGCTTCATCACTTCAAAACATTATTGAATCAATCAATATTGCACACAGTGAGATAACAAACTTGAGCCAATACATGGCTCAAATGAGGGAACACTACTCCACTGGGTTGTCCAAAGAGCAAATAACAGACCTCAACATCAACAAAGCCCAGTTGTATAGCAAGTTCATAGTTCCCTCAACCGAACAGCCTCTAGCTTTGACGAGGGCTCGGGTTTTCCTGGACTGGTGTGTTTACTAGCCATGGAGAGATAATTGGAGACAGAGGTGGTTCATGGTGTCTCACAGGCCCCCGTGCAACAATTTGGAGGTCCCACAGTATTTCCTTCCGAAATTGTGGGATAAGTTTGAGCTAGGGTACCATGTCAACTATTTTGACATCACTGAGTTCCAGGGTGTCGGTCTTGGATATGCCCAAGATCGACCTCAGGCACACCGCAACCCGCTTAGAGGACCTCCTGCAGCTAGGAGAGAGCCAAACCCCCCTCCTCAGCCACCTGGGTTTGGTAGCGGTCTAGATGAGATTCATGACTCTATCAGACGTGCCACACATGACTTGCTTAGACATACCAAATTTGTGGCCATGTCTTCCCAAAGCCAGGAGGACATCGATGAGACACAGATAGCTGCACAGTCTATGGGTGGCGGCCGAGACATGTCGGGTATATGTGGAACCCAGGCGGGGCCTTCTAGTTCTGCTGGAACAATGGCACATCGTTGTTCTCACTGTGGTCATTCTTGCCATGGTGATATGCAACAGCATGCCACGAGGAGCTTCATGGATCAGGTTTGCTATTGTTTTATTTAATGTTCAACTATTTGTTGTATTTTATTTGATATCGTATTGTTTAATATATTTAACTTTGAATTACACATTGTTTCCTTTATTTGTTTTAATGTTCAGTTATTGGGTGTTGGGTCTCCACCCCCCAGGTGGGAGGACGTCAGTCCCTTTGAACTCGACGGAGCCATGGCGACAACAGATGAGATTGCAGCACCATACACACAGGTAAATTCTTTACTTTGAATAATTAGATCCAGTTACAAGTAATTTGTGTTTAGTAATTACAAATGAATTAGCATTGAGTAATTACCATATTATCATCATATTTTACAGTTGTGTTTATAATATTGTCTAATTTATTTGAGAGATATAAATTTGTATAATTCCACCAAAAAAAAAATGAAGCCTTATCGAACATGAAAACCTAACAAAACTATAAACATTTGTGTTAGACACAATGCTCACTGAGAGGGGGGGGTGAATCAGTGAGCCTATACTTTATTTACTTTCAACTTCAATCACCAACTCTTATATCATCATTTCACACTCACATCATATACATCAATGAACTAACTATCAACTAATGAAACACATCAACACATAATACGAGACTAGATATAGTTTTTGTAATCTTTTGTATTTGGTTCAACGGCTACAACCGTGAGGCAATTCAGCACCAACTGATATAATGAGCACCAACTCATCATCTAGGACCTAGCCTTGTTTTTCTTAGATCCTACTAAGAAAATGGATACAAGACCCTGCTTGTATTTACGATTACATAGTTGTCCCATATCATACATATCATAGTCATGTCATTATTCACATCATCTCATTCATCAATCTGTTGCCAGCACCTTGTCTTCAATCATCATTCTGTCCCCGTTTCATCATGTCCAGCATCTTCTCAAACATATCGATATTCTATATACATTCACATCTTTAACCTATCATCAAACTGTCATTAACCATAGGCAAATTATCATTCTGCTGTCAAGATATCAAACGTATCCACATTTATATCACTTTCTGCTCATCATCACTCTGTCATAATTTTAACCAGGATATACACAAATACATCATTCTCGCCTTTCACCAAACTGCTACCCAAAATATCATTAGTCTCTTCATACTGTCTAGATCGTCATGTCTTTCTGTTGTACATGCACATCATATCACATGATATTCAATTGACATGTCTATGTAATTTTCATTTTATTTTTATTTTTAATTGCTGAGCCGACTTTGTCCTTTGAATGGACACATAATAGTTCACATACAATGTTTTATTTGCATGCCTGTTTTGGTTTGACTTCACAGAACCACATCAAAGGCCACATTAGAAACTTAGGGCTTCCTCATTTTTTTTGTGGGCTTCTACATCATCATGTTTAAATACTTCGGCATCAAAGGTTTCGTCAAGCAATTATAAGGGCAAGGGCTCCATCACACCCACAACAATAGACCACAAACAATTCCAAGAACCCCAAGGCAACAATACATTATGTCTTCATCACCATACATCAAGGATTCTACATATGGACATCTTCAACGTTCAAGGGCTTCAACATCCATCGTAAGTGCCATTAGATAAGGGCTGATTCAATTTGTATGTGGGTTTCAATGTGGGTTCCACCATCAAGAGTTAATCATTTAGTATTTAATCAACATGCTTTCAATGGACATCAAGCCCATCATCAAATGGTAGCATGGACCATCACCAAGGGTTCCACTACCCCCATCAAACCACAAATGACCACAGAATGGGTCAGTTGGCTCATTAGGTGTTCCAATGGCTCCAATGCCCACCTCCATGGTTCTTCATGCCATGTGTGTTCTTCAAGCCATCCACATCATCATCTTCTTTGTCATTCCTCAAGCCTTTGTCATTAATGTTGTCACCACCATCACCATCACCATCAACATCTTCATAGTGGCCAAGCTTCTAGAAATTCAAGAACCTGATGTTTCTCGTGTCCTTATTACCCTATTTTATTATCACGGGATTTCCAATTTATTCTAATACTTGAGACTCAAAGTAATCATACTACTACTCCTAAAACATGCTATTAGGAAAGACATATAAACAACGTAAAACAACTTATCACATGTATTGTCATTAAAGTTTTTGAAAATGATGTAAGGCCCATAAGGAAGAGCGATAATCTTACAAATATGGTCTATGGGGCCTTGCTATTATCTTGATTCAAATTCAACTCGATAAAAGATTTGGCATTAAGAATACTCATTTAATTCATTTCACTCGAGATTTCTTTGATTTCAATCAAGTGATATCATTCTGACAACATAGCTATTCAATCAAGAACACATAATTACTCATTCAATGAAAAAGAACATGGCACATTCAAGCTTGTAAGTAAGTTAACCATGAAAAATATTTCTCTTTCTTCCTTTTTCTAACGATCAACACTCTAAAGTGTATTAAATAACATGCACACTAACTTAACTGCTATTTAGCACCTCTTTGCAAATTTAAACAATGAGATGCCATTTTATTTGATGATGTAAATGTTATGGAAATAAAGGGACTTAAGATCCTCACTCTAGGGATGCAAATACTTTTCCACTGGGTGAATCAAGCTTCTAGGAAACTACAAATCTATAAGAAGACATCAAAACCTAGGAACTCTTCACCAAGAACCCAAACACATTACATAGGTTTCCAATTCAAATTTGTAAATGGACATGAATTCCATTTGCTTATGAGACACTGCACATCTCTCTAGGGCCAAAGGAAAAGCTCACCTACTCATGGGGATGACTCTAGAAAAGGAAAAGCTCACCTACTCATGGAGATGACTCTACAAAAGGAAAAGCTCACCATGTCACCTTTTATGCCATCTCACCTTATTTAATTTTAATTTCATGCCATGCCACCTTCTATCCTTTCAGAATATTGGATATCATCTAACTTGAATATAAATTTATTGCAGTCATGTTTTCTAAGTACCATCGTTGTCATTCTCATTTTCATTTTGTTTAATATTGTTAATATTGTTAATATTGTTTTTATAAATTCAGTCTGAAAATTGTAGTGTTCGCACAGGTGTCCGCGGGCTCCAGCGACCAGCCACCGCCACTGGGGACCAGCAGTTCTCCCAGTGCGCAGGTATTGTGTGTATTAAAGCATAAATTTAATTTCAAATACGATGAATTGTATGTGTATATTTATATTTTTGTATATTAAACCATGAAGTTATAAATGTGTATGAAGGTGCGAGCACCTCGGCCTGCCAGTGCCAATATTCCTCCCTCCCTGACCTTTCGACCACCCTATATTCCAATCGTATCCCCTAGAATACATGCACCATTCCCCAAACCCTTCCATCCAACCCCCCCCTCCTATATAGCACCACAATTCCATCCAGCTCCCCCTTACACATCATATCCAGCTCCACCTCCGTATCAGTTTCCCATGTTCCCACTCTCCCCCATCTGACCACAGCACACCACCCATCCATAGTCACTTATCCCTCTACCACAACACAGACCTCGCCCCCCCCCACATTCCCCCATCACACTCGCTTCCCCTTCCAGGGTGAGCTCATCCATACTACAGCCAGTTGGGGTTTATAGCCCTAGATGTACATCTCCAATTCCCCCACCCCAGTCCATGCCTCCTTTTGCCACACCCCCTTCTTCCACTGTTACCACCAGTGGTGTAGCCACCATTGATGTGGCTACATCCTCCCCTTTACCATCCACCCTAGCATCGGAGCAGGCTGTCCAGCCGACTGCTCCATTCGCCAACCCCAAAGACCAGCCAATTTCGTTCACGATGAGATTGACTAGTTTATCATTTAACTCTCATTCAATTTTAACGGAAATTACTATATGCATCTAGTTTCAGCATTGATCTAATTGTTCTAAATGTTGTAAGGTGGCATTTCCTAGAGACTTGGTTCATGGAGGAGGGAGACCCCCTCACGACTTATAGTCTCTCATGCGGTGAGTTATCCAAGATTTGAAAACTATTTTTAGTTTGAAATTATGTTTTATACTTGTATAATTTCCAGGAAAAGTTGACATATTATTGTTGTCGTTTCAGGGCTCAGGGGGACGTGCTCAAAGATGCTGGAAGGACCTAGCTTCCTCTAGCATGAAGAAGAGGAAGATTGATTTTGGAGATGCACCTGGGAGCTCCGAGGGTGGGCAGAAGGATTGAGAGACCCTCCTATGTATAGTAGCCACGATGTGGCATTTTTTGCATGAGTTGCCATATTTTGTACAGGACACCATGGGACATATTTTGTATAGGGGACGAGTTACCTTTTTTTGTATGGGGCAAGAGTTGCCATTATATAGATGCTGGGAGCGATTTTCCATTTTTCCAAAAATTGTACATGATTGGATCATTTTTTCATATTAATAGATGGATTTGCACTTGTGTATATGAGTTTGTCCTTGATTACATTTTTGCATACATGATTTTGTCTTCGATTTAGAACTCTCATCTATGGATCATATTGTTAATTGCATGTTATCTGAATGGTTATTATTTCACAAATTTGTCTTAAGCAATTACACACAACATATCCTAAATGTTTATGGTTTATTGAATGAATGTTTACAATCATCTAATCATTTACATTCTAGAAGTTACCAAACCTGCGCAAGTGGTTTTAGTGTCATGTTCTCTGCCTTACTCAAGAACGATGGGAGGGGACGTGACATAATGGAAATGATTGCATGTGGTAATTGATTAAATTCTTAACTATTCTTTTGAGATGAGTTTAAATAATATAAATAAAAATAACAATTCAAAAGGTATTATATAGTGCCCTTAGTTATGAATCCATGTGCAAATGACAAATGATAATCCATTTATGTGATTAGACACTTAGGAATTATGAGTCCACCTTCTATCCCTTAGGTGATTTAATTTAAAAATTCACGACTTGTTACAAAGATAACTATGCAAGTTACACAAGTAAATAGTTACACTTCCTATGAAATGAATATGCATGCATATTACATTGGCCACTATGGAACACTAATGAAAATTAGGGATTCTACCATTGAACTCTTATGAGAAAAAGAGAAAAAATGTGCAAGTCACCAAGATCATGCAAAATAAAATTCGAAAAACCTTGATTCCTTACAAGGGTTGCTAAGTGAGTTTGCATGCTAGTTAATGACTTTGCATGTCAGTAGAGGTTAGAAAACAACTAAAAACAACCTAGTAATTAAGATTAACTGATCAAGATTCTAAACCCAAAATGGAGTAGTCAATCTATTTTAGGGATTTTGCTGCAATGATGAGCAAAATTTGTTAATATATCAAAGTTGTGACCGAGACAATATACAATGGTTATTTATTTGACAAGCATGAGAGTACTATAATACAAAATAAATAAATAAGAAGCATGCAAGCAATCATATCATAATATTAAATACAATAATGTAATTCAAATACAATAAATGGATGGAAAAAACAAAACTCATATATTCTTCAAATGGAAAAGCATACAAATGTGTAACATCATTTGAGAAAAAATGATTTGAGGCAATTTAGCTCCAACACTCTCCTTGGGATGGGTCATTTTCCTTATTAAAATCTCTCTCTAGCTATAGTGACTAAAGAACACTTACTTCCTTAATGAAATAACTCAAGTAAGAATGAATACAATGAATGGTAAAGATGAGAGAATGAGGTGTTTGATCTCCAAGCTCTTTATTCCCACATGACCTTACAATTATTCTCTTCTTCAAGTCTACCCCATGGCTTTGATTTATAGGAAAATTATGAGATTCAATGAAGAACTATTTCCAAACCATCTTCCCAAACCCTAGCACATACCCTCAGCCAAACCCTAGCACTAAATCATCTTCTTCATCCTCACCATCACCATCACCATCACCATCAACGTCTTCATCATCACCACCATCTTCATTATCATCATTAACTCTAACTCTAACCCTAATTCAATTTCCTTCTATAACTCTAGCCCTCACCCTCACCCAAACCCTAGCACTAAGCCATCTTCTTCATCCTCACCATCACTGTCACCGTTACCATCATCATCATCATCATGTCTTCATCATCATCATTAACTCTAACTCTAGCCCTAACCCTCACCCAAACCCTAGCACTAAGCCATCTTCTTCATCCTCACCATCACCATCATCGTCACCATCATCATCATGTCTTCATCATCATCATTAACTCTAACTCTAACCCTAATTCAATTTCCTTCTATGATTCTAGCCCTAACCCTCACCCAAACCCTAGCACTAAGCCATCTTCTTCATCCTCACCATCACCATCACCATCACCGTCACCATCACCATCATCATCATCATTAACTCTAACTCTAGCCCTAACCCTCACCCAAACCCTAGCACTAAGCCATCTTCTTCATCATCACCATCACCATCACCATCACTGTCACCGTCACCATCATCATCATGTCTTCATCATCATCATTAACTCTAACCCTAACCCTAATTCAATTTCCTTATATGATTCTATCCCTAACCCTCACCCAAACCCTAGCACTAAGCCATCTTCTTCATCCTCACCATCACCATCACCATCACCGTCACCGTCACCATCATCATCATGTCTTCATCATCATCATTAACTCTAACTCTAGCCCTAACCCTCACCCAAACCCTAGCACTAAACCATCTTCTTCATCCTCACCATCACCATCACCGCCACCGTCAATGTCTTCATCATCATCATTAACTCTAACTCTAACCCTAATTCAATTTCCTTCTATAAATCTAGCCCTAACCCTCACCCAAACCCTATAACTAAGCCATCTTCTTCATCCTCACTATCACCATCACCATCACCGTCACCGTCACCATCACCATCACCATCATCATCAACGTCTTCATCATCACCACTATATCCATCATCATCATTAACTCTAACTCTAACCCTAACTCTAACTCTAACTCTAACTCTAACTCTAGGTTCCTCATCAACATCTCCATCTTCATCATCTTCTTCATCATCATCATCTTCATTACCATCACCATCACCATCACCATCACTGTCACCATCACCATCATCATCACCATCATCATCATCATAAGTGCCTGACGGACAATTTTGCAGAATTGACCCCCATGTGCAAAAATTGCACACTCCCTCATTGAGCAAAACCCTAGTTTCCAAGATGGACGTACAAGATGGCACTACAGCCACGGGACTAGAGGAGAGGGGCACCCCTGGCACTATCCCGACGTCCTGAATCCAATGGAGTCGACGGTTCGTCGATCGGAGCCACGTTCGTCATTCTATGGCTCGTTCCATCTCGCATCCAAAAGGCCTTCAGGGACACCTGCTAGATACCTGCCGGGGGCATAGAAGTCCAACCATGCAGCAAACCAGGCTCCGGGGAGTCCTATAGGTGTGTCTAGGCAGGTTTTGGCCGGGAACGCTAGCCACAAGTGCCCGGTGGGTGATTTTCCAGAATTGACCCCCGTGTGCAAAAATTGCACACTCCCTCACTGAGCAAAACCCTAGTTTCCAAGATGGACGTACAAAATGAGGGCGGGGCCACTGGGCCATTGTGGACCTGTCCACGGTGACCACGCACGCCCGAGGGCATCCGAACGAGAAATGGCCCCTTGAGCAAATTTGGAATGGCTATCACTGAGAAAAACCCTAGCTCTGGAAATGGCTCGTTGGCACTGCTTCTGGGTCTTCGAGGGACATTGTGGGGGGTTCCCTAGCTGAAACCCGCCATCCCAGACCCGCCAGAGTCGACGGATTCACGAACCGAGCCACAGTCTGGGTGCCACGGGCATTCTAGTCGGGCACCCCGGGGCCATTCAGGGACACCTGGAGGATTTTCCCTGGGGCCATGGAACCCAAACTGGCGAGCGGACTTGGATTCCGTCGGCCCCCACAGGTCCATGTTGCCACATTGGACCTGACCATGGTGGCCACGCATGACCGGGGGCCTCCGGACAAGAAATGGCCCCCTTGAGCAAATTTGGATGGCCCTCACATTGGGGTCAACTTTGGAAAATCATCCAATGGGTACTTATGGCTAGCGTTCCCAACTGAAACCTGCCTAGACACACCTACACGACTCCTCGAAACCCGGTTTTGTTGCACGGTTGGACTTCTATGCCCCCGGTAGGTATCCAATAGGTGTCCCCGAAGGCCTTTTGGATGCGAGACAGAATGAGCCATAGAATGACGATCGTGGCTTCGATCAACAAACCATTGACTCCATTGGATTCAGCACACTAGGATAGTGCTAGTGGTGGCCCTCCCCTCCATCCCGGTGGCCCCGCCCTCATCTTGAACATCCATCTTGGAAACTAGGGTTTTTCTTAGTGAGGGAGTGTGCAATTTTTGCACAAGGGGGTAAACTCTGGAAAATATTCCACCGAGCACTTGTGGCTAGCATTCTCGGCCAGAACCTACCTAAACACACCTGCAGGACTCCCCAGAGCCCGGGTTTGCTACACGGTTTGACTTCTATGCCCCCGACAGGTATCCAACAGGTGTCCCTGAAGGCCTTTTAGATGCGAGACGGAACGAGCCATAGAATGACGATCGTGGCTCTAATCGATGAACCATCAACTCCATTGGATTCAGGACGCCGGGATAGTGCCAGGGGCACCCCTCTCCTCCGGTCCCATGGCCTTGGTGCCATCTTGTATGTCCATCTTGGAAACTAGGGTTTTGCTCAGTGAGGGAGTTTGCAAATTTTGCACATGGGGGCCAACTCTGCAATGGTGATGGTGACGATGATGGTGATGGTGATGGCGATGATGAAGAAGATGGACTAGTGCTAATGTTTGGGTGAGGGTTGGGGCTAGAGTTATAAAAGGAAATTGAATTAGGGTTAGAGTTAGAGTTAATGATGATGATGAAGATGGTGGCGATGATGAAGACGTTGATGATGGTGGTGATGGTGATGGTGATGATGAAGAAGATGATGATGATGGAGATGTTGATGAGGAGCCTAGAGATGATGTTGGTGATGATGATGACAAGTCCCTCTAAGTGGTTATCTATGATGATGACAAGTCCCTCTCAAGTATAGATCTCAAAAATACCACCCTTGAAACCTTATGATAACTCCCTACCCCAAGTGGAAGACCCTTCTATCCATACATGGATTCCTAGAAGGTTTCATCTAGCAAGTTAAATTTTCAAGACCATTGTAATAGACTATGTACTTCAAAAAATTTCCTAAAACCTAGGTAATTTTAATCTTGAGAACCTATCAAAACCACTATCTTCAAATGCTACAAACATAAATAGATATATTTAAGAAAATACTAACTCAATTTACTCAAATTTGATCCAAATCACATCACCATTTTATTCAACATAAAAGAGAAGCATGGAACAGTTTAATACATATAGGAAAAATAAAAAACATAGGCAAAGACATGTATGTATGTATGTATGTATGTATCAACAAAAAATGCATGTACCAATGAAATAACATAAAACTACACATACCTCGATGTAGAACATAACATTCTTTGATGCAATTCTTTCTCTTATGTAAAGTTGACTGGCCTCATTCAATAAATCCATCTGGATCCTCTCTGTTGCTAATTATCTCCATCAATCTCTCGTCCTCTGAATGAGGCAGGTAGTAGCATACCTTGGTTGAGCTCTTGCTTGACATTGTCTGAAGATGGATGTTTGTGCCAACGATCAAGTTTGTGAAGTGATACACCACTGAACCTAGTCTATAATCCATGAATACATGCCCACTAGTCTTTCTTGACTTCCCGTCTAGTGTAAGATATTCCCCCTTAACCACCATCGAGCCAGTAGGAAATTCAATTCCTTCATCGTCGATTAATGATCCGTAGAGGGTTTTCTTACCTTGGATGCACCGTGCCAACCAATAATCCTCGCACCATTCATTATCTTTCGGTGCAACAACTGCGTATATGTGTCCTGGTTGTACAAGATATGAGATATGGTCGTAGTCTATAGAAATCGCTGATTGGCCCTCCTCTAACTAGGTTGTTTCAACAACTGCACGATGGTCTACTGAGTGTGACACACGATCCCATTCTTCAACCCAATCCTTGCATTCGCATTCAACCCATTCGCCGCTGCTGCAAGGGTTGAAAAAGCATGCAAGCTTTCATGTCCATATTTCAAATAAGTGGTTGTTTGAGCTTCAAACTGATTGAAATCCACGTGTTCCTTGTACTGTGCCGCAACTATAGGAACGTGATCGATCTATGTCAACCACTAGCCAAAAATTTCTCACCACACGTCCTACCACCGATGATGTTTGTTGATCTCTTACTTGTTCTGACATTGTTGCGGAGCACCATTGAACTATGGATTCTGCATCTCGGATATGAGGTTCCCTGTCAAACCTTATCTCTTCCCTTCGTAGTGCGGTCTTGATGCATGGACTGGCCCCATCATGCTCGCCTTTTCCGTGCCCGATCTCAAAATAGTTCTAGATATGCGACACATTGCAAGTCTTATGCAAAGTACTCATCCATTGGAATACTCGGGCATTTTTGAACTGGCCCACACAACCATCCGACCATATCCAATGTCGATCCATCTGTATATCTCTCTCCTTCAACTGATCATAGAAAGTTCGAAAACAATGTTGCACATAATGCAGATCATGGGTTCTATCATCACTTATGTAAAAGTTTGTCTCCTTCAGTATTATCCTCTTGTCATTGTTGCTCTCTGGCCCATGCCTATAAAAAAATATGTACCATGATGCTGACTTGGTCTGAATGGTAGTATTGACTCTGGATTTCATTTTGTGGCTGAAGGGTGTAATTTTCTGCAAAATCCACAATTGACACTATGGTTCCAATGGGAAATGCGTCCCTGCATTTTCTGTACTACTCATCTTGCCATCACGCTACATGCACATATTGAACATACGGCTCGGTTTTCTCATAGAATTCTGTCAAGAAGTCACATACCAGTACCTATTACCATGGAAACAAGTGAAATATTACAATGTGGCCTTTGGAAAAATGTATATGCCATAAATTGAACGTGTAATATGAAAAATATGCAATATTCATTTGTACCTGTGACTTTACCAATGCAATCTTTTTACATTCTCTGACACTGTCTAATTGATAGGTCACATACTTAAAGCTCTGCATCTCCACACCCATCATGCCAAATTATGTGTCCTTTCTTTCATGAATGCAACGGGTCAAAAGAGAAAACCCACTGCACATATAACATGTCCCATATAGACACGATTTTTTATAATACTTTTTTCCTTCGGGCCTTGGACACGTGATGTTGTGGATAAAGTCTCTTGATGCATTCGGTGGTAGTATGGATTCATAGCTGCACAATGTTAGTATGCAAATCACAAAATATATGTTTATATGTGTCATAATAATATTCATATTCTTGTGAAAATCCTCACAGCAGATCTAAGAGATGATGTGTACCTCACAAGAGTAATTATGATTAAGCAGGAAAATAGAAGAAGAGTGAACAATACAGTATAATGAGCAACAGAATAATATGGTACAGTAGAACTTAGATAGAAGCAATAATACTTCACACACACAGATTAATTAATCACAGTATGGACAAATAAATAGTACAATGGTAGAGAGGATTCGAATGCCTAAGGTGACAATTTGAATTAGCCTCTCATAGTGATCATAAGATCAATAGAGTGTCATCGGAGCACAACTAGGTGTCCTCATGATAATCGGAGCACAACTGGAAGTCTTCATCATCATCAGTGGAGTCATCAATGCTCAAGTAACTGTCAATCCATCAATCAAACTAACTCTGGTAGGTGTAACTGAGTGTAACTAAGTGTAACTGAGTGTAAACTAAAGACAACTAGATTGGTAGGTGAAGAAGGGTGGGTTTCTCCCTAAAATCAAGGAAGAAGGGCGCATTAAGCAACTAGAGGGATAAAATTGAATAGTGAGAAGCTCCTGGGGACTGGCTAACTGAGGGATAGGTGTTGGACTGATGACTGGGATGCATGCAAAATGCACGCAAACCCTAGAGTGCATGCAAACCCTAAAAGTGCATGCATGACTAAAAATGTAAATGATCAAAATACTGGTGGGACTAGGATGGAGTATAGGAATATCCTAACACCCCCCCTTAATCCATCCTGGTCCCTGGTAACTAAGACCAAAGGTCACCCAATACAATGAATAATAACAATCAATAAACCAAGGAAGTGGGAAAATTTCGTGGGAAACATACCTCGTCCTCAAAAAATAGACTGTAAGGAACACATAAAAATAAATGCTCCAAACTCAAGCAGGTGTGATGCTTGGTCATATGTCTATACGTATCTTCTTCTTGGGAAGAAGTGGATCATGCTCAAAAAGCATGTGCTTGTACTTGCTCTTCAGATCGAATGTGATGAGAACAAATCCAATAGTATTAGAATGATCCTTGAACCTGTGATTTGAATCAGCTGAGGTAGGATCAAATTTTTGAATGTGCATATAGTCCTTTGTCTTCTCCTTCGAACCACCATGGGTGAGATTATGCCAAAAAGAACTATTACATGTTTGCTTGAAATCAAAATCAGATTTAAGACTTAAAAAACAGTTTCTTGAGATCTCCTTTGAACCAGTAGGGGTGAGATAAAAAATATCATATGCATGAGAAATTATCCCAAGCAGTAATTGCTTAGAACCCAAATTAGATACAATACTTGAATCATGGATTCTTGAGATCTCGTTTGAACCGTGAGAGGTGAGATCAAAACCAGTAGATGCATGAGAAATTATCCCAAGCGAATGGCCATGTCCATATTCTACAATGACCTTCTGAAAGCATGAATTTATGATGATATAGTAGTATAAAAGAGGAGATAGCTGGAGAGGAGCGAATGCATTACCTTCAGTAGTTGTTTTGACCTCTGAAATAATTATGTGATCATGATGGAAACCAAGAGACTCTGGTGCAAGAGAGGATTTAGGACCTTCTGCAATATCTAGAGTGTGAGCTGGCACAGAAAGAGAAGAAAGTTTGAGCATGAGTGGAGAATCTGCAAGTTCTTTGTCAACAACTTCAATATGAGATGATACTGGTGCATGATCTAAGAGACCATCAAGGGGGGCGAATGGAACACTTTGCTTGCTTTCGAATGGATTTGTACCAATCCCTTCATTCTTTCTGCCAAATTTTTCATCCAGGTGAGCCCATAGCTCTTTTGGAGTCCATAACTCTCTTGGAGTTTCAACACCATCACGGTATTCGAAAAGAAATCTCTGATATTTAGGCAAAGAAAGCATCATTGTTCCAAAGGCCATGTCACCTTTTTTCAACTAGTCAATATTCTCTTCAGAGGATTCGAACTCTCTTTCAAAATAACAATCAAAGAGATCATGGCTCTTCAAATATGCTATCATTTTCGGTTTCCATTCATCATAGTTGAGTGGAGAAAGAGGAGGGATTTCTTCTGAATCATACATTGAAGCTGTAGAGGACCTGCAAAAACAATATAGAATAACTGCAACTACTACTGCTGCAAAAAATGCAGAAACTGCTGCACTCGAAATCTTGGTAATAACCTCCAAAACAAATCTCAAGAATGGAGATAAACAATACTCTCAACATGCTTTGATACCATGTGAAAATCCTCACAGCAGATCTAAGAGATGATGTGTACCTCACAAGAGTAATTCTGATTAAGCAGGAAAATAGAAGAAGAGTGAACAATACAGTATAATGAGCAACAAAATAATATGGTATAGTAGAACTCAGAAAGAAGAAATAATACTTCACACACACTAATTAATTAATCACAGTATGGACAAATAAATAGTACAATGGTAGAGAGGATTCTAATGCCTAAGGTGGCAATTCTAATTAGCCTCTCAGAGTGATCATAAGATCAATAGAGTGTCATCGAAGCACAACTAGGTGTCCTCATGATCATCGAAGCACGACTGGAAGTCTTCATCATCATTAGTGGAGTCATTAATGCTCAAGTAACTGTCAATCCATCAGTCAAACTAACTCTGGTAGGTGTAACTGAGTGTAACTTAGTGCAACTAAGTGTAACTTAGTGTAACTAAGTGTAACTGAGTGTAACTCAGTGTAACTAAGTGTAACCGAGTGTAACTGACTGTAACTAAGTGTAACTGACTGTAACTGACTGTAACTAAGTGTAACTGAGTGTAAACTGAAGACAACTGGACTGGTAGGTGAAGAAGGGTGAGTTGCTCCCTAAAATCAAGGAAGAAGGGCGCATTAAGAAACTGGAGGGCTAAAACTGAATAGTGAGAAGCTCCTAGGGATTGGCTAACTAAGGGCTAGGCATTGGACTGATGACTGGGATGCATGCAAAATGCACACAAACCCTAGAATGCATGCAAACCCTAAAAGTGCATGCATGACTGAAAATGTAAATGATCAAAATACTGGTGGGACTAGGATGGAGTATAGGAATATCCTAACAATTCTACGTGTTATCTACAACAACAAGTGTTCCGATCAATGCATATACGAATGTACCATGGTTTTCATTTCTCGAAGGACCTTTGGCTAAGGTTCAATTGTGTGTGCTCGTTCTTGAATCTCTCATAGAGTTCAGTCTGTGTGGTGTCAAGGAAGTGTTTAACATGGGGCTCACGTTCAGTAGAACCTTTTCTCAGTTTTAGCACGTCTCTATGGTTTGATGAAGGTCTAGTATGATCATTCCAAAACTTTTGTACCAACTCCTTAACAGCATCAATTAGCTTCCTATCTGCACGAGGCAACCTACCAACAAAAGCCCAACAATCGTTTCCACCCGGAGTGTTAAGATTTTCTCTTATAACAGAGTACTTTTTAATAGTTTTTCTATTTAATTTGAGTATGTGAGAAGTGTGTGATAGCAGGTAACATTGCCTTGTGGACTTGCTTACAATTGATTCCGCTAAAACACGATGAGCCGCACAAAGATCTTTTGTACAAGACTTCTTCCCAATTGCATTAAATGCATATTGGAGATTTCTAACAATATGATTGTTGGCCTCTGAACTTTTAACCATCTTTATTCCAAAAATTCTCCTAACAACAACTAAAGAACATGAATTTAACAAACATAGCAATAATTGACATTTACCTGCATCACCTTTGGATTCAAAATATTCTTTCACAATTTTGTTGCATTGCCATTCGATAGTGCGTTTTTGCAACTTGCCTTCAAGCCTCGACATAGCACTCTCATCCACATGAATACGTCTAGGAGTTCTTCTTCTTGCACTGGACAGTCGAGGTAGGGAGGGTGGACATGAGACATGAATACTGGAGCTTGTTTGTTGCGGTGCTTCGTTCATTGATTGGGCCATAATGGGAGTGTGGTCGATAGGGTTGTGGTCTTCTTGGAGAGATTGAAAATTAAGCAAGGCTTGTATGTCCATCTCTACACATGCAGCATCTCCCAAAATTCTTGTGTCGTGAGGAACTTCAGAATGACTCATTGATGGATTGTTGGTTGGTGATTGTGTTGATGTTGGAATTTGAGTTGGGTTCGTTGGATGCGATCGCTTTACCCGTGGTTCTAAAAAAGAGGTTGTCATGTCAACAACTGTGTTAGGATCAGTGGCAAGATCTGGGGCAATGATAGGACCATGTCTCAATCTTTCCATTCCCAACCTGGCCTTTTCTCTTAAGTCAGTGACCTTTTCAATGGGAAGATTCCTTCTATTTTTTTTTTTGCATTTTGTGAGTTTCCCATCTCCAAAATTCTCTTTAACACAACTATCAGGCCTACCCCTACAAAAGAAACAACAAATAAGATATTAGTGCCATTATACAATGAACCTGACACATTCCAACATAGCTTACCACTTTACAAAGTAACATATACAACTATAGACTATGTTGGTTTATTTGTGTTCGAATAAACATCATTATCCCTTACAATTCCAATCAATATAGATGATGTTTGGTCAAGTGTAGAGAGGAGAAACTAGTGTCTTGCCTGGCCATGAATTCATAAAAATTATGGTAGTAACACCCTACAACAGACATGGCTAGAGATGCCTTGGGAATAGTTTGATAATTTTTCTACATCAAATAAGGTAACCTTAATTAATTGCATTTTTTGCTTTCTCCCTTAATGTTATCAATTCTAGGACTTTGCACCTAGTTTGATTGCTTTGTCTTCCTAGTGGAATGGTATATCCTTCCATTTGAGGCAATGTCATTTACCATCGTAAATTACTAGGTTATATAACACATTAAGGAGTTGAAGAAACAACAACAAACTATTTCCTTAGATCTATAAACCTTGAGATGATAGAATGTGGTTTTGAGTTTAAAATACCCATGGTTGAATTCAACAATGCATCACAATAGAATGAATGTATACCTTGTTTTTTGCAAAACCTTTAGGAGGATGCAAAGGTTTCTAACAAAGATCATGGTCTTGGGAAGGGTGATTAGGATAAATATAATTTGACCTTTCAATGTGCAACATCTAGAGTGGGGAGGTGTTGGAGAGTGGGGAACTAGGGACTATACCAACAATCATCATGTTGAATAGAGCATGAAGTGGGGATGTCTTGGTTTTTGGAAAAAAATCATTGTTAGAGGTGAGGGTATATTGTAAGGATGGTAAATATGGATGAAAATTATCATATTTGGATTCATAGAGAAAGGAAAGGTGCATATACTTACAGATATACTCATTCCATACAATGGTATTGAATAAGAGATGAGAGAGTTGACGTTTTGTGGATGAGTTGAAGTGATATTTTTAGTTATGTTTAGTGAGTGTGTGGTTTTTTTTGCTAGCATAATATGAGGTGAAAAGAACAAAATTAACTTGGGAACTAATTACACAATGAGGAGGTTGCATACTTCATCTTGTCTAGTGTTCATATGAGTTTTTTTAGATGTGAACTTGGGAAATCTTCTTGTCAAATTCATTGTTGTCTATGAATGGATATTGTTGTGGGAATATGACAAAAACAAAAAGACATGGGCTCATATCAAATCTTGTGAATGAAAAGACTCATTTACAATTCACCATACCTCTATAGAAATGATCTCCACTTGCAATGGAAACTGGTAGCTTGAATGAATCCACTAGATTCCAAGAACACTGAAGATGTTTGATATATTCCAAGGGTGATTTTGTGTCCAATAGATCAACTTGTGAGAGCCAATGAGAAACCTGTGAGAGCTTGAAAGCCGCGGAAGAAGTGAAACCCGTGATTTCGGTAGAATTCTCGGGAAACAGAGAGCTCTGTTTTTTTTAAACTAGTAACAGGGCCGCACATGCGTGTTAAAACACGCGCACACACCCAAATCCGTGCACATGCCCAAACCCGCGCACGCACCCTTGTACAACATATAAACCATTTATTCCCCAACGTTTACACCATTTAATGCCAAACCTTCCCCCCACTTCAAAAATATTTGCATAAATTGGACTCGGTGATTAAGTTTGAAGGGTGGGTCTTAATTTTTATTGGAAAGGCTTACTCTTTGACACATTTGATAATTTATGGTTTTCTATGTGCCTGGACCCAATCGACATTGTAATGTGAGGATGTGCATGCATAATAATCCTTATTTATTACTATGCGATGAGGATTTAAAAGGAAGAGGATGTAAAGACATGCTATTTTTTTACATATTTTGATGGCGAGTGTCGAAGAGAAACGTGGTGATAAATTACAATTCCTAAGCCAAAACTTGTTTTTTAAAATTTTATTAATAAGCATTGTGGTACTTTGGTCCAAATGTTTTTTCTAACTCATTGTTTCTCCATATTGTCTGCCTACTGCCACCTTTCTATATCAATACATAGAATCAACCTCTGCTTGGTTTGTGGTTATAGTTGCATGCCATTGAGTGTTGTTTAGAGTTTCTGTGAGTTTGTGACATTCATGCAATAAATGAAGTCTTGTAGAGGAGGATTCATCAAAGAGGCAAATTGAATTTCATTTTGACAAAACACATCTTTTGTAAAGATTGAATGCCATGAATGCATCCTTAGCCTACCATGCAAGACCGTGGATATGTTGAAAAGCATTGAACATCATCGAAGAATGAAAACCGGTTCCTCGAGATCTTATTGAAACATATTGAGCTCAATTGAATTCCACCTGGGCCTTAATTGAAAATTCTAGACCTCACGCGTCATCAATAACACATAGAATCCATGACACTATCCCTCTACAAGGAGCCTCCTCCTCCTCCTCCTCCTTATAAACATCTTTGCCATCGTCAGCATCATCATCATCATCCTCATCATCCTCATCCTCATCATCGTCATCATCCTCGTCATCATCATCATCATCATCGCTATCACCCACTTCCTCATCATCATCATCATCATCATCATCATCATCATCATCCTCCTCCTCGACATCATCTTGGTCATCATATTCATCATCATCTTCATCATCAACATCAGCATCATCGACATCATCATCATCCATCATCTTCTTCATCATCTTCATCATCATCATCATCTTCGTCATCATCATCATTATCAATGATGATGATGATGAAGATGATGGATGTTGATGCAGATGAGAACGAAGATGAAGATGATGATGTTTATGAAGACGAATATGATCACCATCATCATCCTCATCATCATCATCATCATCATAATCATCTTCGTCATCATCATCCTCATCATCATCATCCTCGTCATCATCATCATCCACATCATCATCATCGTTTCCATAGTCATCATCATCGTTATCCCCCACTTCCTCGTCATCATCCCCATCCTCATCATCATCACCATCATCATCTTGGCCATCATCTTCATCATCATCATCATCATCAATGTCATCATCATCATCCTCACCACCATCCATCATCTTCGTCATCATGATCATGATGATCTTGATCATCATCAGCATTATCAATGATGACATCATCATCATCATCTTCGTCATCATCATCATTAATGATGGATGATGATGTAGGTGAGTACGAAGATGAAGATCATGATGTTGATGATGACGAATATGATCACCATCATCATCCTCATCATCCTCCTCCTCCTCCTCATCATCATCATAATCATCTTCATCATCATCATCCTCATCATCATCATCCTCATCATCGTCATCATCCACGTTATCATCATCGCTTCCATAGTCATCATCATCGTTATCCCCCACTTCCTCGTCATCATCCCCATCCTCATCATCATCACCATCATCATCTTGGCCATCATGTTCATCATCATCATCATCATCAACTCATCATCATCATCTTCATCATCATCATCATCCATCATCTTCGTCATCATCATCGTCATCTTCGTCATCATCATCATTAAGGATGGATGATGATGCAGATGAGTACAAAGATGAAGATGATGATGTTGATGATGACAAATATTATCACCATCATCATCCTCATCCTCCTCATCCTCCTCCTCCTCATCATAATCATCTTCGTCATCATCATCCTCATCATCATCATCCTCGTCATCGTCATCATCCACGTCATCATCATCATTTCCATAGTCATCATCATCGCTATCCCCCACTTCCTCGTCATCATCCCCATCCTCATCATCATCACCATCATCATCTTGGCCATCATATTCATCATCATCATCATCATCATCATCATCAACGTCATCATCATCATCTTCATCATCATCCATCATCTTTGTCATCATCATCATCATCATCATCTTCGTCATCATCATAATCATCTTCGTCATCATCATCATTAATGATGGATGATGATGCAGATGAGTACGAAGATGAAGATGATGATGTTGATGATGACGAATATGATCACCATCATCATCCTCATCATCCTCCTCCTCCTCCTCATCATCATCACAATCATCTTCGTCATCATCATCCTCATCATCATTATCCTCGTCATCGTCATCATCCATGTCATCATCATCATTTCCATACTCATCATCATCGTTATCCCCCACTTCCTCATCATCATCCCCATCCTCATCATCATCACCATCATCATCTTGGCCATCATCTTCATCATCATCATCATCAACATTATTGTCATCATCTTCATCATCATCCATCATCTTTGTCATCATGATCATCATCATCTTCGTCATCATCATCATTAATGATGGATGATGATGCAGATGAGTATGAAGATGAAGATGATGATGTTGATGATGACGAATATGATCACCATCAACATCCTCACCATTCTCCTCCTCCTCCTCATCATCATCATCATAATCATCTTCGTCATAATCATCTTTGTCATCATCATCCTCGTCATCGTCATCATGATCGTTTCTATAGTCATCATCATCATTATCCCCCACTTCCTCGTCATCATCCCCATCCTCATCATCATAACCATCATCATATTGGCCATCATCTTCATCATCATCCATCATTTTCGTCATCATCATCCATCATTTTCATCATCATCATCATTATCAATGATGACATCATGATCATCATCTTCGTCATCATCATCATTATCAATGATGATGATGATGAAGATGATGGATGGTGATGCAGATGAGTACGAATATCAAGATGATGATGTTGATGATGATGAATATGACGATCATCATCATCATCACCATCACCCACTTGCTCATCATCATCATCATCCTCATCCTCATCCCCATCATCATCATCGCCATGATCATCATCATCACCATATTGGTCATCGTCTTCATCATCAACATCATCATCATTGCCATCATCATCATCCTCATCCTCATCCTCATCCTCATCCTCATCCCCGTCATCATCATCTTGGTCATCGTCTTCATCATTAACATCATCATCATCTTCATCGTCAACATCATCATTATCGTCATCATCGTCATCATTACCGTGTTCCTCATCATCATCAACATCATCATCATTGTCATCATCATCATCATCATCATCATCATCTTATTTGTCATCATCATGATTATCAATCGTCATCATCATCGTCAACATCATCATCTTCAATCGTCATCATCATCGTCAACATCATCATCATCTTCTTCATCATCATCATTGATAATGATGATGATGACGAAGATGATGATGAAGATGAGTACGGAGATGAAGATGATGATGCTGATGATGATGAAGATGATGATGAAGATGAGTACAGAGATGAAGATGATGATGCTGATGATGATGAATATGATCATCATCATCATCCTCATCATCATTGTCCTCGTCATCGTCATCATCCACGTCATCATCATCGTCTCCATCGTCATCGTCATAATCATCTTCGTCATCATCATCATCATCATCCTTATTATCGTCATCAACATCATCGTCATCATCCCCATCATCCTCATCATCATCAACATCATCATCATCATCATCCCCATCATCATCATCGTCATCATCCCCATCATCATCATCAACATCATCGTCATCATCCCCATCCTCCTCCTCCTCATCATCATATCAATTTAATTTAATTCAATTTAAAACATTATTAATTATTAAAAATATATATATTTTATAAAATTATTTAATCACTATGGAAAGTTTCAAACTTTAGTAAAAACAACGCGCATGCGCCATTTTGCGTGTGCGCGCATTTGGACGCATACGCGTGTTTGGACACATGCGCGCCATTTTGTGCGTACACGCTTTTTAAATACACGCGCACACACAAGTTTAGTTTTTAAATTTTGGTGGGTAATTCGTTTCCCACCAACGTGGTGGATGACTTGGCTGCTATGGTTTTAGGTTCGGGTTTCCAAAATACATATAATAATATAAAAAAATACATCTTATAACAAAATACATCCTATTCTATAACTTCTTCTGTTTCGAGCATGATTCTGCGTATGCTACACTTGTCCACTGCTAATGAAATTGCACACACTTGTAGAACTATGTGTGCAGATTCCGAATATGTAATTTTTTATTAAAACTATTATTTGTTCCTATTTTTTAGTTAATTTCAATTACACTAACGTCAATCTTACACAAAGAGTAGGTTATTTCTTCCATTTATTACTTTTTATTGGCTCACCTATTTTGAAAACGGAAAAGAACCCACTCAAGTACACACAAAAACATACATCCAAAAAAAAAAAAAAATGTTGATTGATTAGGTTAAGACCATGATATCGAGCGCTAACACTCGGCCTAATCATTTTAGGGATGGGCTGACTTCCTTAATTAAAAATTAAAATAAAATTAACATAAATAAATATGGAAAAATAACGCCGCACTAGAACGGCATGTTATCTACTACTGTATATAATTTTTTTAACAAAAATCCACCATTTGAATACCGAACCAGAGGGCTAACGCAAACATATTCATTATATTTTCTTAAAAAAATAACATACCAACCTTAGGAGAACCCCATGTTTTGGGAGTTATACTTAATTTCCATAAATAATATTTATATATTCCGGAAGGTAATCTAATTTTCTACGTTTGATCTTCTTGCGCCATATTCCAAAAAGTTGTGTAGGTAGCTCTAATATTTCTTTTTGACGTTCAAATTTCTGTTTTTCCAGAAGTCCATTGCAACTAACGCGTCATGAGTGGCCAACATTAGCTTGCACCTGCGCATAGAGTTAAAATGTAATTTAAGTTTGAGTATTCAACCCAACATGGTTATTTTGGTTGGTGGACAAATCATTCTTCATTTCAACATTACTGTTTTCATAGTGATTGTGGGTGAGAGCTTAGGGATTTCCACTCTTTGTGCATTACATGATATTTTGTCCAACAACCACCCTTTCTTAAATCTGAAACTATCATGTTTTTGTGAGGAAAACATCCAACTTTGAAGGGGAGATCTTATGTATAGCTAATGACCAATTGAGAGAACCTAAATTTTTATTTATTGCAATAATTCTCTTTGACCCCTTATAGACAAATTATTTTGTTGTAGTTCCATACTGGACTTGGGTTGTGGAACCAATGAAAGAGGTTGGTTTTCCCCTCAATCTAGCATCAAATTCCTATAATTGTCATATTAATAAATTAAAGCATCAAATTCCTATAATTGTCATATTAATAAATTAAAACATCATATTCTTATCATTGTCATATCAATAAATTAAAGTATATTAATCATAAATGACATCTAATTTTGTATAAAATTTCCATCTACCATGATACAAAAACTTATATTTCCCGTTGATATAGAACTTTTATCAAATTTTTAGCAATCTGATTCAATTCAAAACTGAGAAAAGCACTTAAAAGAATTTTTCCACATTGCATGGATTTTGGATTGTGATATAAATTCATTGATGCTTGAATTTTTTTCCAAATTCTTATCAAATTTGTGGCCCAAAGGAGGGTCGATTTTATATATGACTAGCTTACTCCAATAATAAAATGCATGTCATTGATGTATAGCCATTGCATAAAGTTTTTCAATTGACTTATAAACATTGGTTCGATGGAAGAGATGTCTCAAATGTTTGTAATATTAACCAATGAAAAAAAAAATCATATTAGCATGGCTTTATGAATCTGTGTGATTTCGGCAAATAATTTTGGTAACTTGTGCCACCGAAATGTTTCATTGTAAAGATAATTTTAGTGACTTGTGCCACATAAATGTTTCATTGTAAAGATAGTTTTAGTGACTTGTGCCACATAAATGTTTCATTGTAAAGATAATTTTACTGAATTGTGTCACCTAAATGTTTCATTGTAAAGATAATTTTGGTGAATTGTGTCATCTAAATGTTTCATTCTTGTGCAACAAAAATGTTTCATTGTAAAGATCATTTTAGTGAATTGTGCCACCTTAATGTTTCATTGTTTCATTGTAAAGATAATTTTAGTGAATTGTGTCATCTAAATGTTTCATTGTAATATTTCATGTTGGACAACACCATGCGCTTATGTTACTGAAAAACATATATCTAATAATATTTCACCGCATTATTTGTTTACTTGTGTTGACCAGCAATATGCAGGCAGTGATACACTACCAAAAAAAATATCTATTCATAAATAACCTAAAATACCTAGTGTCAAGCCAAAATATTCAAACCCTTGCACCGATAGTCTCAATCCAAGTGTCAACGAGAGAACCCATAAACCATTAACTACCCATTTTGGATTATGCACCAAATCATTTAATTATTCCAATAGGTAGTTGGGGTAGTTATTATTTGGGGAAATGGAGAGGGATTGTAGTCCAAATTCCGTGTATGGGCAAGCCACCATCCTGTAAAAATCGTGTTTTCCTTCTTGGGCATGAAAAGGGGTATTTTTCCTCCACATTTTTCTTGTGTTTCCTTGATTTCTAGCTGGGAAAAGGGTGTTTTTGGTGTTGCATAATAGCTGGGAGGAAGGGAGTTCAATTTGGGGTTCCATAGAGGTCGGTTTTGGCCATTTGAATGCTCATATACTCGTGGAAGAAATCGTTTTCTTCCCTGTGGTCGATTTCCCCTCCTCACAACTCGTTTTTGGGCACCATGATTTGAGAAATCCATGGACATCTTGTTTTGTGCATCCGAAAATTGAAATCATTTTTTGATTCCCAACTTTGGTATTTGATGTGTGTGTGTGGAGATAGTTGTGAATTGGGTTATGTCTATCCCTTGTTTTGGATTGAACTGTGTGTAAGAAACTAGGAGTAGAAGAGGAGTAGAATTGGCTTGATAAACCTAGTGAAGAGTGTAACCTCACCAAAGATCAAAGGGCTTTGGATACTTTTCTATGCACACCCTGAAGAGCACTAGAATGGAAGGTATGGCCTCAAGGACTATGTAGGAGTGAAGGGAATATTTCCTTGTGTTGGGTGTGTAGGTATTATGGGTTCCAAGCTAGCTATACCTTGTAGAGGTATCAATAACTCTATGGATGAGCTCACTATTTTAGCAATTCTTCCCTTCTACTGCCTTGGCATCCTGATAAACCCAGCTTGGGCCTGGCTTGGATGATATTTTATGTTCATTTGGTTGTGCATGAGTTTTAGGTTCCCTTTTTCCTTGTGGAAATCATTCCCAACTTAGGGGTGGCAGTCGTGTTGAAAGATTGATGAGCACAACTGGCCTACAGTTGGGTGGAACGGTGCAGTTTCATAGCCAGTTGCTTGACACATCTTCATACCAAGATAATTATTTCCTTGTATTGACTATGCAATGTCTTTATTTAATGGCTATTATGAATATGTTGAATGTAGGCTAGATGTGTAGTAGAATTTTTATTCCACTTTGTTTATTTGAATTATACATCCGCCCATGTATTTATTTTGCTTGTTATGTATTTGAAAAATGATCATGGGGCTAGAAGCCCATTTTTAGTGTCATGTTCCCTTCCCATAGTGGAATTGATGGAAGGGACTAACTTAGGGGGTTTTTTTAATCATCAATGGTGAAAGGTTAGTTCCAAATCAAAATGATGGTGGAATTAAACACAATTGAACAAATGAAAAAATATGCCAACCACAACAAATGCAAATATGGTCCAACAAGTGTTGCGGAATTCGGAAATTGGAAACCTCATTTCGCAACCCGGGGTAAAATCACCTTCCAACTTCTGCAATCTGCAAACCGCCTTGTTGATTTGGAAAGTCAAAATTTTAACACGCAAACCATGTGGAAATATCCCTTTTGAATTTGGAAATTCTGAAGTCTAACCACACAATTGTGAAAACTGGTCCTCTGACCTCCGCAACCCGCAATCTACATGTAGAACTTGAAAGTCAAAACCACCTACCCCTGCTCCTGGAAAATTTCCAGGGTGATAAATTCTTCATCCTTATGCCAAATTTGGAAAATACGGTACCGTTGGAAAGCTCTTGGAGAGCTCTATGCACTAGTATAATCCCCTAATACATCTGAGGCCTCCGGCCTTGTCAATTTTCCAACTGAATCATAGCTCAAACTCCCTCAATGCTTCTTTACCCTTCTACAAGGACCTCTTCTTTCCCTCTTCCATGGCTTCTCCCTTCACCTGACCCACAGAGCATCATGAAACACAACAGGGTCTATCTAATTCCTTCCCCAAGTCCAGGTGATGCCATGTTATCCATCTAAAATCATATGCAATGCATAACAAAACACATATAATTAAACTAAATCTAATCAATGCAGCTACAATATGCAAGGTTAGTAGCACATTAAGCTCAAGCAAATGATGAAACAATCAAATATGCCTCTGCCTCATACTCAGGATCATACATAATATTCCTCTTGATCATTTTCATGTAATCATTCATTCAATAAAATTGAATATAACAAGTAGACATCACATAGGGAATTGGAATCATTTAACACCACAATGTGCACTTATCTTTAAACTGAAGTTGTCCAAGCAACTGACTAAGTGAGAGAAACATTCCACCCAACCATAGGTATTTTTCCAGCCTATACTCTTTCAGTTGAGAGACCACAACCAAGATGGGCTATGTATCCACTAAGGAGGGCTAAATAGGCTCTCTTCATAGTCAAGGCTTCACACTAATGCTAAGCCAACATACCGTTGGGTTTAACAAGCATGCATGCGAAAATAGGGAGGATGATGCTAAGCCAGTTAGCTCAACCATAGAGCTACAGGAATATCAAACCATTCAGCAGTCATGGTGATGAGCCCAGGATATAGGTACTCCATAGACTCTGTTTATGCCACACATAAGCGAAGAAAGGATAAGAAAACACCTCTTTCTGTAGGGGAGAATGCATTTTGGTTGATGATTAAATGAATTGATTTAGCGATTATCTTTTGTTATGTTTTAGCGTATTTATTTACTAATCATATGAATGAAGACATGTGTGGATAGGGCGCAGGTGACCTGAAAGAATAACAAATGACCAAGCTCCAAACTAAAGATCGCAAGAGACACAACGATCCCATTTTCTCCTGATTTGTAGGAAAGAATCCTGTTATTCACGATCATGATTTTCATTGTAAATATAGGCTAGAAGTAATGATAAATAGAGACACCTGAGTAGCAAGGGGTCTACGACATATTTTGGAGAAACAATCTTTTAGCATTTTTTGCAGCTCAAATATTTTAGTTTTACAGTTTTTACAAACCATGATGGGATTTATGAATTCATAATAAAGCTCCAATGTTTTTATGATTTCACAAGTTTATAAGTTTCCCTTCCTCTCGTGATACATGTTGGGGAGGTCCCCCTCAATATGTAGATCATTATTTCTACATTTTATTTCAGGTATTTTCCATGCCTTCAATGATTTATTTCTAGTATAATCGTGTGTGTATTGATTTCAACATTTCATTCAAATATCAGATTTTGGTTTCATCATAAGCGCTATTTTGTCCATAGTTCTTTAGTATTGCGTCTGTAGTTCCAAAATACACTATCTGTAGTCCTGTAGCTATCATCCACATGAGCAATTTTTAGACCTTCATTTCCTAGTATAAAATGAGATCATATCTATATTTTTGTACTTTGAAAATGATGATTTGTGATTATAGCTAAATGGATCTTTGCTCCTTTTAGATTAAGTTTATATTTCTTAGTTTAACTTCTCATGCGCTTTCATAAAATAGATTTACATGCTTTCATTTCCTATTTTGATAAAATAGATTTAGATGCTTTCATTTCCTATTTTGATAAAATAGATTTACATGCTTTCATTTCCCGATTTGATAAAATAGATTACTTGCTTTCATTTCCCGATTTGATAAAATAGGATTTATCTTCTTTCGGCACTTTATTTGATCAAATAGGATTTATCTTCTTTCAGCATTTGATTTGATAAAATAGGATTTATCTTCTTTCAGCATTTGATTTGATAAAATAGATTTATATGCTTTCATTTCCTACTTTGATAAAATAGAATTTACATGTCTTCATTCCTTCATTTTATAGAATACTACATCCATCTTTCTTAGGTCATTTCATGCCTCCGAGTTTCCATAGAACAATACTTCCTTGTTTCTTAGAGTATCCATTAGAATACATAGGACACTTAGAATGACGAAGATTATCTCATAGTGCACATACAGTGTTGAGCACCCTTCAAGTTTGTACATTCCCTGGTCGATATTTAAAGTACACTTATGGCATATATACCTCCATAAGGTACACATTCCTAGAGTCCACCACTTTTTGGATCTGTTTTCGGGGAGGTTCTTAAACTATAGGAGACATCTTATTAAAAAAATCTTTAAAAATTACCATGAATGCCTTGACGAAAGAGGGATGAATTTGTACGTTTTCTGCCTAACCTCCCTATGAGCAATAGCAGTTCTGAACACTCTCCATTTGAATTCCTCAACTCTGATGAAGAAGCTGATTCCAGCTATGATCCAAACCATGATAACTTCTTCGCTAGCTCTAGCTCAAACAATACTATGGCATAGGAGTAAGATGAACACAGAGAACTGTGTGCTTTCCCTATTAGTGTACCTCTTGGGGATGCTAGAATGAAAAATATCAATCCCAGTAATCTGCCAAACTTCCATGGCCTAACCTCAAAGGACCCTGACACATTCTTATATGAATTTGAGGTAGTATGTAGGTCCTTTGGTTATACCACTGATGCACAAAAACTGAGACTCTTTCCATCTACATTAAACGATTTATAACTCATATGGTTTTTTATTCTTGAAGGAAACAATATCTTCACATGGGACCAGATGAAACAATTCTTCCTAGAAAAATACAGGGATTACTGTAAATCAAAAGACACAAGAGACAAAATTTTCAGGATGCAACAGGGAGAAAAAGAATCCCTCGAAGACTATGCACAATGCTTTCAACTCAGTTATAAACGGGCTAGTCACTGTACCATGGATCAGGAATTATTGAAACTAGTACTTCTTAGAGGAATCAAGGAGGAATACCTAGAATTCTTGAACTTGTTAGGAGATCGGGATATATTCCAGAAAACCTATGATCAAATCTTGCAAATATTCAAAATTATTCTAGATCCAGAAAAGGTAAAAATGGAATACGGGATACACATCCATTAGAAGGAGCATCATCCTTTTCAGGCCAAAGCCTCACAAATTCTGACCTAGGAAACATTCTAGACGATATGAAAACAAACATCCTTCAGTCCTTCGCTATGCAGTTAGATGCACTCCAAATAAAAAGGAAACAAGAAGAGATCAACCAAGCACTAATAGTATTTTTCCCATGATGTATAAAGAAACATGAAAATGGACAATGCCCATTAAATGCAATAGATATCTGTGGGCTCTGCACCGATGATCATACCACTGATAAATTCTCTTTTCCACCATCATGCACAACGTCCATACAGGATCCCACATCAAAAGGTATTATGGAACAAATATGTTTTGTTAACCATCGAAGGAACAATTTTGCTAGGCCCTTCCATCCCAACAACCAAGCATATTTTAATCAAGGGAGTAATCAACAGAATTGGATCCCTTCAGCACCAACTACATGGCCACCACAAGAAACTCCAAGCCAATGGAAGAAAAACCTAACACCGTATCAACAACCATATTATACCCAACCTTATTCTCCATACCCCCACCTTTTTCTCAGCCACAGATGAATTATGGAAATCCATATCCATATTCAGCAAATTGGAGGACTCCATTGCAACAACCACTCATAATTCCGCCTCCATAGAACCAACCACCCCCCAGAACACCTCCAATCGCTTCCCAACCAGTTCCAAACCCAAATAACAATAGAATAGGGTAGCAACAACCCTATAAGAATGAAGTAGTGCAATTTCCTACATATGTCATGGATGCACTAGAATTAAATGAAATCAATCTCAGATATGGAAAGACGTTGTAGGGCTCCCAGCCACAAAACAATTAAGAACATACATACAATGAATAATCCACACCTTTAGAACCCCAGCAACCTACAGAGATATGCCACCAAGAAGAAGAATATCAACCTCAATTACTGAACAGAAACCCTCCATTCCCTGAGAAATTGAAACAAAATACCAAAGAAGAGGAAGAGAATGCTATACTTAATGAATTTAAACATTTAAGCATTCAAATTCCCATTTTACAAGCAATAAGGGATGTCCCAATATGTAATAAATTTATAAAAGAAAATTTCTTAAAGAAGCCTGGGCGAAGAAAACGAGATCCACCAACTATAAATGTGGTAGGCCAACTAGTAGACTTGATCTTGGGTATCATTGTTAACCGTAAATACCTCGACCAAGGCAACCCCATTGTCAATGTAACCATAAACAACAAACCTATTTCAAGTAGTCTAATCGACCTAGGAGCTGCAATCAGCGTAATGACAAAGGATACAATGATAGCCTTAGGTCTCCAATCACTAATCAGACCAACCAGTACTATGCTACAACTTGCTGACACCTCCACTGTCAAAACTGAAGGATAACTGGAGGATATCATCATAAATAATGAATCCTAGAAGCAAACAGCTGAGTTCATAGTTATAGAATTCAAGAGTAAGCTCAGTGGGTAACCAATCATCCTAGGGAGGCCATGGATAGCGACAACAGATGCCTATATAGGTTGTCGATCTGGCAATATGACAATTACAAGTGGACAAGCTAGGAAAAAGATTACAATATACTCACCATAAAAAAGGTCTACAGACACAGAATACCAAAACTAGACGTATGACTATGATGATTTAAATGACCAAAACATACTAATTGTGCTCACCATATAAAAGGCTCTAACTTTCAAAGCTAACGATGAAGATGGTCATTTAGATAAATTTATTCAGAATGTTTGTCCTAACCATGATATGCTTGAAGAAATTTTTGAAATAGGGGAACGATAGGAAGTGATGAATTATCATGTCAATACTGACAGAATGTGGACATAAATACTCTCCATTGAAAAACAACAACCATAGGTTAAAATTGTAGAGATCCTGCTTGGGAAAATAGTCAATTAATGCAAATTTGGAACCAGAACAGGAGCAACAACTTATAAAAGTACTCTCAGAAAATAGCAAGGCTTTTGCATGGAGCTATACTGATATAAAAGGCATACCTCAAGATATTTGCAAGCATTACATATATATCAAATTCTAGCATTACATATAAAAATCATACCAGATGGAATTCTACATGGATGACTTCACACTGTATGGGAAAAAAAAATTCCAAGCATTGCAACATCTAGAATTCGTCTTAAAAAAATGCATTGAAATGACTTTATGCCTCAGCAATGATAAATGCATGATGTTGATGCAAGAAGAAATAGTTTTGGGACACCATATCTCCCAAAGGGGTATTGAAGTAGATCAATCAAAAGTCACTGTTATTAAAACACTCCCCCCACCTGTCAAACAAAGGGATGTGCACAGTTTCCTTGGGAAAACAGGCTACTACAAACGGTTTATAGAAAGTTACAGCAAAATTGTTGCACCTATGTTTTCCCTTCTGACAAAAGATACAGAATTCATCTAGACCAAACATTGTATGTCAACATTTGACCAACTCAAAGAGAAGGAAATCACAACCCTAGTCCTTCAAGGACCCAACTGGAAACTACCATTCCACATCCATTCGGATGCGTCTGATAAATCCATCGGGGGAGTCCTTGGGAAAGAAGAAGAAAAGAAATCTTATGCAATTTTTTACATTAGAAAAAAATTGGAAGGAGAAAAACTCAATTATATAGTCATAGAAAAAGAATTTTTGGTTGTCATACATTCTATAAATAAATTCAGGCACTACATCACTGGGTACCCAGTCTTTTTCCATACCGATCATTCTGCAATCAGATACCTCATGAATAAACCAAATGCTACTGCTAGAATTATTAGATGGTTTCTCCTCTTGCAAGAATTTGACATAACAATCCTGGACAAGCTAGGCAAGCATAATGTGGTAGCCGATTTTCTATCTAGACTGACCCATGGATAGGACAATAAGTTGGTAAATGATCACTTCCCCGATGAACACCTCTTTTAAATCTCCACACAAAGCCCATGGTTTTCCGATATAGAAAACTACTTGGTATATGGCAAATTTCCACAACATTATAGCTATCAAGAGAAGTGCAGAATCATAAGTCAAAGTGCAACTTATACATGGATACAAGGAATGCTTTTTAAGAAAGGGCTAGACCAAATATTAAGGAGATGCATAAGAGAAGATGAAGTCCATGATATACTCCATGCTACTCACAATGAGCCTTATGGAGGCCATTATGCTGGAAAAAGAACAGCCTCTGAAGTACTGCATACTGGATATTACAGGCCAACACTGAACAAGGAATCCTATGATTATGTATCACATTGTGATGATTTTCAATGGACGGGGAATCCTGCACAAAGAGAAGAAATGCTCTACATCGCCAAATATCTTTGGAAGAATTTGAAAAGTGGGGATTTGACTTTGTTGGTCCATTGAATCCCCCATCAAATCAGAAAAAATGCATTTTAGTATGCACTGACTACCTTACAAAATGGGTAGAATTGGTAGCACTTCCAGCAAAAAATGAAACAAATGTAGCAAAATTCTTCACTGAACAAATATTCCAGAGATTTGGAGTTCCCAGAGAGTTAGTTTCTGACCAAGGAAAGCAGTTTACATCCAACCTCATCGAGGACCTACTTCGAAGAAACAAAGTTAAACATCGAAGGTCCTCCTCCTACCACCCACAAGTTAATGGTCAAGCTGAAGTTACAAACAGAGAGCTTGAAAGAATTCTGACAAAAACAATGCATTTACATAAAAGGGATTGGGAAGACAGGTTAAGTGAAGCAGTTTGGGATTATAACACAACATGGAAAACAACAACATGTTTTACCCCTTATGAGCTGGTATGTGGGAAAAAGGTAATGCTCCCTATTGAATTTGAAATCAAAATGTTGAGAATTGTAGCCAATTTAAACATGCAACTTTCGGAAATTCAAGAAGAGCATATCCTCCAACTAAATCAACTGCATGAGCGTCGCCAACAAGCCCTCGCCCACACTGAAATTATCCAGCAACATAAAATGAAATGGCATGATAAGAACATCAAACAAAAGAAATTTAGAAAAGGTGACTGGGCACTACTATATGATTCTCGGTTTCCAATTTTTCAAGGCAAACTCCCCACCAAATGGCTCAGCCCCTACATTATTGATACAACTTATGACAATGGCGCAGTCAGAATCAAGACCATAGATGAGACCAAATTCCCCATGTTGGTGAATTGACATAGACTCAAATTATATAAAAAACCACAGTCAAGGGAGGAATTCACACAAACACTCTATCATAAAAATCTAATGTTGATAAAGGACATAGATAATCACTAATTATTTTTGAAAAAAAATAAGAAAAAAAATAAGAGAGGAAATATAATAAAAAAAAGAGAGGAAAGAAAAAATAGAAAATAAAAAAAGAGAGGAAAAAATAGACAAAAGAAAAAGAAAAAAGAGAAAAAGGCAATAACAAATCATCAAGCAAGCCAACAGAAATTCAAGAGAGCAAGCGAGCCAACATCAATACAACCAAGCAATCAGGAAAATAAATATCGAACAAAATCAATTTAAAAGCGAGCCATCAGCAAATTCATCCAAGCAAAAGAAAACATCAAATGAGCCAGCACAAAAATCAAGAAGCACAAATCAGCCAAGCAAAAGAAAATATCAAGCGAGCCAGCAAGAGAACATCATAAAAGCGCAAATACAGATATACCAAAAATAAATACAGACAAAGATATAAGTACTATAGAACCCTGGGTCCGTATGAAGATGCCCACATCATCAACTAAGGTATGCTAAGCATAAGAGGTAATCACTAAATTCTTTGTTTGCATTTTCAATCAGATCATTCTCCCTACAAAAAAAAATATTTCTCAACTGATGACAGCTTTCAAGTAAAATCAGTAGTATGGTTCAGAGTATCCCTACTAGATAATGATGACTGACCGCAAGTAACCATATTGAGTCATGATGACTTACCATATCCAAGTCAAGGAAATGACGACCTCCGTATCTCGCTGCCATATCCTTTGATAATCAAAGCACCAACAAGATGTGCAATGATGAGAATGAATGCATAAAATAGAAAATAAGACAGAGAGGGATAAGTAAGAAGATCCACTTGGAGATACGAGTTTTCTCAGAAAAGGAAGGATACAAAAGGAAGGACTCGACACTCAACCAGCAAACTAGCGATCGATCCCAAGCAGACAAGTAATTCATTCACCCCCAAAATTGTGGTTTGATGCTATTTGGAAATTACATAAAATGATAAAAGTGTTTAAGAAAAGTGACTTAGACGATCATACACCCATATATGAAAAAACTTAGGTATTGACCATCCTCCGCACAGCAGGATGAATGTCGTTTATTACTGTCCTAAGAGGATATGACATGGCAATATCCTTAGAGTTCACCCAAAACGTGAAACATATAAAGGACGAGCAATACGTTACTCAGGTAAGGGGGTTATGCATCACATTAGATGAAGAGTCAGTGGCAAAACATACAGGCTTTCCAGTGGGGCTACATTGGGGAAGGGATGACAGAGGATCCAACCTGAGGGAAAAAGTTACTTTCTGGACAGGGTGAGAGCTACGAAGATGATAAGAATGGCGTTAAAAGAGATACTATGCCTAGACCATGGGATGCAGTGGCTGCCATCGTCCTGAAATATATCACATGCAGGGGAAGGCTCAGCTACATTCCAACTTTTCACTTCATAATTTTTGACCTCCTAAGGAACAGGGGACATATAAGGTCGAACAACAACATTAGTATCCCATTCTATCTTCTGCAGTCCCTCTGGGATATGAGTAGAAAGGTAGTACAAGGAAAGGAGGATGTGTTGACTCATCACACACTAATCAAGCTGATCATTTGCGAAGAGTTGAAGGTTCAAATCCCATAACTCTCATGGGAAGAATTCATCCTGGTCTTGGTTGAGGGTGTCGAAGGGATGAAAGGCATGCCGAATATAGGCACAACCCTTGTCTCAGGATCAAAGGAGGAAAATTCCACCACTGTTTCAAGAGTCAAACGAAAAATCAACCTAGACAGTGATAATGAGGTGATGGCCAAAACTCTTATCAAAATAAAGCACTTCGAGTATACCTCCCGCTAGAAAACCTTAGGGACACCTACTGACAAGAAAAGGTCGAAGACGCAGAGGGAGAGGTTGGTACAGTGGGCCAAAGCCAAGCATATGAAAAAGAAATAAAAATAAACAAGCCCCATAGTACAGCACCTACTGGACTCTAAAGATAACGGGGCAGAATAGGAAAATCCTTCTACACCTATAGAGGAAGACAACCTCCAGCAGAACTTTGCAAATGAAGAGATGAACACTGAAAAGGATTATCAACTGATCGAAGCATTGAATGAGTTGGAGAAGGTTAGAGAGGAGTTGGCCTCCATGAAAATCGAAGCATGACTCCACATAAACCAGTTCGTTTCATCGGCTTTGCCACCATTCATGCACGAAAAGACCCAAATCCTAAGAATGCAGCACGTAGGTCAATTAAAGCAGATGGAGCAGTAAAATTTGGCTCTGAAAGAAAAATTAAGACAAGCCCAGGAGGAATTGACCCAGAAAGACCAACAAATCCTAAAGTTAGAGGAAAATCTAGCCATCACTGCCAGGATATATGAATAAATACTGGGGTACTGGCCGCTATCCCAAGTCTACACAGTCTATTTAAAGGAAAAATGGGGTCGGTTCCAATTGCAAAAACTGAAGTAGGGTTTACCCTTGGATTTAACCACTCCTAAGGAGTTTGTAGACACCTCCCTAGATTTCACTGAGTTAGAAAAATACCAGTTATGTGAATTCTTCCTGCAAAATCTAGTGGTACTGAGCTCAAAAAATTGGTCACTGAACCCCTACATGGGTGATTTCCAACTCAGGGCGTTGTGCTCTTGGATGAATCATGAAGTAGAAAGAGCCCAGGATATTAATCTCTACCAAGCATAAGAATGGCAGAATCCGCTATGGATAAGGTTTGAATCTACACATCCCAAGAAGGTGATTTAGGATCACTTTTCTATAACCTACGATGAGGATCTGATCCCCATCCTTCTCGAGAAGAAACAAGAAGTAATCTCACACTTCGACAAAACAACCCAGAGCACCTTCAATGAATTTCAAGAAGCTATCATTGATAGGTGTAAAATAATTTCAAAGTACTTGAAAAAGCGGGAGCCTCACTCCCCCCATAGGCTGGAAGTCACACTCACCAGAGCAAGGTTGTACAGAGAGTCCTTGACAAAGAACAAACTCAAATGGATAGGAATGAAATTAAGCCCACCTTTCTTTCTCTCTCTAGATATTAAGGAACAAATCGATGGGGATGAGGAAAGGAGAACCTGGGACAAAGAAGAATATAACCAAGGTTATTACAGACAGGTGGGGGCTCCTAGAGTTGTTTCTTGGAATATTAGGGAGGCCATCGCGGAGTAGGATGAGTCACCCAAGGATGGGTAACATCTTCAAGTTCCAGGGAGATGATGAGCCAGGATATAGGTACTCCACATAATCCTTTTATGCCACACATAAGCGAAGAAAGGATAAGAAAACACCTCTTTCTATAGGGGGGAAAGCATTTTGGTTGATGATTAAATGAATTAATTTAGCGATTATATTTTCTTTTTTTTAGCATTTTTATTTACTAATCATATAAAGGAAGACATGTGTGGAGAGGGCGCAAGTGACCTGGAAGAATAACAAATGACCAAGCTCCAAACTGAAGATCGCAAGAGACACAACGATCCCATTTTCTCCTGATTCATAGGAAAGATTCCTGTTATTCAGGATCATGATTTTCAATGTAAATCTAGGTTAGAAGTAATGATAAATAGAGACACCTAAGTAGTAGGGCGTCTATGACATATTTTGGAGAAACAATCTTTTAGCATTTTCGTAGCTCAGATACTTTAGTTATACAGTTTTTACAAACCATGATGGGATTTATGAATTTATAATGAAGCTCCAACATTTTTCTGATTTCGTGAGTTTATAAGTTTCCCTTCCTCCTGTGATATATGTTGGGGAGGGCCCCCTTAATACATAGATCAGGAGTTCTGCATTTTATTTTAGGTATTTTCCATGCATTCAATTACTTATTTTTAGCATAATCGTTTGTGGATTGATTTCAACATTTCATTCAAATATCAGATTTTGGTTTCAGCATAAGCGCTATTCTGTTCGTAGTTCTTTAGTATTGCATCTATAGTTCTGAAATACATTATATGTAGTCCTATAGCTATCATCCGCATGAGCGATTTTTCGACCTTCATTTCCACTTTTTATACAACAGTTTCAAATGAGATCAGATCTATATTTTTTTACTTTGAAAATGACAATTTGTAATTAAAGTTAAATGGATCATTGCTCCTTTTAGATTAAGTTTATATTTATTAGGTTAGATTCTCATACACTTTGATAAAATAGTTTTACATGCTTTCATTTCCTATTTTGATAAAATAGATTTACATGCTTTCATTTCCCAATTTGATAAAATAGGATTTATCTGCTTTCAGCATTTGATTTGATAAAATAGGATTTATCTGCTTTCAGCATTTGATTTGGTAAAATAGGATTTATTTGCTTTCAACATTTGATTTGAAAAAATAGATTTATATGCTTTCATTTCCTGCTTTGATAAAATAAGATTTACATGTCTCCATTCCTTCCTTTTATAGAATACTGCATCCAACTTTCTTAGGTCATTTCATGCCTTCCAATTTAAATAGAACAATACTTTTTCTTTCTTAGAGTATCCATTAGAATACATAGGACACTTAGAATGATGAATATTATCTCATAGTGCACATACAGTGTTGAGTACCTCTCAGGTTTGTATGCTCCCTTGTCGATATTTAAAGTACACTTCTGGCATATATACCTCAATAAGGTACACATTCCTGGAGTCCACCACATGGAACCCACAATACCTACCACACCCAACACAAGGAAGCCCCCCTTCTCTACTGCACAGTCCCTTAGGTCCCATTCCCTCTAGTGGTATTCAGGGTGGGAATAGAAAGGTCCAAACTGCTGATTTCATGGGACTTTAGCCTTCACTGGGTTTATCAAGAAGATCCAACCTCTGCCTTGTCTTCTTCTCTATTATTCTAACATGGATCTTCTTAGTGTTGCGTTCAAAGCTCTGTATCGCAACTCCATTCTCTGCGATCATATCAAGGTCTTCTCAAGGGATTTCTAAGCTTCTCATGCTCTTCATTTCACCCCAGGACTCATCTTCATGTCTTTCTACAAAGAATATACTCCCCATGCACGTTTTCTGTTTGTTCTTGGCTCTGCAATTTGTGGCTTACTAGAATCATGATTTTTCTCTTTCTTTCTTATTGCTAGATCTGTAATGTGCATGATAACTGATGTTGTTGGTCAACAATGGGTTAGGGATTAGGGTGAGTGAATTCCTAGGAGGTAGAGTGTCTTAAGGAACAAGCAAAACAGAGCCATACCCTATCATACAGATTTCAGGGCCGCTCCATACTCCATCAACCTCATGAGCATATTTTCTCAACCACCTCCTTACAGCAGAATTAAATGTCAGCAAGGGCATCAAATGGGTTCACAAAATTACATGTGGCAGCATGGGTTGTAGTCCCACAACTCCCTCACCTTTCCCTAGTGGATACACATGGCCCCCTCATATTGGTTTCCTCCATAACTAGTTTTCTTGGTATTTTATTGCAATATTAATATTTACATCATTTACAACGTTCCGTGGCTTCATAGCACATGGATAACAGAATGTCAAATACTTTCCTTTTTAAATAAAACCTAAGCATCCACTAGTGGGGCCCTGGCCTTGAGCTCCACATTAGGGAAAACACACATTGCATGTATACAATATTTATATTAACACCAATAAACCCTAAGGGTAAAAAATGGGGATCTTACAATTCCCTCGCCCATAGAATAACACCATCCTCATTGAATAACACCGTTCTCGGTGTTCTCAAAACTGAAAAATAAAAATGGGAATGCCTCTCTCATGGAATCCTCCAGCTCCCATGTATCCTCCTCGGGACTAGGGTGCTTCCATTGCACCTTCACATGTCCGATGGCTCGGTTCCGAATCAATGTGACCTTCTTGTCGAGGATGCGCATAGGATCCACTTGGAACTCTCACTTGGGTTCCACATGTATCACATGCCAATCAATTATGTGATTAGGAGCATGTACATATTTTTTAAGCAAGGAAACATGGAAAACATTATGAACTCTCATGTTAGCAGGCAATGCAATTCTATATGCAGCTGGACCTATCCTATCAAGGACTTCAAATGGCCCACAATATCTTGATGTCAACTTGGCACAACTCCCCAACTTTAGGGAAATTTTCCTTCCCTTCACTCTTAAGTAAACATGGTCCCCAATATGAAACTCCTTATGTACTCTTTTCAAATTGTCATAACTCCTTTGCCTGTCGTGGGATTCCTTCCAATTATGCCAGATTTTAACAATTTCTTGTTCCATTTCCTTGATCATTTATGGCCCAAGAACTACCATGTTCACTGGGCTATCCTAATTCACTGGAGTCTTGCATCATTTTCCATACAATACCTCAAAAGGACTCATCCCCAAAGGTGCTTGATATCCATTATTGTATGCAAATTCTACCAAATCTAGGTAGTCCTCCCACTTGGATGGTTTATCCATCACATACATTCTTAGCATGTCTTCAAGAACCTAATTCACCCTCTTAGTCTGACCATCTGCTTTAGGATGATATATTGTACTAAATTTCAGCTGAGTTCCCAGTTCCTGGAATAATTCCTTCCAAAAATTGGAAGTGAATTTTGCATCTCGATTATAAATTATTGCCTTGGGAAATCCATGCAATTTGAATATCTCCTTCATGAAGATATTTTCTATGTCATTTGTCTTATGAGTGGACTTGAATGGAATAAAGTGAGCTACCTTTGATAGCTTGTCCTCCACTACCATAATTGAGTCATGATTCCTTACTGTCATTGGAAAACCTATTATAAAATCCATAGAAATCACCTCCCACTTCCATTCTGGAATGGGAAAAGGCTGCAACAATCCTGCTGAATGTTGATGTTCTTCCTTGAATTGTTGGAATTCTTGACACCTAGCAATGTATTATGTTATTTCCTTCTTCATCCCATGCCAAAAGTATTGCTTTCTTGCTGTTGTTATAGTCTTTTGATATCCTGGATGTCCAGAGTATGGCATTTCATGTATTTCATCCATCACTAGCCTCTTCAAATCTGTACTATTTGTAATATACATTCTGGTATCTTGATCAATGAGAACATCATCTTTACCATGCTAATATCCTGCACATGTTTCATCCACATTTCCCTGCTGCAATTTTTCTTTGATTTTAAGGTAAGCTTCATCACTAGTTTGAGCTTTAAGAATTCTTGCCTTCAAATTTGATTTACATATACTTACTACTACAACATGAAATTTTCTTCTAAGTGCATATGCAACCTTATTCTCCTTAACTTTGATATGTTTAATATCCAAATCAAATTCACAAAGAAATTACATCCACCTAGTTTTCCTAGCATTCAGGTTTGGCTGGTCAAACAAGTATTTCAAGCTCACATGGTCTATCCTAAGTTCAAATATTCTTCCCAAGAGATAATGTCTCCATCGTTTGAGAGCATGAACTATGGATGCTAGTTCTAAATCATGTATCACTCAAATCAACCCTAAGGTTGTGTAAAGGTCTCTATAAGGTAACACACAAACCCAAGCTTTAGGAAAGAGAGTTGGCTTCTATCTTTCCAGAGAGGGATCTCTCAATGTTTGTTTATCAAGGCCATATATATGAATTAGAATTAAAATCAGATTTGTGGTTTGGTTGAAACAAGGTGAATATTCATTGGGAAATGGAGTTAAAAACACTTATGATGATAAAGTGGCATTGCTTTGCAAAACATTCATAACATAGGTAGGGTAGCTACTCATTTACAGTCAAAAGGCTTCTTTTCTGGTGATAGAGAAGAAAATAAGAACAATCCATTAACATAGAGCATTGTAAAAATGAATTCTGCATTAACTTTAGTAGAACAAGTTTCTGGATGCTTGGAATCAAAGAAACAAAGCATAAACATATGAATTATGCCTCAATATACACTTATCCAAACATGAAAAGAAAACAATATGGCATAGATAACAAGGAAACATTCACATGGGGAAAAGGAAATACAGACTGTAAAACAAATAACACATGAATCTCTGATCAAAATACTTGCTCAGCTCTGCCAATTTTTATTAAAGGAGCATCTCAAAATACATAGCACAAATGCCTCATGGGTTTCAACCCATTTCTCCCCATTACATATGAATATATATGAGAGGCGATAACCTCAGCTCTCAGGCTCGAGATATTCTACCCTAGCCTCCAAATAGAAAGTTGTTACAAAATTCGATGACACCTATACAGGCAGTTTCATCCTCTACGAGAATGAGTTACAACAAAAGAACAAAAAATGCTGACATGTAAGCTTAACAGCCATTACAAGTGGCCTCGAGCATCTACTAGCTGGAAACAAACTCTAGTAAATAAACAAAATGCCTTAGTAACTACTTTCTCAAGCTACAAATCTTCATGATCCTTGAATCTTCATGCATGCAGTTTTAGTTTTGCTTTCCCATACTTTCAATGGTTTTCCACTGCTCTGGAGCTGGAAAGTGTGATGTGGCCACCTCCTTCATCAACACTCTCATTTCTGTGTGATCCCTATATGAATAGCTCCTGAAGTGTGCACAAGCTTCTTTGAAGACCCAAACTAGCTCAAATTCCTTTGTTAACTTTTCCGCCACTATTTTTCCTGTCAAAGGCTGGTTCATGTCAGCGAAGCCTTCATGATCCAATCTGCATTCCCATAACTTTCCGTGATATTCTTCTTATGTCCTCATGGTTCCATCCTCCTCCCAAAAGAGAGGAAGTCCCTTCTTGAATAAAGGATCGAACATCTCCCTAAAAATATTTACTTGTTGTGCTAAGATGTCTATATTTGCATGAATGGTGCCCAACTGGTGATGCTTGTTCATCACTTTCCTTGCCCAAATGGTAATGGACAGCCTGTCCTTGATGTTAGCATCCTTCAACTCACCCTCAGTTAATCCATTCAAGAAATCTATGGCATTTGAAGCACTCTCAATTGGCTTCTTATTTAGCATCTCTTTTACTATTGCTATGCTTTGCTTGGCTAGCCTAATTACAGCTTCCTTGTCCAAAATGAAATCAAGATATGGCCTTAGCTTTTCTGCCTCTGTAATAATTTCATCCCAAATAAATTTCTTTGCTTCCTGCAGGGAGGTCTAACCTATGGCCTACTTCACCAATTCCTCATTTTTTACCTGCATCTCCTGGTACTTGGTTTCCCAAGCCTCCTTTTCCCGCTCTGCCTTCGACATCAGGGTTTTCATATTTGTGTTTTGCTTCTTTAACCATTCCACTTCTAATTCTCTTAGACTTGTGTAGCTAGGGTTTTCACCCTAGCTTGTTCAAATGGGAACCTACTAAGTAGAAGGGACTCCTTAGTAGCAGTTCAGTAAAAATGGTAAAAGCAAGATAGTAAATAAAAACAATAAACTTAAACTAGCATGTGCATAAGACAACAAAAGATATTAAAAATTGTTTTTGCATTAAGTATACCTCAAATGTGAGGTTGGTGGAGCCTTTGCAGTAGTCCAGGGGCTGCTCCAATGCTCCAGTGTTGTTCCTTCTCCTTCTTCCAAGGTGTTTTGGGCATGGGACAAAGGAGTTCTCAAATGGGAAGTTAGCTCCAAGTGGAGAGCTAGGGTTTCACGAGAATTTTTTGCAGTGTAAGGATGGAGAAATTGGGGATGTGAAATGGGGAGCCTCCATCACCTATTTATAGGTTTTTAGTGGTGGAGTGTTGACCCATGGTTTTGGGCACCATATGGTTTAGGTCAAGTGTATAGGTTTTTTGCTTCATTTTTTCCCTCTTTTAACTCTTTTTTGTATTTTTTATTCCCTTTTTAGAGGGTTTTTGCTATTTTGGAGGAAATTTGAATTATTTTGGGGAAAAAATGGGGCTTTTGGCCTTTTGGAGGCTTTTTTAATGGTTTTTTTGGCCTTTTGGAGGCTTTTTAATGGTTTTTTAAGGTTTTAGAGGCAAATATGGTAGGAAATATGGACAAATGAGTTATGAAATGAGGGAGATGAGGTAGTGAGCACTTTTTGAGTGTTAACAACTTGCCTGTGCCATAGACCCCACAAGGGAGAAGCCACCTGATTCTATGGAGGAGGGTGTGGCCATGTTCTCCAACTCTTTGCTCTTCTCTTGTAGTTTCCTTTCAAGGTCTTCAAACTTAGATTAACACTTCTTCTCACTCTCCACCATGAGAGCCATATCAATCGGCCACAACTTTTCCTTCTCTTCAAACTTCAACAATCTAGCTTTGCAGTCTTTTCGTTTATTTTTTAGATTTCCTCTCTTCTCCTCATAGGATTCCAAACTTCAACAATCTAGCTTTGCAGTCTTTTAGTTTATTTTTTAGATTTATTTTTTAGTTCTGTCAATTCATAGGATTCCACTAGCTGGGTGGAGGGGATTTTTAGCTTCTTTTTCAATGACGAAATGGTGTTGTCTTTCTCATTGAGTAGGTTTTGGATACTAGCCCTTTTGTCTACTTGGCCTTCAGTGGCCACTAACTCATTCTGCAACTTCTTAATTTGTGCCTTATGGGCCTTTGTTCTCCACTCTTTCTTGCCTGAGATGATTTTGAAACTTTTTCATACTGACTTGCAACTTGGATAATTCTAGTGCAGCCTTTAGTAGTTTCGCATAGATAACCTCCCCAGTCTCTTTGTGCAAATTGATCATATCAGGAACAGTAATATCTTCCAAGTTTACTTTTAGCTCAGTGGCTTTGTTCTTGGTAGCTAAGGCCAAGTTCAAGGTGTTCTGGGCATAGCTCCTGCTAGCTACCAAAGACACATCTTTATTGGAAATCTGCCTCACCTCTGCATATAGCTTAGACTCTTATGAATCTTCCTCTTTCCTTTCTTTATACTCATCCAATAGTTCTACTCTACTTTTTCCTTGTGTAGAGGGCCCAGTAGCTGCTTTGTTGAATACATATTCCCCGACCTCAAAGGCAGGAATCTCGATCTTCACCTGCTTCTTTTTGTCTTGACTTGTTTCCACTGGCACCAACTACTGCTCAGGTTCTTCTACTTTCTTCCTTTTTGATGCTTCCTTTGTGTCTTTATCTATATCCATGGGATCGTTACCTTCCAATTTTCTGGATTCCCCAGAGCCACTGGAAAATGGTATAGCTTCTTTAATCGTTGGGACCAGGATGGAGGAGCTAGGTAGTGGGGAAGTGGATTTTGGTACCAGGGAGGTGGATTCATCAGGTGTATCTACCTCCATCTGACTTTTGCCAGGATATTCTAACAAATTAGTAGTCTCAGCTAGCCCTGTAATTTCAAAATGTATAAAAGATTTTTTGTTACTTTCTTTTCTTCTGTCTGAGATGATGTGGTGGGGGTCATAATTGATGGTTGCCTTTGTTCTGAATCCTAAATCTCTCATCACACCTTCAATGGTTGGAAGGGCAGTCTTGTTTTTAACAATGAATGGGACTACATCCCATGGAAAGGTGATATTTGAAGCCTCCTTGTCATCCAAGAAATGTTCAATTTCCACTCTCAACTTCTGTTTGATGAATTCCAGTGTAAATAATCTAGGGGTCAGAAAAGCTGGAAGCACATAGGGTGCATGGGAAAACCCATCAATTTTGATTGTGGTGTTGTGTTCTGAGAGGAACCAGTCACCTATCTTCTTCTCTGGAGAAGGCCACAACATCTCTTTCATTTTTTTTAATACCCTGGGCAGTTTCCTTTAAAAGATAACATTGTAGACTTCAGACATGATGTTGTTCATGAACTTGGTGTAGTCTGTAAGTGGCTCCTTATTGAGCATCATCTCAGGCATCTGTAAGTTCTCTCCATTAAAGGACAGGAACATTCTCAACAGGTATGACTGGAATCTGAAGCTTCTAGTTTTGGGAAACTCCACTAGATGAGAATGGATATTCTCATCTAGGATCTCATCAAACCTAAGACAAGCACACTGGATGGACTAACTGGGATCCTTAGGCTGAAGAGGACATTTTCTCATGACAAAAAGTAGGCTTATTAAAGGCTCGGTGATATACATGTCAGTATCTAATCCTAGGAACTGGGCTAACATGGTGATGACACATTTAGACTCTTCAATGAATAGACTGACTTCACTTGGGAAAGGTTGGTTCTGGAAGGAGACATTTTGTTGTAGGCTAGCATGGAAGAAACTTTGCTTAAGCTTGGTTGGGGCATGTCTGAAATGTTGAATTAGGGCTTCTTCTTTGCATTCTTTGGATTTTTGGTAGAACTCATCCAGGATTGACAGGGATTTTCTAATAGTGAGGGGATTGACCAGGAACAGGATCTTAGAGATAGATGCATCCATAATCACCCTCTCAGAGGAGGAGTAATTGGTGGCGCACCAGTCAAAAAAATCGGGACAATTTGGGGTTTGTTTGATTGCAAACAAATGAAAAAATGACTGGTAAACCTTATGCACGTCTATATTTTGTTCCCTAATGATCTTCAACCTGTCTTCAGCTGTCTCAATGGATTTTTTTATCAACACTGTGTCATAAATCTAGGCATCTTTATCCTCAAACAAATCACCCATCCTCCGGTATTCAAAACCTGGGGGTTATATCTTGCTCAGTTTAGCCATTTAAATAGTTTTGTTTGGAGACAGGAGGCCTACTTGGTTATTGACAGCTGGTCTGAGAATCTGGCTAAGTTTTTTGCTTCTGCACAGTCGCCTTCTTTTGTTTTTCGATGCACAAGTCAAATGATACTCAGATCCCCGTGCAACAGAGGAGGATTAATTGGTGGCGCACCAGTGGACGAACTTGTGACAATTTGGGGTTTGGTCGATTGCAAACAAATGAAAAAATGACTGGTAAACCTTATGCACGTCTATATTTTGTTCCTTAATGATCTTCAACCTATCTTCAACTGTCTCAATGGATTTTTTTATCAACACTGTGTCATAAATCTAGGCATCTTTATCGTCAAACAAATCACCCATCCTCCGGTATTCAAAACCTGGGGGTTATATCTTGCTCAGTTTAGCCATTTAAATAGTTTTGTATGGAGACAGGAGGCCTACTTGGTTATCGACAGCTGGTCTGAGAATCTGGCTGAGTTTTCTGCTTCTGCATAGTTGCCTTCTTTCGTTTTTCGATGCACAAGTCAAATGATACTCAGATCCCCATGCAGCTGTATTTTAATATTATTTATGTTTACTTATCAGTCTTGCATCTCCCGTAGTGAAAATGCTTCCAAGCCATCCATATGCACGATCAAATTTGCATCGTGGATCTCTGTCTCTATTTAACCCCCAGGGCCCTCCACAATCTTCCTCCTTCAAATGATTCCTTCCTTGCACTTTAGATCCACGAAACCACTGTCCACCATCTATCTAGATCTTGCCCACATCTTGACCGTCAAAAGGTGGGGCCCCTACTAGGTTCACAGATTTGGAAAACATCGATGCTCCATGCATGTTCAATCTGTGAACCAATCTTCCATCGTAGATCTTAACTCCACCAGATCTACACCGTTGCAAAACGCAGGGCCTACCAAAACTTTCCAAATCTGAAAATGTCAATTCCCTGCGCATGTCAATGTTGATGTATTTGTAACTTCGGAATGTATTTCACATATGTATATTGTATTCCCATAGAGATGGTATTATTCCTCTATACAGAAGTGTCGTCATTTATATTGTAAGTGTCGTAACTTATACTTGATGGGTTATTAGACCACCTTGATGGGGTCGGCCCTGTATAAGTCATGTGGGTTAAAGGGTTATTAGACCACCTTGTTGGGGGTCGGCCCTGTCAGCAAAATGTTAAGTGGTTAAGTTGATGCCAATCTATTAAAGGTTATTAGACAAGTCAAGTCAAGTATAAATAGAGTATGGGAGGAACTATATTTGATCATTCACTTCCCACATACACACTCATTGGAGAGTGGCGCACTAGCGGAGGAGGAGAAGCTGCTGCTAGGAGACTATCTCTTATGTTTGGGTTTTGTATCATTGCTCTATCTATCTCTGAGGAAGTTATTGGGATTTTTCACCATTATGGTTTTCCCCAAGAAAACTCTGTGTGTCTATTGTCTCTTGTGATTGCTTCTTATGATTAATATGCTGTACATGTTATTCTCTCAGTTAAGATTCTAGATCATATTGAATTGATGCTCAAAATTAACATGGTATCAGAGCTAACTTGAGAAGAAGACATTGTGCAGTTGCAGAAGCTAGGGCTTCTTGTTTATTGGGTTTCTCTACATAGATCTTGAAAGGAAGTAGGGTATTTTGACTCTCCTCAGCAAGGCGCATCTTTCTGTCCAATCAAAATTCAATTCTGAGCACTTTCAGTTTTGGCCCTAAAAATTAGGGTTTCCACAAAAGTTGGAGTTTCTGAAATTTGAGACCATGGCTAGAAGCTCCTCAGAAAAATCAAAGTTTAGAGCTTTGGATCAAACTTTTTGGTTGGGTGAAGCTCTAGGAAAATCAAACCCTAGTTTGGGGTCCTGTCTAGTGAAGCCGGAAATTAGGGCTTCTGCAAAAGTTGGAATTTCTGAAATCTGAGACCATGGCTTGAAGCTCCTCTGAAAAATCAAATTTTAGAGACCCGGATCGAACTTTTTGGATGGGTGAAGCTCCAGGAAAATCAAACCCTAATTCAGGGTCCTCCTGAGTGAATCCAGAAGTTTGAAAAACAAATTTGAGGGGTGAAACTTTGCAGTTTTCAAATTATGAGTATACCAACTTGATCAACTTATCAAGGTGCATCTTTCTGTCCTTTCAGAAGTTTGAAATTCAAAGTTTGAATTTTTAGGGTTTCTCTGACAAACCCTAATCCAGCTCCAGATCCAGATTTTTGCAAATCAAGTGGTAAGACCTAAATCTTTTCTATTTCCATTTGAAGTACTCTTTAAAGATGTATCACCACACCAAGCTTGAGGATAAGCTTGGAGGGGCTGATAACTTCCAAACATGGAAGTATAGGATTGGGTTAATTCTAGAAGAGAGTGAATTGGACACCTACATAAGTGAAGAGGTTCCAGTTCTAGAGGGAGAAGAGGCTAAGGCCTTACACAAGAAGAAATTGGTCCAAGCTAAGAGGATCATTGCTGAAGACCATCTCATACCCCATGTGTCTTCCCTAAAGACACCTAAGGAGATGTTTGACTCATTGACTAAGTTGTTTGAAGAAAAGAACATAAATCGGAAGATGACTCTATGAAACCAATTGAAAGGGTTAAAGCTTCAGAATGAGAGACCATTCAATCCTACTTTTCTAAGGTCTCTCAAATCAAGGAACAACTTGAAGCTGTGGATGAAGTGGTGGAGAATGGAGAAATGATCATGACCACTTTGAATGACCTACCTAGGTCATGGGACTCCTTCATCCAAGGAATTTGTGCAAGAAAGAAATTTATTTCTTTTAGTAGATTGTGGGAGGAATGCTCACAAGAAGAAGCTAGGCTTGTGGCCCGAGAAGAAAAATGAAGATCAAGCTCTCACAACACATACCAAGAAGAGGACACTTTTCCTCAGATTGTCCTAAGAACAAAAGGAACAACAACAACAACTACTACAAGCAATCTGATAGGTATGATTTACAGGTATGTTTTGAAATCTATTCATTATTAAGTTTATAATATTATTGTCTTCATGTTATTGAGTTTAGTAACAATCTTCTTTAATTTTAGACTTGTCTTATCACCCTAGTAAAAGTATGAATGCATGATAGAAGACATTCATTGATTAGGGTTATGACACTTATGATTGTATCATGATTGTACTAATGCACGGTGGTGTTGTATGAGGAGAATGTTATCCGCTAACATGAAGGTACAAATCAAATTCCAAGATCAAGACCATGATGACATGAAGACAAAGATTCATCCATATTCATGGATCACATAGAGGTATGTATAATTTGGTTCTACAATGGTTAAATTATGAGTTATGCAGGTCATTGAAGAGAACAAGAAAACATTGCTAGACATAACTAGAAAATATGATGACCAGGTATGTTTTTCCTATATCGAGTTAGAATCCTACCCTATGTAAGGACCTTGTACTTTTGTATGATTGATAATGATTACTCATGAAGCTACAAGTTTGAGTAATCCAGGGTTTATGCATATTATGTTCCTTACTTTGATTAATGATATGACTAACCAGAAAAGTCCTATATAAACCTTGAATACTAATGCTAATGATCTGTGTTTGAAATGATCATGACTATACATGATTAATATTATTGTGTTTTGATAGTATTAAGGTTATACTAATAAATGTATGATTATGTATGAGATCTCGAGGATAACACAATGATGATACTAGTAAGCATGGATAGTGATTGAGGATGGATATAAGTTCAAGGATAGGTAATCCAGGAAGCAAAGATCAAGAGGGAGCACACTCCAGTTGTTCCTGCAAGGAAACAAAGATTGAGAGGGAGTCCACCCAACAAACAAACAAAGATAAGTATTTGAATTGTCATTTCTTGTATATTTGATTGTTTAAATAATACTGTTCAAAGATGTATATACTTATGTTCCTAGACTTAGGCTGTGTATTATGCATATTAGAATAATTGCATTATTGAATAGTATACTACTAATACGCATGAAATGGGTAAGTGGCCTAGGGTACTGTACAACATTCCATTGCTACTTATCTAGAATGAAACCTCTTTGCTGACATGTTGGGAGTTGTGCACACTCCTAACAATGTTTTGGTAGAGATTGGAAGGCATATAGAATGTTACGGGATATGGATAAATGTTGTATTAAAGCATTGGCTAAGATAATTGCATGATTGTATGACATATGTATTTATGAGTAAGAATTTGTTCTGAAATATATAAGATGTTTCTAATCATGCAATTGAACTTGTATTGTAGGAAAGACAGTGTACCTACAAAAGAAGGACTACAACATTTGTTCCAGCAACAAATTTCAAAGAAAACTATCTATTGAAGATACTTCAAGGAAGAAGTGATGGAACACATTTGCAGGATCGATTGCAAGCATGGTGAGAGGAGGATCCTTCCCTTGGCTATGGATGTAAGGGTTGTGTGATGAGCATCAGGACGATGCTCCAATTACTGCTTTCGATATGCATCAGTTGGATGCTTTGTATGATCAGTTGGATCATGTATATTGATATGCATTAGTTGGATGCTTTGTATGATCAGTTGGATCATGTATATTGATATGCATCAGTTGGATGCTTTGTATGATCAGTTGGATCATGTATATTAATATGCATCAGTTGGATGCTTTGTATGATCAGTTGGATCATGTATATGTATATGCATCAGGGAGATGCAGTGACGATGATCAGGATGATCATGTGTGATGAGTATCAGGACGATGCTCTAGATGACATGCATTAGGACGATGCAGTGACAATGATCAAGATGATCATGTGTGATGAGTATCAGGATGATGCTCTGGATGATATGCATCACGATGATGCTATGATGATGATTAGGATGATGCATTACTTTCTAGGCATGGAGGTGTGGTAGAGTGCAGATGGGATCTTCCTTGGACAAGGGAAGTATGCAGTAGAGATCCTGAAGAGGTTCAGGATGATGGACTGCAAGTCCATGGACACACCTATGGCATCGAACCTGAAGCTTTTGTGTGATGCTTGATCTGAGCCGGTTGATGCCACGATGTATCATCAGATGATTGGGTCTTTGATGTACCTGACGAATATGATACCATACATTTGCTTTGCGGTGAACACCTTGAGCCAGTATTTGATAGATCTGAGGCATATTCACCTGATAGTTGCAAGGCATATTCTGAGGTACCTAAAGGATACAGTTCACTATGGGCTCAAGTATGAGGCGAATCAAAAGTTTAACCTGGAGGGTTATGTTGATTCAAACTGGGCAGGTAGTGCTACATATAGGAAGTGCACTTCAGGATGCTACTTCAATATGGGATCAGGTGTGATCTCTTGGTTTAGAAGGAAGCAGTCCTACGTAGCACTAAGTATAGCTGAAGCAGAGTATGTTGCAGCTTGTTCGGCTAGTTGTGAGGTAGTATGACTAAGGAAGCTACTGTCTGAGTTATTTGATCTCCCGTTGGATGCTACTGGTATCTTTTGTGACAACCAGAGTTGTGTGAAGCTGTCTGAGAACCCCGTGTTCCATGACAGGTCGAAGCACATCGAGATCAAATATCACTATATCAGTGATATGGTGTAGAGAGGAGCAGTGAAGCTCCTGTATGTTGCGACGGATGAGTAGATAGTCGATGTGTTGACTAAGCCACTGGCCAGAGTGAAGTTTGAGTATTTCAGAGAGAGACTTGGTGTACTTCAGATTGAGATTCCTTCTAAGGGGAAGTGATGAGTCTGGAGACATAGATGCACATGAGCCATTCTCACATGGTGGTAGGTGTGTCCTCCAATGGTGTATATATAAGGGATGGGGCCATTCCGACATGGATAAGTGTGTCTTCCCATGGTCGTTGATGTAAGAGCTGTTTCATTCAAGCATGGTTGAAGTGTGTCTTCCCATGGCTGCGATATAAGAGCTGTTCCATTCAAGCATAATTGTAGTGTGTCTTCCCATGGATTCTATATAAGAGATGTGCCATTCGAGCATGGTTGAAGTGTGTCTTCCCATCACTGCGATATAAGTGTTGTGCCATTCCTATCATGGTTGAAGTGTGTCTTCCCATGGCTATGGATATAAGTGCGATGCCATTCTTGCATGGTTGAAGTGTGTCTTACCATGGCGTAGATATAAGTGCTAATCCTTTCACGGATGGTTTAAGTGTGTCTTCCCATGCCGGTGAATGTAAGTGCTATGTGATGTGCATATGGGTTGTGCTCCATGGACTATGAGGTGATCTGAAGATGATGAGGTGATAGTATGGTACATAGGTTTTGTAGAGGCATATAATCAGTCCTGAGATGCTCTTGGAGGTTTTGCAGTGGCAGTGTAATCAGTCCTAGGATATCTTGCATGTTTTGCAGAGGCAATGTAATCAGTCCTAAGGTGTACCTACTTGATGGCTTGCTCGCAGAGATGATGAAGACCTACATGAAATCTAGGCCTACATCCAACATGAAAAAGGGCCCGCTTTGTAGATGTTGATACATACAGCATGAAAAAGGGTTGGCTCTGTAGATGTTGATACATCCAGCATGAAAAAGGGTTGGCTCTTTAGATGTTGATACATCCAGCATGAAAAAGGGTTGGCTCTGTAAATGATGAAGACCTGCAGGTGGTGGGCCTACATCTAGTATGAAATAGGGTTTGCTCTATAGAACTTCCTATGACGAGCAGATTTGAGATTGATTGAGATAGCAGCAACAGTGATGATGATACAGAGAAGAAGACTTGTGCTAGAAAACTTGTGTCGAGAAATACCTTCCTAGTTAAGAGGGAGTGTTGATGTATTTGTAACTTCAGAATGTATTTCAAATATGTATATTGAACTCCTATAGAGATGGTATTATTCCTCTATATGGAAGTGTCGTCATTCATATTGTAAGTGTTGTAACTTACACTTGATGGGTTATTAGACCACCCTATTGGGGGTCGGCCCTGTCAGCATTATGTTAAGTGGTTAAGTTGAGGCCGACCTATTAAAGGTTATTAGGCAAGTCAAGTTAGGTACAAATAGAGTACGAGAGGCACTCTATTTGATCATTCACTTCTCAGATACACACTCATTAGAGAGTGGTGCACTAGTGGAGGAGGAGAAGTTGCTGCTAGGAGACTATCTCTTATGATTGGGTTTTGTATCATTTCTCTATCTATCTCTGAGGAAGTTACTGGGGTTTTTCACCTTTATGGTTTTCCCCAAGGAAACTCCGTGTGTCTTTTGTCTCTTGAGATTGCTTCTTGTGATTAATATGTTGTACATGTTATTCTCTCAGTTAAGATCCTAGATCATATTGAATTGATGCTCAAAATTAACAGTCAAATCACCAAAGTACCTACTGGCCACAGATCTGTCCTTCCGCCCGTTGATCATATTTCCAATTTGCTCGCGTGCTAGCACACTCCGCCCATGCTTAAACTACCCCATCCTACCTTTGCGAATCTTCCTCTCAGTCGTCGATCTTTATCGCCATAGATCTACACCCTTCACCAGTGCCACCATATAATTGCGGGCAGATTTTCACATTTTTAATACCCTCTACAATGCTAAGACTTAGGATTCTCAATCATTTTCCTCCCGAACCTAATTATAAACATTCAAAGCTTCTCCTCTCATTCCTCTAGGTCATATGACTTGGAAACCTAGGACCTTCTCCACTATTTTAGGGATCTAACCCTTCCACTCATCCAAGACAAAACTGGTGCCAACATGTGGCATAGTTCTTCTCATGTTCCTTTAACTTTCTTGACTCATAGCAAATTACAAATCCTTCTTGAATGAGAACTCCACCTAGCCCTTCAATGCAAGCATCTGTGCACACTACAAAATCCTTCTTTGGATCTGCAATCTTCAAAACAAGAGTGCTAGTAAGCAATTCCTTTAGTTGTTTAGATCTTTTCTCACATTTTTCAGACCATACAAACTTGATATTCTTCCTCTACAATGTTGTTATTGGATGATCTATCTTGGAGAATCCTTCAATGAACCTTCTGTAATAGCCTGCAAGACCCATAAAAGCTATAACATATGCAACATTCTTTGGAGTAGGCCAATCCATTATGGCTTCAATCTTTTCTAGATCCACTGCAATTCCTTCTTCTGAGATGACATGACCTAGATATTGTACCTTCTTTTGATAGAATTCACACTTGTTCATATTTGCATACAGTTGGTATTCTCTAAGAACTTGCAATACCAACCTTGGATGTTCATTACTATCTTCTTCATTCCTTGAATAAACAAGAATGTCATCCAAGAACACAATCACAAACTTATTCAAATACTTGTTGAAGACACTATTCATGAGACACATGAATGTAGCAGGTGCATTAGTAAGACCAAATGGCATCATTGTGAACACATAATCGCCATATATTGTCTTGAAAGTTGTCTTGTGAATGTATTCTTACTTTATCCTCACTTCATGGTAGCCAGAACTCAAGTCAATCTTGGAAAACACCTTAGATTCCTTCATTTGATCAAACAAATCATCAATCCTTGGAAATGGGTACTTATTCTTGATTGTCACTTTATTTAGCTTCCTGTAAGAAATACACAACCTTAAAGTCCCATCCTTTTTATTGACAAATAAAAATGGTGCTCCCACAGGAGATACACTCGGTCTGATATACTCCTTGTCCATTACTTCTTGCAGCTGCATCTTTAACTCTACCAATTCTGGTGTGCTCATTCTATAAGGATCTTTGGAAATTGGTGTTGCCCCTGGAACAAGATTGATGGAAAAATAAATATCTCTCTTTGGTGGAAATCCTGGTACTTCATCTGGAAACACATCTTGGAACTCTTGCAACAAATGAAAGTGTCATATCCTTGGTCCCTTATCTTCTAATGAATCTGATATGTGAACTGCATATAATTGACAACCTTTCTTGTAAAACAATTTCAGCTGTAAGTTTGAAATCTGCCTTACTGAAACTTCCTTGGGAATTCCTCTTACCAATCTTGGTATTCCCTCTCCATCAATGCATTCAAGTACGTTCTCATAGCAATCTATCTTGGCTCTATGTATTTCCAACCAATCCATACCTATTAGGGCATCATAAGATCCTAATGGTAGGACATTCAAATTTACCTTTATGAGGAGCCCATTCAACTCCATGGGGCACTCCATCACTACTTCACTCACCTTTCTCTTAGTCACTGTGGCTAATTGAACTAGCCAAGAATTACTATGCTTCACTTTTCTAAGAGAACAACCTTCAACTACCTTTGGAGAAACATAACTATGAGTAGATTCTGGATCAATCAAAACATAAATAGATTGTTTAGCAATATTACCTTCAAATTCTACCACTGTTGATTGATGGTCTTCCTGATGATCATCCAATGTTGGATAAATTAGAGGAGTTTCCCTTTCCATATCTTCCACTGTAGTTGCTTCTTCTAAGTTGTGCAAGCTCTAGGGATTCTCCCTCCGATGTGGAAAATATCTAAGCATATGGTTTCCTCCACATCCCCAACACTGAAGTGGTCCTTTTGATGCTTTTTTTCTTACTATTGCTGGCTTGAATCCACTTCTTGCTTGTTGTCCCTATGGAAAATTTTTGGGCTGATTTCTGAATTGTGGATTGAATCCACTTTTACTTTGTTCAACCCTCCCTCTTGGCTTTCCTCTCCATGCTGGTTGAACCTCTGATTTTCCTTTGATCTACTCATAGCAATGCATCTCCATCCTAATGGATTCATGAAGACTTGGTGGTTTGACAAACTCAATCCTATCTCTGAAATTTTGAGGTAGACTACCAAGGAAACATTGGATAGTTACCCTTTCATCCTTGATGTAATCAACATACCTAAACAACTCAAAAAACTTGTGGACATGTTCTTCCATGGAATTTTTTCCCAACCTGAGTTCATTGAACTCTTTCCTCTTGTTATCATAATACCTGGCTGATAGGTATTTTTCCTTGAAGTACCTTTTAAACCACTCCCAGCTGATCCTCTTCTCATTGATCCTCTTCACTTGCATGAGATGGTCCCACCAAACTAAAGCTCTGCCATTTAGATTTTAAATGGCAATTTTGGCCTTTTCATTTCCTGAATAATCATGCATTTTGAAATACTTCTTCATTCCAAGAATCCATGCCTCTACCTCTTGGCTAGTCTTACTTTCTCCATAAAATGTGGGAGGCCTTTCCTTCCTGAATTCTCCCTGTGGGATCCCTCTAAATTTCTTTCTTCTCTAAATTCTGCTGGAAGTATGCCTTGGACTTATTTGAGAATCTCTAGAGTCACATGACCTGCTGGAAAAAGATCTTGAGGAGGGTGTTCTATGTTTTTTTCTCACATAACTCTTTCTAGTGCTTGGAGTCCTCTTCCTAGAATGACCGAGAGAGAGACTCTCTACTTCTCTTCCTTCTTTTCCTACATTTCTTGGGATGTACCCAAGTTTTATCCCCTGATGCATATCAGTGAGGCTTTGCAAAATGGCAGCATTGAACTGTTTCTGTTCTTCCTGAGCCTTCATCTACCTTTCATTAAATCTCACCATGGTTTCAACTAATTTCTGGGGAGTTATTTGCTCCCTTCTTCCATTGGATTCGGTTTCAGTATGTGCTTCTTGCACATTCTCTCCCAACACTTCTTCCCCATGCTCATAAGGATCCTGGGCATCATTTATGGTCACCATTTCCTTACTTTCCCTATATGTTGTCTCTGTTGTAATGATTCAAATACTATTAGCTGCCAACATTGTGCATTAAAGAGACATTTATTATAAATTATAAGAATGCATATAAGACACCAAACATCCATAAAAATCTGAAAATTACTCATATGGCCAACAACAATAATAATTGTTTATCAAAACCACGCCATTGGCACTTTTCTATCTGCAGGCGCATTCACACTTCGGCCCAACCATCCCCAGTGTCGCAACCTTGGGACCTGATACCATTTTTCATGTCCTCGATCCCCTCAGTTCCCTTCAGAGGTGATGGGAGACAACCTTAGAAACCATTGATATTTTGTTTTCTTCAAACTTCCATAACTTCTGCAAAAACCATCCTCGGTCCGCAATCCACAAGACACAATGAGGAATTTGGAATGGCGGAACACCAATTTCATAATGTCATAGAAACATCCCTCCGACTTCCGCAATCCACAATCCGCCTTGCAGGATTTGGAAGTCGGAACCACAAATTCAAACTTTCGATGAAACATGCCTCCAACTTCCACAATCCGCAATGCGGAACTCGGAATTCGAAATGAAAAACTCTTCCACTCTTGAAAACTACTCATATGACTTCCACAATCCGCTACTCATGTTGCGGAAGTCGAAAGTCGAAACTTCCAATTTTCGATGCCAAGAAACATATCTGTCTGACTTCAGCAATCCACAATCCGAATGCAGTACTCGGAAGTCAGAACCTCCAATTTTCATCTCAAAAATTTTACTCTTCCAACTTCCGCAATCCGCAACCCGCTTTGCAGAAGTCGGAAATTGGAAGCCTCATTTCGCAACCCGGGGAAAAATCACATTCCGACTTCTACAATCCGCAACCCGTCTTGTGGATTCGGAAATTCGAAAGTCCAACACGCAAACCCCATGTAAATTGCCCTTCTGAATTCCGCAATCCACAATCCGCCTTGCAGATTCGGAATTCTAACCACGTAATTCCGAAGACTGTTCTTCCAAAATCTACAACCCGCAATCCACACGCGGAACTCGGAAGTCGGAACCACCTATCCCTACTCATGCAAACTTTCCAGGGTGATAACTTCTTCATCCTAAGGAAACAATTGGCAAATACGGTACCGTTGGAAAGCTCTTGGAGAGATCTATTCATTCGTATATTTCCCTACTACATCTGAAGACTTTGACCTTGTCAAGTTTCCAACTAAAGCATAGCTAACAATCCCTCAATTATTCTTTACCCTTCTGCAAGGAGCTTTTCTTGCCCTCTGCCATGGATTCTCCCTTCACCTGACCCATAGAGGGTAATGAAACACAATAGGAGATATCTAATTCCTTATACAAGTCCAGGTTATTCCATGCATTCCATCTAAAAGTGTATGCAATGCATAACAAAACACATATAATTAAACTAAATTTAATCAATGCATCTACAACATGCAAGGTTAGTAGCACATTAATCTCAACTAAATGGTGAAACAATCAAGCATGCCTCTGCATCATACTCAGGCTCATACATAATCTTCCTACTGATCATTTTCATGTAATCATTCATTCAAATAACTTGAATATAACAAGTAGACATCACATAGGGAATTAGAATCATTTAACACAACAAGGAGCACTTATCTTTAAACTAAATTTGTCCAAGCAACTGGCTAAGTGAGAGAAACGTTCCACCCAACCATAGGTCTATGTACAGCCTATACTCTTTTAGCTGAGAGACCACGCCCAAGCTGGGATGTGTATCCACTAAGGAGGGATAAATATGCTCTCTTCACATTCAAGGCTTCATGCTAATTCTAATCCAACATACAGTTGGGTTTATCAAGCATGCAAGGGAAAATAGGGAGGATGATGCTAAGCCAGTTAGCTCAACCATAGAGCTACATGCATCTCAAACCATTCAGCAATCATGGCACCCACAATACCTACCACACCCAACACAAGGAAGGCCCCCTTCCTTGTTGCACAGTCCCTCAGGGCCCCTTCCCTCCAGTTCTCTTCAAGGTGGGCATAGAAAGGTCCAAACTCGTGCTTTCATGAGACTTTATTCTTCACTGGTTTTATCAAGTAGATCCAACCTCAGTCTTGTCTTCTTCTCTGTTATTCTAGCAGGGATCTTCTTAGGGTTGCGGCCAAAGCTTTGTCCCGCAACTTGGTTCTCTGAGATCATATCAAGGTCTTATCAAGGGATTTCTAATCTTCTCACGCTCTGCAATTCACCCCAGGACTCAGGCTCATGTATTTCTCCACACAATTTACTCCCCACACAGGGTTTCTGTGTGTTCTTGGCTCTGCAATTCGTGGCTTACCATTATCATGATTTTTACCTTTCTTTCTTACTGTTGGATCTGTAATGCGCATGATAACTGAGTTTTTTGGTCAACAATGCGTTAGGGATCAGGGTGATAGAATTCCTAGGAGGTAGAGTGTCTTAAGGAACAAGCAAAACAACACCATACCCTGCCATATGGATTTTAGGGCCACTCCATACTCCATCGACCTCATGAGCAGGTTTGCTCAACCACATCCTTACAGTAGATTAAAATGTTAGCAAGGGATTCAAATGGGTTCACAAAATACATGTGGCAGCATGGGTTCCAATCCCACAAATCCCTCACCTCTCCCTAGTGGATACATATGGCTCTTATTGGTTTCCTCCATAACCAGTTTTCTTGGTATTTTATTGCAATATTAATATTTACATCATTTACAAGGTCCCATAGCCATAACACATGGATAACAGAATGTCAAATACTTTCCTTTTTAAATAACATCTGAGCATCCACTAGTGGGGCCTTATCCTTGAGCTCCACACTTGGGAAAACATACATTGCATGTATACAATATTTGCATTGAAGCGAATAAACCCTAAGGGTAAAAAATGAGGATGTTACAAGTGAAATGAACTAAAATAAGTGGAGTTACCATAAATATTGTTGTGAAAAATATTGCACAAGGGTGAATCCTTCCCACTTGGTAATGGGAAAATCCTGTTAGGTTGCAACAAGGCTTCAGTATTAGGTTCCCGTGTTGTGTGGGTGAGTGCTCCAAGTGATACTCCAAGTGGTTGTTAGCAAAATAAGAAATAAACAAATATTATGAAAATAAAATGAAACAAAGAACAAAGGGGTAGGAACACAAAATCTAACAACCATAGATGCCAGACCACTTTTATATTTCCCAATGGTCAAGCATGTACAACACCTAGGAGATGTGAGCTCCAATGGATACAAACAATCTCTCTTAGGTAGGTGCATCTAGTCCACCCTAGATGATAAGTAGCTTGAAGAAGAAATGATAAGAAAACTTTCCCCTTAAAGGAAGGTGGCAAGGGATCTTGGTAGATACTAGACAAGAGGGAAGAGTTGAGCCATAAGGGAGCTCAAATACAATTCTAGAAGCATAACCTCGCTTTGATTTTGCTCTTTCATAAGCATTCACATGGCTTCTTTTTATAGTCCAAGAGGTGGCCAAAAAATAACTAGATACCAATGTGAACTCCTTGATCTCATGATCTACATCTAAAGTGCACAAAGGGGGCCATTTAAAAGGAACCCCAAGTGTGTCAAAATCCAAATTAAAATTTGTGGACATAATGGATCTTTCATGAGTCTTTAATGTGCCATGGGTGGTTGATATTCCATCGTTTCTATCAGTTGTGTGGATGTCAAAGGAATATCCACGTTGGTCGTGTGGTCATAGTTTTGTTAACGTGCATTAATAGATATGTCGTCACGCAGTTGTAGTTTTTGACTATTTTGGGAATTTCTAGACTCATGCTGCTTCTTGGATATTATGAGGATGTATTTGGTGGGCTACATGCCATATGTTGATGATGTTTTATCATGTATATTGCAAAAATGTTGCATGTGTGCGATATTTCAACGTTACAAGTTCATTTCACTTTGGCAAGGAGGAGTTTAGAAGGAATGAAAATAAGAAAACACTGTTGAACCATTGTTCATCTATGGGATTCAAGTGGCCACATGTTGATAAATTTTTCACAACAAAAGATGTATTTAGGATATCCAAGACCATAGATGAGTTGGAAAAAAGGAAATTAAAAGGCAAGTTGGGAACCTCCAAAGATAAATCAGTAGAGGAGGCCAAGAAGAAGAAAACATAAGAAGAGGAGGAAAGATGAGATCACACATGAGAGGTAGAAGAAGATCAAAAAAGAATAGAAGCTTATCAAGAAGAGGCATGATACAAGGAATAAGAAGAGAGGAAGAGACAAGAAGAGCTAGAGGCTCAAACTTGTAAACCTAAAACTAGTGAGGTATATCTAATCACTCTAGATACAGTGACCACCATCACTGAAGGACATTTCCCATTGAGAGAGATCGGGTTTGGTTTGTATACTCCATCAAAATATGAATTTGTAGCCTCACTCATGTATTTCGTGTTTGATGAACAAAATAATTAGATAGTGAAGAGGACACATAAGAAACTCAAATTGTCAACACAACTAGACATGCAGGTTACCTTTGAGACTTTGATGTTTGCAACCATAGATCACGAACCTATTGTTATGGCCTTCGCCAATGTCACTAGTGTTATGGCCACAAAATTCAATGTACAAAAATTAAGCAAAGAGTTAGTGCAAGAAAAACAGAAGATAAGCTTGCTCAATGTTGAAATATTGAAAGTATGCAGAGGAGCAATGTCTCTTTGTCATGATTACAAGGCCTTGTTCATGGAGAACGAAGCATTAACAATAGAAGTAGAAAAATCCCAAAGTGAAAAGAGCAATGTGGACTAATTCCAAATTTACTCAACCTCACTACAATAGGATCTATTTGGGATGCAAGATCAAATTACAGAAAATATGCGAATATCAAGAATACCAAAATCATGGATGAGAATATCAAGACAAATATTTATGATTTTAGATGGTATTAGCACGAAGGGGAAACTCCCGCAAATGTCCTAAGAATAACTCAAAGAGAAATATAGTGAGACTATATGGTCATCGCTAACTATACATAGGCCAATATTTCATTGTAGAAGGAGATAATTGCCTTGAAGTGTCAATGCTTTCATCAAGGAGTGGGAAAAGTACTGGAGAGATGTCAACTTCCCTTATTTGGAGTGATTGACAACATGAGGCCAGAGGGACAAATAATTTTTGATTTGGATACCGCCAAGAGAAACCGATACTTGACACTCGGGGCCATCAATGAAGTGACAATAGAAGCCTTGACAGAACACATCTTAGTGCCCATGCTTGATATCAATTTAATGGCATCCTGCAATTCATCTCTAAAGAAGAAATTGTATACTCTCAATGATAGTCGCTAAACATGACGTTGCTTTAGAATTTTTATAGACACAACAACTCAATATTATTATGTATCATTTCGAAGTTTGGGATACTCTTATAAAATCCAAAGATATCCCATGCCCTATAATTAATGTTGTGTATTAATTTTGTATTTTTTATTTTAAAAAACAGTCACTTTATGAGAGTTGAATAGTCTCAAGGGAAATGAAAAGATGTAACTGCTTAAGGGAAGTTGAAATATCAATACAACAATTATCTTTTTGTAAAATCTATAAAAATATGAGGAAGGGAAATAACAAGGGCTTTTGGCTTGTGAATATTTTTCTAGAACCATTTCATGCTATATGAATGAGAAGAATTCATCTATTGGCCAAATTTTAGACCAAAATACTCTGCTTACATTGGTGAATTGCAATGAACTACTTCGTGTTGTTTTTCATTTGCATATATGATGTAAGATATTAGAATTCTGTGGCGACTATTCTATGCATATTTTCTTGCTTTCTTCATACATTGTTCATGTGCAAAATTTTCTTTCCTATCAGCTGTGAAACCTGAATGGTATCGAGAAGAAATTTTCTTTTGAATCTATGCTTTAATTCTATTATTTATTTCATTTAATTTCCTAAAAAAATTCCTAAACATTGGATAGAATATAATAGAGTAGGAGTCATTTAGTTTTCTTACTTTGCACTTAGAATAGGTTATTCTTTGCATTTCATCTACTGTAAAGAAAATAAATAAACAACACACTAGGCCGCACTTGGTAAATCCCCATATTTAACAGCTGTCAAGCCAGAATCTGGACAATTTCCCTATTTCAAATGATTTAACGTCTAACTAGGACATTTTACAAGCAAGAACCCCTATTGTCGAAGCCATACACTACTATGCATCAACAAGACCCTAAAATTTCACTCTATTTAAAGTTGAACCAGATGATATTTTAGTTCTAGTACATTAGTGTGGTTTTCATAATCTCACTGAAAGTTACCTCCTCTATGTCCCAAATATCATCTTCCCCTTTTGGGAGCATCAATAAATTCATAGAGAATATGCAATTCTATTCAGATCACTTAGGTTAAGTTATTTCCACTACTTCATTTTTAAATAATGAATAAATCATAAAATTTTCATAGATATTAGAGGTATGAATTGAATTCATCTATAAACTATCATGGATATTCCACTAGAGCGGTTCATCACAAAATATCGTAGAATATTATGGAAATCCCTTACTATGTAAAGTATTATTTAGATCTTTAGATTTATTTGTTTCTAGCATAATGCATGAAATACTAATTAAATTAAAATTTAAATGATAGAAGTTAGGAAAATAATACTAAATAAATTAAAATTTAACTGATAGAAGTTAAGAAAATAATGCACCATTCAGATAAGAAACATAAGATATACCCTAGGAAAAACCAATATGGGAAAATCCCATCTAGAGGGTGAGGCCTATGCTCTATTATTTTCTTCTTAGTTATGAAATGCAAATACAAAGAAAGGGTTGCTCACTATGGATTTTCCATAGACTCTGTGGTTATTATAGATGCTACATGATCTTCTATGGAACAATACACAACACAACAAAAATGGAACCTCTTCTTTTCCCATTGGGTCAATATTTAATATAGACTAAGTGTTGTTTAGAGTTATGGCTAGGGATTTTCTATACCTCAACCCCCAATTAATGTTAACTTTTTTGACCTTTTAGAATATTCTTGAAAAAACATGTGTGAGTAATGGAAGTTGACATGCATATGTTTGGTACCATAGTGGCAAAATTATAGGTTAACTTGTGGGAGGCATAACTTCTGCATACAAACTCTAGTTGAGGTGATTTTCACATCATTGGAAATATTTTTTTTGTGTAGAACAACATCACAAGTTTGAGAACTAATATCACAAAAATTTAACAAAAAAAATGGTCAGTAAAAACTTCAAATAAATTCTAGATGTTTTGGATCTGAAATCATCAAAGCAGGACTTACCCCTAAAATACAACCTACAAGCCAATATATCTATTTTTTCTACCTAAGAAGTGCCAACAAAGATGGAAAACAATATAATGATCCATTTTAGATGTTATCATGTTATCTAAGAGTGGGTAGTGTGTTAGCCTCTATAGGCATCTTACCTAATGATTGTTGTTACAAATTTGAATATTATTTAAGAACATACTTGGTAGGGAATTACACTTAAGGAACCCGGGTAAGAAGAGTGGATTGTCAGGGTAAGAATAGTGGATTGTTAGGGATATTAAAAGAATGCACAATTTATCTCAATAAGAATGGCCAACACCTTACTCTCTATCATTTCGATGAAACCAATGTCCTGCCTTGCAATCGTCTCACCATTCTTACACTCACAAACTGCACTTTCTCCGATCCATTTTACAGGATTTAACCATCTCATTAGTTGCAGTTTGGAGGAAATGGTATTCGAGATGATGAATCTTTAAGTAGCTTTATCTTCTGCAAAAACTTTCCAGGGTGGCTGCGTTGGGCTGCAGAAGCCTGTCATCTACGGTCCCCACCTTACAGATTTTCACTGTGAACTGCCATAAGCTTCAAATATTTGAAGCAGACATGATAAGTGAATGGCCTGTTGTTTTACGAGCTCTCTAACTCGATTGATCGACTCAAGCTGGAATAGCGAAATAATTTGGTTGGAATCTCACTTTATGAGAGCGAAGAGAGAGTCTCTGTATCGGCAGAGAGATCTGTTGACATATTGGGGAGCTTCAAATCATTGAAGGAACTTCGAATCAGAGAGATTTGTTGACATATTGGGGAGCGGTCCTCTTATCAATTTCTTGAAGCGGCTTCCTGATCTCGAGCTTAATTGGGCTTACCATTATCTTATTTGCTGTGCATCCTTCAAAGTTGAACACATTTTCCTGTATGATGTGCACGCGGAATCCATGTGCATGCTTGTCTGGGACGATATGCATTGGAATCCGTATGAATGCTTGTGCATGCAGAATCCATGTGCATGGTTGTCTCGGACGATATGCATTGGAATTCGTGTGAATGCTTGTCTCGGACGATATGCATTGGAATTCGTGTGAATTCGGAGGATATCCATTGGAATCCATTAACTTATTTTCTGTGCATGCTTGTTGCTTTTAATAAACCAGCTGATTTGTTTGGGATAATATCCATTCGAATAAGCAGCTGATTTGGTTTTTGCCTGTCTGAAAATTGTAATGAAGAGAATGAGATGACTGGATTTTGCTTTTGTATGCAATGCAGAGTGGGAAATCCATAGCGAGTGGGAAAAAAAAGTTGTCAGTGGTTTTAACGAAACTGTCGAAAGCGAGGGGAGCCTCAGCTCAACCGAAGATCTGTGTTAAGATTCTTTAGAAACCAATTTTAAGTATTTATATTTTTGGGATTTTGGTAGATGTTTATGTCGTTGTGTAAGAATCTATGGCTGACTTTATGGAAGGTCCAGGTTTTATTCTTAATATTTTAGGTTTTATTGTTAATATTTTTTTACATAGTTCTATTTGTTTCTGAATATATAATTTTCACATCACATATGAGACTAAGGTTAACTCAAGTCTTAATTTACTATGCTACTGTACTCTCAACAAGTTTATAATATTTTTTTACATAGTTCTATTTGTTTCTGAATATATAATTTTCACATCACATATGAGACTAAGGTTAACTCAAGTCTTAATTTACTATCAACAAGCTTACTATGTTGTATAAGAAAAATTACATTTAAAAGCAAACATGAATAGTTATGTGAAAAATGTCACTTTCATGTTCCCATACATTTTAATAACTTTAACTCTTGTTTTACTTTTTCCAAATCTTTATATATATATATATATATATTCAAATCGTTATATATATATATATATTCAAGAATGATCATATATATTCTAAAAAACAGTTTGAATACATGTTTTGAATCGTTCATGAGATAATGGTTCTTAAAAGTGATTTATATTTATATTACATTGTTCATGTTCTTTTTGACCATGTATAACCTTTTTTTATTTAGAAATTGTTTTACACATTTATATAGGATTATATATTTCATTTATACATATTTATAAAGCTTTAGTATAAGAGAAGATTGTGAATTTATAGTTATTATGCATATTTATTTCAAAGAGTTAACTATTGGAATGTATTTTTTTATTAATGTTTTCAATTAATATGTTATTTTATTTTTAATTAAACATGTTTATATAATTTTTGGTATTATATGTAAATTATTAAGTTTTTATTTGTTGAGGGAATGTTGTATATTATTTACTTGCATTATGTAAATTTTTAGTTTTTGTATTCACTTCCTTACATTGTTTATCTTAATTTGAACATCCCTCCTATAAATGGATTTGTGAAGAGGAAGTCCATATCCTTTGTTGCCAAAGCTTTGGCTTTACAAGCCTAGGTCACCTCCTTTAGCAAGTCTTCATAGAAGCACATGCTATCAAGATTCATGAAGAAGGCAGCCTTAATGCATGTCAACCTTCCTCCCTCCGTGTTCCTTTTCATTATGGTCTCATCTCTTGATGACAAATATATCATCGGTTAGTTTATAGGTTTTTGGTCCTCTCCCAAAGCAATGAACTATTGGATGCAATTAAAGTTAAATAATAACGATAAATGGTAACTTCTTATATTTTTATGTAACATAGGATTTTATGCATCCTTGTTTGAATTGAAAGAAAACATGGACCTTGTCTTTCAAAGTGGTACTTATTTTATGGATCAAGACGGATGTATCTCAAGAGGTAGACTCTAGATTTTTTATTTGGAGGTTTGTGTGGTTACTATGATCCTAGTATGGGTAAACTACGTCATCTTCCATTGCATTGTTGGAATGATGAGTCTCTTGAATCCATTCAAAATACCCTAAGGAAAATGCATTGACAAGTCAAAACCGAGATTAAATATGTTTTCATGTGCAAGGATTTATGTTGAAGTAGATTTGGAGAAAGGGCTCTCATAAGCAATAACTTTATATTTGGACAATTGGACTCCTCTATAGAAATTTGATTATAAACAACTTCGTTTTCAAGACAAAACTTATCATGAGTATGGACATTTTTACAAAGACTATAAATCATCGACTACTATTCAAGCTCCTTAAAACATTGAAAAATGATAGCATGCTAAATGTCACCTAGAAATAAGTAAGCCGACTCCACATTGAACTATGGTGAGAAAGGAAAATTCATTCAATATGCTAATCATTTCTCCATTTTGTCCAAGCAAGATCAGGAGCCCAAGACACATTGATTTCCTCTTCTTCTCAACTTATGGTAATTGGGCCGAGAGGCCCTTTCTATAGCCCAAAGTGGATGCTCGATGTGTCACTTCTTTTACATGTCGGCTCCAAATTTAAATTGGCTAGATTGTAAAATATATTTGTATAAATATACATTGAATTTCAATTTCAATTTCCATTCATGCATCCTCAAATTTTAAATAATTTGCTTTCATAAATAGTTACAAGAATAACTATTTTACTTCATAATCAATGAATGAATGCAATTTTTGCATATTTGTAGGGTTTATGTGTTATTGTTTATGATATCAATTTGAAATAGTTGGCACGGATGAATATATTGAAATATATTGGATTATGTATCCACGTTAAGTTAATAATAGAACAATAAGTAAGATGTTAGTTTTGTGATAATTGCAAATTAATCAATAATTGGGTAAATTCAAAGCATTTTACTTCACAATTAATTAATGAATGCAACATTTTTGTATTTGTAAGATTTATATGTTATAATTTGCAACATGAAATAGTTGGCACTTGACGATTAAATTTGAGTAAATGACTATTTTACTTCATAAACAATGAATGAATGCAATTTTTGCCTATTTCAAGGATTGGTGTGTTATACTTTATAACATGTAATAGTTGGCACTTCTACCATTAAATTTGGGTAAATAACTATTTTACTTCATAATTAATTAGTTAATGATTTTTTTTCTTATTTGTATTATATATGTGTTAGCATTCACAACATTTACAACATGATTCCAAATTGGAATAGTTGGTGGTTAGATATTAGTTTTGGGTCAATGTCTCTTTTCCTTCATAATTAATTAATTAATGCAACTTTGGCCTATTTGTAAGATATCTAAATTGGAATAGTTGGTGCTTGAATGATTATAACCTAAAATATGTTGGATTAAATGTATTTTTAAGTTGATAATATAACAATGATTTCAATATTAGTTTTGTAATAATTGTGTATTAATAAACCATCATAGATCCATCTTAACACTCTATCAAGCATCGAGACCATGGATCAAATCCCTTGAAGTAAAAACCTTTGTTTAGAGTCCAACACTTCCTCAAGATATTTGATCCCTATCGGACCTTGATAGAGCCAGATTTAAGATGGATCTATGTTGGTCCCTGGACATCTATTCATACGCAACCATATTCAATTATCTCTCTAATCAAACCTTTGATTAGCCCCTCATTACTACTACATATTCAAAAACATTTAACTCGTGAACCTAATAAGATATTTAAAAATTATATGCATATTCCCATATCCAATTAGGGGTTACTGTTGGTTGTCTTGCTTGGGACGCCAACAACACTGCGACTTTAGATCCTGGTAACCACTCATTAAGGGGAGGAGTTCTTGACTCAATTAATAGTAGGAATGATGCATATATTTCATATTTTACCATACATGAGTAGCTCCACAAACACCAATTTGAATCCAAGAAAACAAGATCAAATTTCAATACATAGATTGTCTAGATTTTTAACTTTCCTAAACACCTCCAAAACAACCCAAATTCTTCCAAACATATCTTACTTGAATTGAACACACCCAAAAACATCCCAATGGATTATTAATAGAATCCCTAGAACCTTTATGAAATATTTAATAATGTAAACTTAAGATCTCACTACCATAATTACATATCTATATTACATGGATTAATCAACACATCAATTGTTTGGACACAATATGAGGAAATCACCATGAATATTTATTAATAATGGATGGAAACAATTATTAAACGTATGGGAACAAAATTACAATAGTAGATATCCCTTACGTTTGCTCGAAACTCAAGAAGTTTAGAGATAGAAATGTACTTGTGTGTTCGTCACAGTTGGAACACCCGTATCTACTAAAATGGTTGTATCTTGGTCATACAGAAATATTTTTGGGTGAAACAAAAAGTGTTTCCCACTGGGAACGATGCTCCAAAAATAATGGAATAGGTTTCACATCCCAAAAATGCATAGAACTATCAGAAACATAATATTATTCTCGTCCCACCAACACCAATTACAATGAAAGAGTTGCTCCAACCACATATCAAGAACCCCAAACAAAATGGATATGAGAAAGAGATTCAATAATATATTTTGAATCTCTTAAATGGTGTACTCTCTGAACCACAAGTGCGCCCTCCAACACTGAGAAAAATAGAAAACTAAAACGGTATGAGAGCAAGTGCGCCCTCCACACCGAGAAAACTAGAAAACCAACACAATAAAACACTAGAACATGGATGAATATTCAGATCTACAATAAAACTCAAAACATTCTCTGATCAATAAATATCAATAGAAATATCTGGATGATCTCTCTCAACACCTACCATGAAGCCCAAATGAAGTGATCTGGATGATCTATCCTCTCACACCAGCTAGGGTGGAATTTTTCACCACCCTAACTAGTCACAAATGCAAGGGGAACATCTCCCAAGATTGAAATCCTCAATATATCTCCAATTTAGAAATATTTTTTCCAAAAGAGCCCTAATAGGTTCCCTCACCCTTCTTTTATAATTCTTCATTCACCCTTCTAGAGTTTTGTCTCTCAAAAATATATTAATAAATATTATTTTCATGGGAGAATGATTCTTTGGGATAGTTTAACTTCCTCTATAATGTTATTTTTCACCTCATGGATAGTTGATATTCTTTGGAATTCCAATTAGGAGATGCCTCCCTTGTTTCGTGTGAGTTACAACTCCCCTTGGGCCTATTCTTCCCCTTATGTACCTTCCTTGGGATATTATTAGAAAATGCTCCATCATGCGATTATTTTGGGATTTACACCTTGAATTGAGGATATTATTCCTCATTTGGTGGGAGTTACAACCAACTTTGACTCCTTCTTCCACATGCACGCCTCCTGGATATTTTTAGTTAGTGGTGAGTTACACTCTCAAGATGACTTCGTCATGAGCTTCCTTCCATATTTCACCTCTTACTAGGTCCACCATTCCTTCTCTAATGCGCCCTCCTTGTCCAATTTTGTAGTGTCCCTTTTTAATAAATTTGGTAAAATTGAAAAAATTGCAAATTTTGGCCAATTCAACCCTTAGACTAGTATTGACCCAGTTGCCTCCAAATGGATCCAAATGATTCCAATTGGTTATGAATGTGTTTGAAATGAATTAATACATAAAATTGTGACTTATGGATGCTTGAAAACTCTCAAAATACTTCTTCAACATTCAATTACAATCAGGGAAAGATAGGGCAATTTACTAGTCAAATTGAGGTTCAAATCCCCCAAGGGTAGTGGTTAAAGATGTATCTCCAAATGTTGTATGAAATTCTCAAATTTCAGAATATATACATGTTACTGTTAAAGGACTTCAATGGGATCCCAAATACATCATCAATCAGTTTCTAAAGGCTTCTACAACTCCCATAAATCAAAGGTTTGTGGACATGTCTTCACATAGGCGGAAATGCTAGTAAACTTCAACACTTGTAATGAAATTCGAGATTTATGTTCCAAAGGATTATGAAATGTATATGAAACTTCTTCCATACATTAATTACCATCCATAAATCATAAAAATAATAGATATGAACTGATACAAGTCGAAATAGAGCAACTTCAATCTTTCATAACAAGATGTAGGGAAACTGGCACCATTTATGCATTATTTGGTATTTTTACATAGTTCCACTTGGTATTTCGACCTGAGAGTCTTCTGAGAATTAAATAAAGATTATATATATCATAATACAAATAAATGGGGCA